>VDFB02353493.1:67332524-67422913 GCA_007258455.2 Sequoia sempervirens
GGGCCCATAAAATGAATGTTTCCACATGCCCAAGGAGGTTTGAGACAAATTTGTAAAGTGTTTAGACATTGCAAAAATTTCACTGCAGGTTTCCATTTGTGGAATGCCATTTGTTTTATGGCAGTGGGCCTCCAATTTCCACATCCCAAATTTCTGCATTTATCAAAATGATTAAAATCTTAAGGAAATATGTCTAAGCACTCTTTCTCCCCCTTTTCCCATGTGCTAAAATTGAGAATCTCAAATTTACTAAGTTTGTGACTTTGTAGAAATTTCACTGTGGGTTTCCATTTATGAGTTGTTGGCTACAGGTTTCTACCTATGGGTTGCCATCCGCGGGGATCCACATGTGGGACATTGTCCACCTTTAGCTGGTACTTAATAGCCAAACATCAAAACCCTTCCCATTGACTTCACACGCACTCCTTGCACCCACATAAACAAAAGAGGTTTATTTTGATAAATGGAAGACAATTGAAGGTGCTCCATCACTTATTTTTGCACATGCCAAGTGACCTTGACCCAGATTTACCTTGTGATCATACCATGTGGAAAATGGTATGCAGGCCAACCTCTATGGACTTTTGTCTGTGGGTATCCGTTACTCCATCGCCATTCCCTAACATTAGAGCACCCACATCTTCTCATATGGTTGGTTTTGTAGGATTGGTTTTCCTTTTCTCTCTTGAAGTTCAACAAATGCCAA
Organism: Sequoia sempervirens; assembly: GCA_007258455.2. Classification (NCBI taxonomy): domain Eukaryota; kingdom Viridiplantae; phylum Streptophyta; class Pinopsida; order Cupressales; family Cupressaceae; genus Sequoia; species Sequoia sempervirens. The sequence goes on from VDFB02353493.1 coordinate 67,333,231, forward strand.
AACTTAAGTCAAGGAGCTTGATGTAGGCCTGCCTATGTGGACCATCTCCTATATACCACCATCCCTTTAAGGCCATTCCTTAACGAAGAACATTTGAAAGTGGCCAGACAACTTCCATCCACACATCCCTGAATGACCAAACTTTAGAAAGAAAACCTGGCCACCAAAACCACTCGTGGGTCCCATAGTGTGAAACTCCATCTGTGAGTCTCTGTCCCATGAAAGTTGCTAACTCAATAGCTAAGTTTAAACATCCTTCCACCTAGTGGCACCCACACATCTCTGACCTGCAAAACATCAGGACAAAACATAATGACATCAGTCGTCCTACAACCTAACTTCTACACGTGCCAAAGCACCTCAAAAGGAATTTGATCCCCAACTTACTAATGCAAAACCTTTGTTGTGGGTTTTCATGTGCAAGTTGCTTGTCTGCGGGTTGCTAGCTATGGGTTTCCATGTGCAAGTTGTTGGCTGCATGTTTTTCGTATGTCTATCTCCATGGCTTCTTAGATGTTATTTAATTCCCTTCCTTCTGATAGCTTCTATCTTGGAGAAGCATGTATTTTTGATCCCACATTAGCCTAAATGATCCAAATGAACTTCAAATACTAAACAATGATAAATTTTATGATCTTTGAAGAATGTATGAGTGGATCTAACGCTCGATTTGTAGGGATTTTGCTCTAATTTACATGTGAAAGCACTTACTGAATCTTTTGCATGTAGGATTTATGGAACCTGTTGTGGGTCCATCAGGGAGGCCTATTGAGAAATCCATTAAAATAGGAGGGCTCAACAAGGGGAAAACACATTGCTCCAGTCATCATTCATTTTATGCTTGCCTCTCCTCTTAGCACCCATCAATAAAACTGACACTAGAGGAAGGAATAACTAACATATGAATGCATGCCAAAGAATTCAGTGCCAAATAATTAAAGAGTTGTCCACTGAGATCAGGAGCAACATATTTTCTTCTTAGTGACATAAATCTGCAAAAAGATTCAATGACAAAATTCTGCAAACACATCAACAAAAGGGAAGACTTTGACAGTTTTAGCTAGAGCAAGGAAGGCAGTCAATACAGGACAAAACTACTACAACAACTAAAAGAAAAAATAGGCTACAAGACAAAACAAAGAAGAGGACAAAATAGTATAGTTTAAATTGTGAGATATTGGGGGTAGGTGAAACCCTAACTTGTAATGAATATTGTCCACATAATGTAAATCAATCCTGGCCATTCATACTCCTTTTGGAAAACTATAAATAGGGTCTTGCTCGCCATTTGTAAGTTGTTGGAGAACTGGTGTAAAGGGAGTTTTGCAGCAATAGAGAGAAGCATTGCATGATTTTATGGATGTTTGATTTTGTTCATTATGCATGCATGGTTCAACTTCCAAGTTATTTTTAACTTGTAGTTTCTTGAATTTCTATGATAATGGTTTTTTTTGTTATGGTATTTGATGAATTTCCAGCCCATACTTTTGGCACTTGTTGATAACAAACTAGTGTGTAAAGTTAGCCTGTGCTTCCTTATTTCATTGTGCAACTTAGTTGAATTGTATGTTCATGAAGTCAATACACAATCTAGAAATTTGTAGGCCTTAGGAGATTGCACTAGTTCCGTGCAGTTGTAGGTGATAGAACATAATGATCTACTGAGAGGGCATGAATTAGTAGATATTAAAATTTTTAGTTTTTCAACCCTTTTGTAGATTCAACCTTAACTTCAAATGTGCAAATTGAAATACTAACATATATAATATCCACAAGCACAAGAGAGATCAACACATAACACAGTATGTACATGGAAAACTCAAGATGGGAAAAACCATGGTGAGAAATGCTACTAGGATCTACTATCCTAATCCAACCTTACAAGGTTCAAATTTCAGTTACAATGTTTAGGGTTGCAACCCAAGGAAGCAACAACTCCCTATTTAGAAGCTACAACTTCAAGGATGCTACTAAACCCTATTATGAGCTACAACTCAGTGCAAAATGGAGGCTACAACCTTGTACAAAGTTTTGCAATATACTATGCATAAAATGGTTCTAGAAAACCTGAGATGCATAAATACAACACATAAGCTCTTTCTCTATCTCTCTTAGTTCTCTCTTACTCCACTGTAACCAGCTACATGAATTTTTTAGATTTTTCTTTTTGTTATAGTTCTCCTTCCTCTGCATTCATACACTCTCTTCATTCTCCATATCTCAATAATCCCCCTCATTCAATTCATATACATTGGAATCACTATTAGGGTTTTTCACCTACTTCCAATATTGTCAGAGCATCGTGCCCAACACATACTGTCTAGTTCATCAGAAATCACTATACCTTTGTATCGAGTCGCATAAAATTTTATTCTGTAATGAAGAATTTTCTAAGAATAACATTCTGTTAGACCCTAGAATTTGAGATGCATTTAATTCATTCTTGCGATCATTCGATCTGATTTGATCTTTAAATATTTTGCAAATTTTTCCATTGCTTAATAGATCAAATCTTCATTTACATGGTCCCTGAGATAGTTGGACAAATTAATTCTTTCTCCTCTGTCGATTTTCATACCAAACCCTCATTTACACTTGACATAGTCATTTCAAATCTCTGCATTTGAACTTTGTCTGTCAATCAAATCCTTCACACCTTGATCCTATGATCAACATTCACTGTTGTGACTTTAAACCCTGACCATTGGATAATCAGTCACTTAAACCACTATTGTTGATCTTTCATATCATCACCTTTGCTTCTTTCTTTGTTGGGTCTCACCATCTTCATCGATGGTCAATATCCATCCATCGTGGATTAATCTCCACTATTCTTTGCTGACCTTGCATGACATGGCCAATATCCTCCAAAATATTAGCAGAACTGATAGGCATCGTCAGATCTTCTTAACCGCAATCATTGATCATGCACCATTACTGATGGCCTTGATGCAACCATTCATTGCCATATGTTAACCATCGTTACACTGGGTCCCACAGTTGGCATCATACTCCTATCGCGCAGTCATCAAAAACCCAAACCTTAGAACCTCAATTCAAAGGTTACAAAGTTATTATAAGTAGTGACTCACTAAAAATAGAGAGAACCTATGAAACTCCTTTCAAAATGACTAAGTCACTTCAATGAAAATAACAACACCCAAAAAATCATTCCAATGTGGGGTCCACATGCTATCATCATATGGCCACGTCATCATCATGTCATAGCTCAAACCCATCATGCCACGTGTCTGCATCGTCATTAAGGCTAGGTCCCACATGGAGTTCTTCCTTACTCTCTATCGCCCCATTGCTTAGTCGCCAAGTCAGGAAGTTTCAAAATTTGAGAACCCCACGACAAGGTTAGTAAAATTTAGAACCCCGCGATACCATTCACTTTTATTGACAACAAGGAGATCACTAAGTCAAAAGGTTTCCAAACTTGAGAACCCTACGACATCAATTAGAAAATCTTGGAATTTTGTGACTCCATTCATTTTCACCATCCTTATCACTCCATTACCTAAGTCGCCAAGTTGGGAGGTTACGAAACTTGAGAACCTTGCGACATAGGTTAGGAAAACTTGGAACTCCATGACTCCTTACAACTTTGGCCTTACATTGAGAGCATGAACCAATTAATGAGGAAATTTTTATTGAAATCACAACCTACCCAATAATTTTATGAAAAGCTCTCGAGAAACCTAGTCAATATGCCAATAATCTCCCTTACATGATTTTCACTTTTTACATCAATGACAACAATATTCCAACAATCTCCCCCTTTGGCATTGATGGAAAAATTCTAACTATTCGATTAGGCACCACTGAAACTCAACACCAATTTGATTAACAGACTGTAACACTACAAATCCCCCTATGACATACATCTCATCTCATATTTTTAGTAACACATTTCTCCCCCTTTGACATCAATGGAAAAGGGTACACTCCAAATAAGAAAGGCTTCAATTTTGAATGCTACAACCATCAAGTCGTTAGAAATGTTCCAATTTTGAATTCTGCAATTTTCATGACTTGATCATATTAGTCTTAACCAGGGTTGAATAACTGATCAATGAAGCTTGCCCTGGATACATGCCCTATCACTAGAGATTAGTGATATGTGTAGACATCCAAATTTGACCACTTCCATATGGTCAAATTTGTCTCCTTAATCATCCCTTTGCTCATTTAAATTGTCCACTTTTCCAGTATTAATTAAATCATTCATTTAATTAATATTTTGGTATCTTACATAAGGTTTCCCAAAGTATTTAATTTAATAAATATTTTTCCCCTCTTTCCTCTTTAAATTAAATAAATGCATCACTTTATTTAATTTAGTCATATTATCTTTTGGAATTTTAAATTTATTTTTAAATTCCTTATTTTCTCTCTCATTGTCACATCCTCCAACTTTTGCAAGTTGGACTCTAATCCCTCTTAGAAATCTAACCCTCTTTCTTAGTCATAATTAATTCATGATTAAGATGTGCACACTCTTAATCATCATTAGGGTCACATCCTCCATCATTTCCCACTTGCCTCTAACATGTCATTAATTAGTCTAATCAAGTACTTGCACAACCTTAATGACCTAATTAGGTAATCTCTAATCCCCATATCATTTATGGAATGTGTCCTTAGTCAACTTCATCAAAAACTTTCTCTTTTTGAATAAGGCACTCCATTCCCTATGTGAATTTTTTAATTCACATTTAATCCCCCAATGCATTTAAAATAATTTTAAAGTCCTCTCATCCCCATGAGAATATTTGAGCAATTTTTAATTCCTCACATGTCCTTTTACCCACAAGGGGACAAGGACCTCCTTTATGAGGAGATTTTGCCCAATCCCAAGGTACTATGTACCTCCTCCATGTCATATACTCTCTTTCCACCTCATGTCCACATCACCTTTTTTGAACCACTTCACTTGCCACATGTCAAGATGTGAGGGCTTGTGGGTTCTCAAATCACCTTAGCCCTACATCTTGATCTTGGTGGCTCAATCTTGACCATCCATTTCCCTAGAGAGTCCAAAACTCTCTATAAATACCCCCTCTTTTCTCTCATTTTGCGAGAGGTCATTCATAGTAGCCAAACTCTTGCAAATTTTTTTCTCAAACCATACTTAGCCATTTTTGCATTTGCAATCCACTTTCACTCATTTTCCATCCTCATTCCACCTTATAGCTTGCATCTTTTTGCCATCCAAGGAGCATACAACACCAAAGATCGAAGAGCCAACCAAATGAACGATTCGAGACAAGGTAAAAGGTTTCATTTTGTCATCTTTATTTTGTATTGAATCCAACTAGGCTAATCTTGAGGTGTAGAGTGTTTTTAGTGTTATTTTCTTTCCTTTATTTGTTCGTATTCTAACACTGAAATTCGCCCTATCACAATATGAAGTGGGATAAACTACTCCTAGGTTCTACCTCAGGTATTCAAACTACTTTGTAGGAAGGGGTTTTATAAATATATCAGCCACTTGTTCCATGGTGGGAATATACTCTAATGTGACTTCTTTATCTATAACTTTTTCTCTAATGAAGTGATACTTGATTGATATATGCTTTGTTCTGGAGTGCATCATTGGATTCTTTGAGATATTAATGGCACTTAAATTGTCATAAAGAATCAAAATGGGCTCATTGTACTCTACCTTGATGTCCTTTAAAGTTTGCTTCGTCCATAAGACTTGGGTGCAACAAGCTACTGCTGCAACATATTATGCTTCTATACTAGAAAGAGTAATAGACTCTTGTTTTTTTCTCATCCAAGAAACCAATTTGTTCCCTAGGAAGAATGTGCCTCCACTAGTACTCTTTCTGTCATCCACACTACCTACCCAACCCACATCTGTATATGTTGTTAATGTGAAATCTTTGCATTTGGAATACCATAAACCAGAGTAAACAATACTTTTGATTCATCTAAATATTCTCTTTACTGCATTGACGTGTGATTCTTTTGATTCTTCTTGAAACTGAGATACCATACAAACTATTTGCATTATATTAGGCCTTGATACAATTAAATATAGTAGACTTCCAATCATTGATCTATACAAAGTCTGATTTGCATTAGGTGACTCATTTGATTTACTCAGCTTGTAGCCAGTAATCATTGGAGTACTGACTGGTTTACAATCCTCCATGCCAAACTTTTTAAGCATTTCTTTTGCATACTTGGTTTGTGATATAAAAATACCTTTATAATTTTGTGTAATTTGCAAACCAAGAAAAAATTTGATTTCTCCTAACATGAACATTTCAAACTCATCTTGCATGTTTGTGGAAAATATTTTGCACATTACATCACTACTACCACCATATATAATATCATCTACATAAACTACAACAATGACCATTTGCTTACCCTTAGATTTGAGATACAAATTGCTATCAACACAACCTTTCTTGAATCCTTGTTTTTGTAGATATTGATCTAATCTTGAATACCAATCCCTTGGTGCTTGCTTCAAACCATACAATGATTTCCTCAAATTTTAGACATAATCATCATCCTCTGATAGCTGAAAACCTTCTAGTTGCTCAATTATACTTCCTCTTCAAGGTTTTCATTTAAAAATGTAGATTTAACATCCATTTGATATACCTTAAAACCTTTATACACATAAAATGCAAGGAACACTCTAATAGCTTCTAATCATGCAACTGGAGCAAATGTTTCTTCAAAATCAATTCCTTCTACTTGTGCATATTGTTTGCACACTAATCTTGCTTTGTTTCTAACCACAACTCCATCTTCATTCAGCTTGTTTTTGAATACCCATTTTGTGCCAATTATATTCTTTCTTGATGGTCTAGGAACCAATTCCCAAGTTTTGTTCTTTTTGATTTGATTTAGTTCCTCTTCCATTGCTCTTAACTAGCTTTCATCCTTACTAGCTTCATCAAAACTTTTTTTGTTCAATCTGAGACAAGAGAGAAAATTTTACTTGTTCCTTGTCCTTTGCAAGTATCCTTCTAGTATGCACTCTTACATTCTTGTCACTAATTATCTGATCTGTAGGATGATATTTTTGCACATATTTTGTTGGAGCACATTCAACCTATTTCCCATTCTCTTCTTCTTATTCCTTGTCTTCAACTCGTGCACCTATGTCATCTTCATCTGAATCACTTTCAAGATTGTTTCTGCTAGGTTGACCCTGATTTGCACTTTCATCAACCCTGACATGTACACTCTCTACAATTCTATACAATATTTTATTATAACACTTATAAACTTTTCCTTGGTTGGAATACCCCAAGAATATCCCCTCATCACATCTTGACTCAAAACCTCCTAAGTTTTCATCTGCTATTTTAATATAGCACTTACTACCAAATACCTTGAAATGCTTGACTGATGCAGCCCAACCAAACCATAATTCACATGGAATTATACCACTGTTAGATCTTATAAGTGTGTTGTTCTAAATGTATACAATAGTTTGTATTGCTTCTTTCCAAAATGTATCTACCAAGTTTTCCTCATTCAACATAGACCTGGTCATCTCCTTCACAATTTTGTTTCTTCTCTCTACCACACCATTTTGTTGTGGTGTTCTTGGGGTTGAATACTGGTGCTTGATTCCATGATCTTCACAATATTCCATGAATTCTCTTGACATGAATTCTCCACCTCTGTCTAACCAAAGAAATTCTATTTTTCTCCCAGTCATATTTTCTACCACCTTCTTATAACTTTTAAATGCTTTAAAATCCTCATCCTTCTCCCTAAAAAATGTAACATATGCCATTCTAGTATAGTCATCAATCAACAACATGAAATATCTTTCTCCTTGAAATGATCTTTCCCTCATTGGACCACATTGATTAGCATGGATTATTTCCAAAGATTTCGAAGTATAGTAATCCTTTGTGGGAAATTTAGACTTTGTTTGCTTTCCTTGCTGACAACCTTGACATATGATGTTATCAGGCTTTGCAATCTTAGGCATATTTCTAACTAGGCCTTTTGAAATTATTTTTACCATGTTGTCAAAATTTACATGTCCTAGTGTTCTATGCCACAACTAAATTTCATCTACTTGATTGATTAGACATGTTTGGCCTTCCACTTCACATAGATTGTAGAGATTACTATTAGTCCTTATCCCTTGAGCAATTGTTTTACCATTCAATCTTACCTTATAGCCTTCATAATCAAATACAACTTTGTATCCTTTATCACACATCTGGCTGACGTTAAGAAGATTGTGTTTTAGACCTTCCACATAGAGCACATATTTATTTCTATTCTTTCCATCTATGCTCAAAATTCCTTTACCACAGATCTTGACATCAGTATTATCACCTAGACTTACTAAACCTCCTTTTTTCATTTCAAGCTTAATAAATTTATCTCCAATCATGCTATTGAAGCAACCACTATAAAAAATCCATATATCTTGTTCCTTTGCATGTAAAGACAGTTTGGAAATCATAGGCTGAGTGACACAAGATCCCTGCTCTTTCTCCTTCCATATCTTCTTGGGCTTCTTCTCAGTTTTCTTTTCTTCTATATCAGAAGTCTTATTTCCTTTCTCTTTATTAGCAGGTGAGGATTTCTTCTTCTTAGATTTCACACTTGGTCCTGTAAATCTTGCTCTACAGTTTCTAGCTATATGACCAAAGTTGTTGCAACTATAACAAATTATATCCATATCAACCAAGGGTGCAAATGGATTCTTGCTTGCAAAATTTGTATTCTTCCTTGGAATTATTCTACATTCTTTAGCCATATGACCAAAATTGTTATAGGTATAGCAATACCAATTGAAATACAATGAGTACCTAGTCATGTAGTTTCCTTCAATTGGATGAGGTGATCTTCTTTGTCTAAGACTCCTTGGATAGTGTACTCTTGTGATTCCATCATTGTCTACTCTTTTTATGTTCTACATCTTCTTTTGTTGATCAGGAACTATTTGGTTGTCCTCCTTGACTTCAACTGGTCTCTTTTCTTTATAATATTTTTGTTCATCTTTAGAAGCTTCCTCCTTGTTAGATTTTTCTTCACTTGGGACTGATTTTTCTCCTGCTCTAAATCTTTCATAAAGTTTTGTAGAGACACCCATAAATGAATTCTTCCCTTTTCCCAAACCTAAACCAAATTTCTCTTTATTTGTGTGCTTTTGTGTACTTACCAATTCATTCAGAATATCTATACCAACTTTCAAATTTAGTCCATTTCTAATATACTCATTGGCCTTTTCCAATTCTTTCCCTAAGGAAACTATTTCTGCCTCAAGTTTCAAGCATCTATCTATCTCAGATTGAAATTTAGATTTCATGACATCCTCAATTATTTTAATCTCTTCTACATGAAATTTTAGTCCTACAAACAACTTATTGGACTCTTCAAGTTCTTGTGTTAATCTGTTAGTCTCCTTTTGAGCATTCCTTTTTAGCTTCTTGTTTTCTCTCTTAAGATCATCATATTTGTCTCTTAGTTCATCAAGATCTTCAAGAGCACTAATTATTTCTCCTTCAAGATCAACAACTGCCTCCTCTTCTCCTTCATATGAGTCCTCGATTTATGCATCTTCCTAATCCTTAGTTTCTTTAGCCATGAATAGAAATTCTCTTCTATCATCTCTCATTACAAGGGTGTGGCCTTGATTCTCTTCTAAAAAATCACTAGCATTATAAACTTCACTTTCTTCATTGATGTACAAGCTCATCTTCTTCTTTCCAAAGTTCTTTCTTTTAGGGTAGAATTATTTCTTCTTTCTACTATCAAATTCTTGCTTGGAACTATCTTATTTACCATATGGACACTTTGAAGCAAAATGATCTATTCTACCACAGTTAAAACACTTAAGAGGGAGCATACCTTTATAGTTTCTAGATCCTCTTCTTAGCCTTCTCTATGAAATTTGCTTCTTCCTCATCAGTTTCTTCATAATCAGATGCAATGACAACTTTTTATTTCTTATCAACTTCATCTTTGTCTTTCTTGACAACCTTAAATGCAACTTCTCTTCTGGATGATTCAACACTTGGCATTCTCATCTCATATGTAGTAATTATGCCATGCACCTCATCAACAGTAAGTTTATCAATTTCTCTTCCCTCTTCAATAATAGAAATCTTGGCATCATATTTAGTTGTCATGGACCTGATAACTTTCAACACAACATCTTCTTCTTTCAGATCTACACCATATCCTTTAATGAAATTTACCACATCATCAACTCTCTAAAGATAGTCTGCAATCTTCTCTTCTTCGGTCATTGTCAAGCCTTCAAATTTTTCTCTCAGCACTTGTAAATTTTCCAACTTCACTTTGGTGTCACCTTCATAGTTTTTCTTAAGTTTTTCCCAGACATCGTAAGCAATTTTACAATGCATAACTTTCCTATGCATAGAGTCAGAAAAATTGTTCATAATAATAAACCAAGCTTTAATATTGTCCTCATGAATCTTCTTTGTTGTAGGATCAGTAGGAATAGCAGTAGGAATAATATATTGGTTCTCAACACATACCTAGACTTTAGTTCCAAGAGAGATTAAGTATCCTCCAATTAATGAGCTCCATTTAGCATAGTTTATTCTTGTTGACAATCAGATATGCACCCTTTGTCAGATTTTTAAAAATCAAACTATTTGTTGAAACAGGAAAACTCTTTTCAGATGTGGGTGATCTATGTGAAAAGAGAATCTCTAGAGTGAGTTGGTTCTCTAAATGATGGATCCTATTTTAAATTATTTTCGAAGGAAAAAGTTAGAAGGATGACTGCAATGAAACTATGACTTAAAAAAGATTTTCAGAATTTGATAACAACCTAATGATGACTCTATTTTTTTCCCTACAAATAGCTTTCAGAAAACAACAATATTTCATAATTCCTCATGAACACTTAACACATAAATAATTTGCATGAAGATTAAAATTTAAGTACAACATGCAACCTATATCTTTCAACTTTCTGTGCTAAAATTACAATTCTAGGACATAATAAGGATTCTGCAAGCAAAAATCACAATATAACATTGAACTAAAACTACAAAAGACACAAAATTGAGGAATAAGAGTGTTGCTTTATTCAACTAAAGGAGTATGCCAATATTTGAAACTGAGTACAAAGAATTTTACAAGCTCAAAAATGTGTAAGAGCAAGAAAATAGAATATGAATTGGAGAAACACTAAGTTTTTGTCAAGATATATCACCAAAACCCTAATATGAGCTCAAGGAAAAGGCTCCAGGAAAGGTATCAAAAACTACCCAAGAAGTTTGCACAAAAGTGGAAAAATCAAACTTTTTGCATTTACATACTCAAAAGCTTCCCAAACTAGGTCAAATATGCTTTTAAAGCAAAAAAAAACACCTTATCTCTCCATCAAGAAATTTAAATTCAACCAAGGAGATATCTCTCATAAATCTGCTAAAAATAGAAAAGAAATAAAACATTTTATTTTATTCTTGCTTTACATGGCTTGTAGATTTAATATCCTCATGATTTGATTACTTTTGCAATTAAAGATTTGGAAATCTTTTGCAAAATAGCCTTACTTCTCCAATTACAATGCTATATTTTCTTAAAAAATCATAAAATATAATGCATATCTCTTATCCATATCCCCTAATTGATTTCTTTAAAATCATTTGAAAATAAAATGCCTAAGTCATAAGTAAAATCATTTTGCAATTTTTATTGATTTCTCATAAAATCAATAAAAACCTAAGGCATTATCATTATCCATTTTTCTCAAGGCATAATTGACCAAAACTTTAAAACCCTAAAGCCATAAAATATTCCATTGAGCAAGCTTAAGGACTTAGGAAAAAAATAAAAACATGGAGATCCTTATGACACTCAACCTAAGGTATGCATAAGCAAAACCTAAACACATTAGATCGACCACCATGATATATTTTTGACTTGGGCATTAATAAATTTTAAAAACTATGTCAAAAACACCCCTAAGTTGACTTAGGGTTTGAGAAACCCTAATGAACAAAACCAAAAGGATTCCACTCATTTAGCATCTTTTGAGAGTGAAGACTTTGGAAGAGACTCTCTGTAGCCGCTGCCATGTGAACTAGGGTTTCAGCCGAATGAGGGAGATTCAAGCCTCCTTGCTACTCTTATTTTTTCAAAATCTCACATTCTCCAGATGGTAAGCCATTTTTAAGCACTTTGAGCTTCTTTGCTTTGTTTCAGAGATATTTTCTAGCCTTAAGGCCACGATGTGAGCATAATTTTCTGACATATTATGGTTTTGTATCTCTTTCTTTTGTCTCTGTGTTCCTGGCCACTATTATAAAGGCTTGACCTATGCACATTGAAGCTCTCGAGAGCTTGGCCATGGCTTGCTTGGTCTCCTACAAGTGCACATGGTAAGCCTTTGCTCTCTTTCATATTTCTGGGAACATTCTTTGTTAAAACATAAAGCTTATAAAAGCTTTATACATCTGTAAAAGATCATTTTTTTATGAATCCATGGCCATACCTAGGCCACGCCATTAGATTCTCTTGAATGCACTTTCCTTAGCAATTTGTATAATATAATTGCCTCTTTTCAGATTCTAGTTGTAGCATGCGTACTTAAGATGCTTTGTACTTCAAAAATGAAGATTTGAAGTTATAAATCTTTCCCTTGGATGTGGCCACTCATCCACCAAAATAAATTTTTTTGGCTATTTTCTGGGCTCGACCCAAGAGAGCATACTGTGTATTCTTTATTTTTGGAGGAAAACCCCATATGGGTACCTGTATTTTGAGGATAAAAATCTATATTCTACATTTTTGGAAAACAAAAGCTTGAGCTCGACCTACCATTGTACAATTTTTGCATTTTAATGAAACCCCATGTGGGTATTTCAAAAAAAGATGAAGAATCACCTATCTTTATATTTTATGATCAGAACTCAACATGGGTATGCTGAAATATGATGAAATTCACACTTTGATCACAAACCCTCATATGGGTTTCAACCTTTTATTGAAATATATGACCAACAGACCGTGGCTAACCCTCTATGATACAAGTATTTGACCCACCATGGCATTTATGTACTTTGTTTTTCTATCAAAAACCTCATGTGGGTATTTCTGAAAATGAAAGAGAACATTTATCTTGCTTCTCTATAGAAATCCTCATGTGGGTATTCTTGAAAATTGTACTATCTTCTTTTAAATTCAAAACCCCAATGTGGGTATTCTAGAAAATGAAAAAAAATTTACATTTTGATCTGTATACTTCATGTATTTCTAAACTTTAGTTGTTTACCCCTCATTTTCTTAAAATGGAATATGTGATCTTGCTCCATTTTATTTCCAATTTACTACTTTTAACTTTCATCTTCATCTTTATGAGCTCAACGCCTCAACTCTCCTGCAAATGAAGAAGAAACCTCAGATGGGTTTTGAAATTCTTATAGAAAAGTGGACTATGAACACACCCTTGTTGCATTCCATTAAGGCATTTGACGTATGGAATTTCTTGAACTCTCAGAACATGATATATAAGCTTCTCCATGCTTTGTGAACCATGTTCATTCTGCAAACTCCTATTCACTGTAACTCCTTATTTCACTTATATTGCTTCAGCTTAGACCCCTTAAAGCTTTTTCCATTCTAGGAATGTCTTTTGCTTACTCAAATTCTTATCAAGTACTCTTTGAAAGCATATTATGAATGATAAAAACAACTCTTTGAAACAATGTACTTGAATTGCTTCCATTTCAGACACAATGATTCACAAACCCCATTTGGAATACATGTTGATTAATGATATATTACTTGAACCGTTTACTCGAATTAATGCCATAGTTGCATTTGGACACATAACATAGTGGGTTACCTGATGCTTGAAAATATGAAGCTCTCTTCATGCTTGACTCTCCTTACATTTTTATGCTCTTCCACCTGGCACTCTTCATGCATTTTTATGCTCTATTATGAAAACTACTCTCTGATGCTTGTTATCTCCATGGCACAACTTGCATGCCTCCAGAAAACAATAGGCATTCTAGCTTAAGCACTTTATGAGATAAAGCAATACTGAAACTCTGCAAATACTCTCATATTTTAATTACTCATTAGTGCTTAATTGATAAGGCATTATGTATGCCCATTCACTATCATTGTTTTATGAGATAGAACACTACTGCTCCAAAAAAAAGAAAAAGAAAGAGATAACATTTAATGTGAACAAACTTAAAGCAAAAAAATAATATGGCAGGAAAGGCAACAACATAGCAATATTTTAGATTTGCAATCATGAAAATGATGCATTTCAGTTGTATTGATTGAACTCATTAACTCTACTGTCCACTAGTAGCTTTTAGAAAAGCATATTACTTGATTGTTATGAGTGAACAATCAACTTAATGGCTTTGATGAATGAACTTTTCTTTACTCTTTTAGTTGTATAGTTAAGATGACTATGGTGATTGCACTCCTTCTCTCAGCCCCATCTGTAATACTAAAGGGGGAGCATGTCGAGCTCTACCCTTGTGGGAGCCTATTTTTCTCCACATGCTTAGTAGATTAAAAAGATAATCAGCTACATGACTTTTCCTATACGTACACAACGAAACAAACGATGTTAGCATGAAAAACAATATGTGATGATGAAATTTCCTTTTTTAGTTTATGCTTTTGTTCCTTCTTTTAGTTGGTTCTATGCATTGCAAGGATTGAAATATATCTCTGTTAGTATGGCATGCAGTATAGTTCATAGCCTGATCTCTCAATTCATGCCCTTCTCAATCTTTTGCAGCTACATTCAGGAGTGGAAGCAGAATGGAGCAAGCTATGAGGAATCAACCAATGACCAACTCATGCAATAAGGGATATGTCCCATGTTATTTTCTTTTCACTTCCAATTGTACCATCATTTGTATTCTTGCAATCAAATGAAAACATGTAATGTGAATCACTTCATGAGATAAATGAAAGCACTATGTTATGATTTATCATTTGTATACTCAGTTCAGTACTCCATTTGATTTTGTGTAAATTTGAGCAATACTTCTGAAACTCAGTTATCTCAAAACACTTGCATAACTATCACTTGATGAATGATAAATATAGTGCAAAAAACACTTAAGAATATGTAGCAATAACTATTTTTTCACTTTAAGAAATAACAATATTTTAAATCAGCTTCACCAATTGAGCTGTAGTGAAAAATTGGTAACATTTTGGCGATTTCCACTGAATGCTTGCCAGCTAAGCATTAAATCAATTTCCTATAACACTCGAATGGGCACAAAGTCAAATCTGTCCCTTCTAAAACTCAAAAATTTGAATAGAAACAATCCAAATAGCAGCAAAACAAAATGAAACAATGCAGAAAGCAAAGAAACAGGCCCTAATGGCCAACAAAACATGTGCAACAATGCTTAGGGAAAAGAAAACTACTAAAAAGAAATGTGCGTAACACACTTATGTGCAACAACTACTCTACTTATTTACAAGATATAACTTATCTCAAAGGAAATGCTTGAGATGGATCCCATTAACTGGGATAGACAACACCTCTCCAGTCAACTTAGAAAGTTGGAAAGCATTGTGTTCTTTGCACTCTATGATCACATAAGGCCCATCCCAAATTGTATCAAATTTGGAATGTCATTTAGGTCTGCTCTTATATTCATTCCACTTGAAGACCAGATCACCAATAATGAAATCTCATGGTCTTTCCCTTTTATCAAAAGAACTCTTCATCTAAGCTTGATGTATCTCAAGTTGTCTTAATGCTTCCTTTTTGGTTTCTTTGAGCTCTATCAATTGTGCAAATCTTACTTCAAGAGGCTATTCATTCAACAATTTCAGCTCTTTAACGAAACTCAAAGTAGGCAATTCAATAGAAAGAGGTAACCTAGCCTCTTTTCTATAAGCAAGTACATAAGGGGAACAACTAGTGGCCCTTTTAGGAGTCACCCTATCAGCCCAAAGAGCTAACTTAATCTTTTCATGCCATGTTTGTTGATTGTCCTCAATTGTCTTCTTGATTATCTAAATCATATTCTTATTTGTAGATTCCACCTGACTATTTCCTTGCAGATAATAATTAGAAGACATGTTCAAATAAATTTTATTCCTAATTGACCAATCAGAAATCCTTAAACCGATAAAAGACAAACCATTATTAGAGATTATCAAATTTGGAGTACCAAATCTTGACACTAAGTCTTGATAAAAGTTAAGCACATAAGTCTCATTTGCTTCTTTCAAAGCAACCACCTCGATCCACTTAGTAAAATACTTTGTGGTAGTAAGTATCCACTTATGACCTACACTTGAAGGCAAATTGATAGGTCCAATGAAGTCTAAACCCCACTTGGAAAATGGCTGCTCCACTTGAATAGGGTGCAGGGGCAGTGCTGCAAGCCTCTGTTTTCCAAAAAATAAAACACATTTTTCACATCTTCAGACCCAAGCAATGGAATCTTTAAACAGATCTGGCTAGTAATAACCAGCCCGCATAATTTTTAGTGTTGTTGTTCTTGCAACAAAGTTTCCTCCTAAAGGCCCATCATGAAATGCTACTAAAAGCTTATCAACTTGATCAGGTTGAATGCACCTTAACAAAACACCTTGAAAGTCTCTTCTATAAAGAATGCCATCAATAATTGAAAAAGGAATAGCCTGTAATCTGTAATACCTTCTTTTTTCTCTATCTAAGCCTTCCAGACACTAACCAGTTTGTAAATAGTGCATCATTTGCTGCAACCAAGTAGCAGCAAAAATTGGAACAACAACTGCATCATCATTGTTGAGCACTCTGTCAACATTTTCAGCTTCTTCTAAGCTATTATCCTCATTTCCAACAATATGTTCACACAAACCCTTGCCTCTAATGAGCTTAGTTACCTTAATATCAGTGTCAAATTCCATTACTTAGGTAATCCAACCAGCACGCTTATCATTAATATCTTTATTAAGTAAGAAATCCTTAATAGTCGAATGAGCAACTAATAAGTGAATTTTTCTATTTGATAGCATATGCCTGAACCTTTTTAGGCTTCTTACAACAACAAAAACATGATTCTTGACAAACAAATACTTCACCTCATAATCATGTAATACCTGGCTAAAAAATGCTACAGGTTACTCCAAAGCTTCATTGTTCTATTGGTAAAGCATGGCAGAAATAGTATCAATTCCTCCAAATGAATAAAGAATGAAATCTTTGTTGTACTTTAGATTAATGAGGGTAGGGGCAGCTACAAGGGGTTCCTTAATCTACCGAAAAATTCTCTTACCTTCCTTGGTCCAGCTAAAAGACATATTATTTTTAAGCATAGAAGTGAGAGGTTATAGTAGGGTTGCAATATTTGGTATGAACCTTCTCACAAAATTTATTCTTCCAAGAAAGCTTTGCAAGCCTTTCTTGTGATCTGGTAAAGGTAATTCAAGAATTATGGAGACTCTTTCAAAGTCTATAGAAATACCTTGCTTGAAACAATGTGTCCAAGGAGTTTACCTTCATGTACAAAAAATATACACTTCTTCGGGTTAAGAGACACTTCGAACTCTCTACATCTTTGAAAAATATATTCTAAATGATCAAGATGTTCATTAGCATTTCTCAAAAAAATAGGAATGTCATCTAAATATACCAAAAAAAACATGTTCATTGCTCGCTAAAAAGTTTCTCTAACGTTGGATAAGCTGAAAGGCATATTTTTGTAGGCCATCATGCCCCGCTTAGTAGTGAATGCTATTTTGAACTGATCGTCTTGTTTTACCAGAATCTAGTTGTAACTTGAGTAACCATCTAGCAAAGAAAATCTGTCAGAACTAGAAACTACTTGTAGAATTTGCTACATTGAAGGGAGTGGGTAGTGGTCTTTCAGTGATGCTTTATTTAAATCTTGGAAATCGACACACAATCTGGTTTCACCACTTTTCTTCCTAATTGGAACTAAGTTTGACACCTAAGAAGTATGCTTGATAGGAAAAATAATACCACTCTCAACTAACTTATTCAGTTCAACCATCATAAGGTGTTTGAATTTGGGATTAAGAGGTCTCTATTTCTACCTTACTGGTTTTGCATTATGCTCTAGTTCAATAGTATGTTGGGCTAGTTTTGGGTCAAAACCTTTCAAATCCTTGTACTCCCAAGCAAAAAAATTACTAAATTTCTGACATAATAGAATAAATGCTTGTTGTTCTTCCTTATTACATACTTTTCCCAACTTGAGAAGCTTTCCTTTGAAGATTTCAATTGCCTCATAGTGTTCTTCTTTAACAGTCAGGCTACACTTGTCTTTCTGCACTTGGTCATCTGAGTTGAACATAGATTCCAAGGTCACCAAACCTTTTGGCAGCTTGTTTTTCTTCAATTGCATAATCTGGTTATCATACTGTTGCTACCACTTTTGTTGGTTTCCATCTACAAACTCAGCTTAAGCAATCAAGAAATTTACAATTTGCTCATTGTTGTCAAAAACCTACCAACTCACATTATTGTCAGGCACAGAGGGTCTAACCACTATTTTCACATATTGGTGTGCCTCTACTTTGTGAATTTTATTTGGAATATTGAATTGGGCTCCTATGGCAGCAAGCCTATCAGCATGCTTATTTTCACTTCTAGGAACTAAAACAATATTAAAAACATCAAAATCTTCCATTAAATCCCATCCACGATAATTATATTTCTTAAGCAAGTCATTTTTTGTCGCATTTAGATTTATAACCTGATTTACTATTAACTCTAAATCACCATAAACTTGCAAGCATTTGATAGCTCTCTTCCGAGCCCATTCTAGGCCATGCACCAATGCTTCATATTTAGCTTTATTGTTTGAATAACTGAAAGAAAATATGCAAGCTGAAAAATATTTATCTCCCTCTGGTGAAATTAGCATAGCTCCTCCTCTGACACCTATACTGCTTCTCAAACCATCGAAGTAAAGCTTCCAAAGCTCATCTATTTCTGCAGATTACTCCTCCTCTTTGCAAAGATTAGGCATATCAAAATCAGGTTTGTGAATCATACAGACTCCTAATCCTATCTCATCTGTGTGCTGAAAAGGATCAAGCTCATGATCTTCGGCTGCCCATTCATCTAGATTCATATTTTCTATAGGGGTGCTATAGTTTGAGGTCATGGTTTTTTCCTCCAGTATAGGGGTGGCATAGAGGTTAATGTTTATAGGATTCGGGGAATATGGTTCAATATGGTCTTTGGCTAGAGGCTCAAACTTTATAGTCACTTTTGTACCATACCTTTTTCTAAAAAATAGATGAGACCAATCAGAGGACAAAAACCCACCCAGCTTGGCTGTAAAATCCCTCGAGAGGCAAATGGCGAAGTGCGGTGGTAAATCAATAACATGTATATCTTGATGAATAGAAAAACTCAGAGATGCATGTAAGGTAAGTGCCAAGTCCTTGATTATACCAGCAGTCTTAACGGTAGGCCCATCTAACTGAACTACGCCCTTCTAGGGGTTAGGCTCATAAACAAGACCTAGTTTATCAGCTAAACTCTTACACATGACTAAACTACTAGCACCAGAATAGACCAGACAATTATGAACAATCTTATCGCCAATAATCAGGCTTGAATAAAATGGGGGAGGCTTTACTTCTTTAGTCTTCTGTTCATTTTTAACCTCTAGATCATTTGCAAGAACAACTTTAACAACTCCTTGATTAGTATCATAAAAAATAGACAACTCAGCTAAAGCATCTTGCAACAAAATTTTCTAACTTGGGATGTGCAAAGCATTTAATACAGATATGCTGACAGTAGTTTTTTTGAGGTGTTCAACAATATTGAAAGAAGTAGGATTTACCTTCTGCTAGTTTTTTGTGACAACAACATCATTTTTCCTCTGCAAAGGCTGAAAATGCATCTTTGACTACTCCTTGCAAGGTATTTCTTGGCCTCTTTGTAGAATCTACACTTTAGGCTGCGCTGCAACGTTAACATTTGATGAAGAAATGGGTTGTTTATCCTTTGTAGGCTGCTGCTGTGAATTTTCAGCTTGTTGCCCCAAATCCATAACTCTCTTTTTTAATCTAGTATTGGCCAAAATGGGAGAATTTTGTCGATCTTGGCCATTAACGCCATAGAACTCATAACTTTTCTAGTTCAACAAGGGAACTTCCATGTTATCTTGTTTTTCTTGATTCTGATCAGTAACATTTTCTAAACCGACATAGTTGTTTTGGACCATTAAGGCCTAATTTCTTATGCCATTAGCACACGCTGATTGGTTATGGGGCTTATTGCATGGATAACACTAATCACAATCTTGGGCAATATTATTTTGAGGCACAAGTTCCTTTGACGAACTAGTTGTGTTTGGGTTGTATGGCTAGAATGGTCTTGGGTTAAAACTCCTCTTTTGGCCTTGATAATCATTCTAAAAAGTAGGCCTATTAGGTTGGTTCTGTTGATAAGTGGCTTGAAAAGGCTTATGTTCATGACCAACTTGCTTCTTAATGCTCACAAGATCATTCCTGAAGGTTTTGATTATACTTTTAATATCCTGAATTTCTTGGTTTTGGGCTGGAGTCACAAATTCTTGGGTTGTGTTATGATAACCTATCATTGGAACAGGTAGGACAACAACTAAGGGAGGTAAAGCAATAGGGATAAGTGGTTGTATTTAAGGAAACAAAGGCATAAGAGGTCTATGGGCTATATCTCTTGCTTGGATGAGACAATTCTTGGCTCTAATGGTGATGTCATAAGCATTAGGGAGTGTATGTCCACCCAAAGATTGGGTCATGACCAAAATCTTACTATTCAAAGCTTTTAAGTAAAAAAAAAAAGCATGAGCTAGTAAAGGCTTTACTGTTGTAGGAATTTTGTCCCATATTCTCTGAAATCAGTAGTTGAAATCAGCCAAGTGCTCATGTGGGGCCCTCTGAATGGTGCTCAATTTCTCTAAGAGGGACAAATTATCAGATTTATCAACAAAATACTAATACAGGCCATTACCTAATGTATCCCATGTTGTGATTGAGTTGGCTATGAAGCCTCTGAACCATTGCAATGCTTTCCCTTTGAGTGATGTATCCAAGAGTCTTAACGCGATGTTCTCTTGCGTGATTCTATGGATTGAGCACAGGGTAGCCATGCCATGAATATGTTCAACTGGTGTTGTGTGATCTTCTCTAGTGAAGAACGATAGGATTTTAAGGGCTGCAATTGGGATGTCATCATGTTGAGCAATGTCTAATGGACTACCTCCATTAAAATGTGCAAATGGGTGTTGTCTTGCCACTGCCATTGGCGGTGCTTGTGATATTGGAACTGGTATTCCTAGTGATAAAACCAAAGAGCTAAAAATAGGAGGTGTTGATTTTGACCTCATAGGTGTCTCAAATAGCCTCTTTGTTGTCCTACCTCTTCTTCATGGTGGGGACAACTTTCGGTATTCAAAAGGTGCAACACTTGATCTGGTTTGTACTTTTCTCATGCGTAGGCCGCACTAAGTTTGCATGCAAAAAAAAAAGAATCAGAGTTGCCAAGTATATTGAAATAAGCCTCCAAAAGGATGAATAACTTGTTGCATACACCAAAGGGTATGTGCAGGATCATCATGGAAAAAGTAGGCCCTTGAGTGGCAAAAAATTCAGAAAAATCAGAGTTAGGCAATTTGACGTAAATATTTGAATAAGTTTTCTATATTATTTCAAAAATATGTAAAAATAGAATTTGTATCAAATTGAATGTAGTTTCTAAACTACTAGGCTTATTTGTTTTTTTTTTAAATCTATTTGGTGAAAATTTGAAATTTCAATGCAATAGTACTTAAATTTTAGGGAAAAGAAGAAGTAGGTAATGCCTAACCACCCTAACCACAATAAAATGATAATATTTTTTTATAAAATTTTAGATATAAGTAGAGGAATCATGTCCCAATGTGATGCATATTTTTTTGTAATTTTTTTCCAAGTAAATATTTAATTATGATTTTTTTATTACAAATTTTAAAAAATATAAAAACTCCTACGTCTAACCACCTTAACTTGGTCAAAACTTCATGAAATTCATTTTATTTTTAATCCTATAGTATATGAAGCATAGAATGTGATGCATGTTTCAGATTCAAAAAATGCGATACTATTTGAAAGCTATAGATGTTTTTCAATCAACCTATCAATCAGGGCTTTAGTTGTAATTCAAATAGAAAATGAATAATAATTATTTATTAAATTTAAAGTAAAGCATAATTTATATTGGTGGAAAGCTAAGAATATCCTTTAAAAACCCTTTTCGTTTCATTAATTTTGGGTAAAAAAAGTCGTCAGCCACATGCCCTACAAATACCCATCATGTCGCCACTTTTTGGCCCATCATGATCCTGCACATACCCCAAACAACAACTTTAAAATATTTAAACTTCTCTGAAATTTATTTTCAGAGTCCCACCAGGCATGCCAAAAAATATTGACAATCAGATATGCACCCTTAGTCAGATTTGCAAAAATCAAACTATCTGTTGAAACATGGAAACTCTTTTTAGATGTGGGTGATCTATGTGAAAAGAGAATCTCTAGAGTGAGCTAATTCTTCGAATGATGGATCCTATTTTAAATGATTTTTGAAGGAAAAAATTTAGAAGGATGATTGCAATGAAACTATGACTTAAAAATTATTTTCAAAATTTGATAACAACCTAATGATGACTCTAGTTTTTTCCCACAAATAGCTTTCAAAAACAACAATATTTCACAATTCCTCATGAACACTTAACACATAAATAATTTGCATGAAGATTCAAATTTAAATACAACATGCAACTTGTATCTTTGAACTTTTTGCACTAAAATTACAATTCTAGGACATAATAAGGATTCTGCAAACAAAAATCACAATATAACATCGAACTAAAACTACAAAAGACACAAAAATTGAGGAATAAGAGATGCTTTATTCAACTGAAGGAGTATGCCAATATTTGAAATTGAGTACAAAGAAGTTTACAAGCTCAAAAATGTGTAAGAGCAAGAAAATAGAATTTGAACTAGAAAAACACTAAGTTTTTCTCAAAATATTTCACCAAAACCCTAACCTAAGCCTAGGGAAAAAAGCTCCAGGAAAGGTATCAAAATCTTCCCAAGAAGTTTGCACAAAAGTGGAAAAATAACACTTTTTGCATGTGCATACTGAAGAGCTTCCCAAAATAGGTCAAATTTTATTTTAAAGCAAAAAAAAACCTTATCTCTCCATCAAGAAATTCAAATTCGACCAAGGAGATATCTCTCATAAATTTGCTAAAAATAGAAAAGAGATAAAATAATTTGTTTTATTCTTGATTTAGAAATATTTTGCAAAATAGCCCTATTTATCCAATTACAAAGCTAGATTTTCTTAAAAAATCATAAAATATAATGCATATCTCTTATCCATATCCCCTAATTGATTTCTTTAAAATCAATTGAAAATAAAATGCCTAAGTCATAAGTAAAATCATTTTGCAATTTTTATTGATTTCTCACAAAATCAATAAAAACCTAAGGCATTATCATTATCTATTTTTCTTAAGGCATAATTGATCAAAAATCTAAAACCATAAAGCCATAAAATATTCCATTGAGAAAGCTTGAGGACTTAGGAAAAAATTGAAAACATGGAGATCCTTATGACACTCTACCTAAGCTATACATAAGGGAAACCTAAACACATTAGATCAACCACCATGATGTATTTTTGACTTGGGCATTAATAAATTTTAAAAACTAAGGAAAAAAAATCCGTAAGTCGACTTAGGGTTTGAGAAACCCTAATGAACAAAACCAAAAGGATTCCACTAATTTCACATCTTTTGAGAGTGAAGACTTTGGAAGAGAGTCTCTATAGCCACTGCCATGTGAACTAGGGTTTCAGCCGAATGAGGGAGATTTGAGCCACCTTGCTGCTCTTATTTTGTCAAAATCTCACATTCTCTAGATGGTAAGCCATTTTTAAGCTCTTTGAGCTTCTTTGCTTTGTTTCAGAGTCATTTTCTATCCTTGAGGTCGCGGCATGAGCATAATTTTCTGACATATTATGGCTCTATATCTCTTTCTTTTGTCTCTATGTTCTTGGCCACTATTGTAAGGGCTCAACCTCTACACATTGAAGCTCTTGAGAGCTTGGTCGCGGCTTCCTTGGTCTCCTATAGGAACGCATGGTAAGCCTTTTCTCTCTTTCATATTTCTGGGAACATTCTCTCTTAAAACAAAAAGCTTATAAAAGCTTTATACATCTATAATAGATAAATTTTTCTTGAATCTATGGCCATAACCAGGTTGCGCCATTAGATGCTCTTGAATGCAATTTCCTTAGCAATTTGTATGATTTCAATTTCCTCTTTTCAGATTTTGGTTTTAGCATGCATACTTAAGAGGCTTTCTACTTTAAAAATGAAGATCTGAAGTTATAAATCTTTCCCTTGGTCACGACCACTCATGCACCAAAATGATTTTTTTTTGCTATTTTTTGGGCTCAACCCAAGAGAGAACATTGTGTATTCTTTATTTCTGGAGGAAAACCCCATATGGGTACCTGTATTTTGAGGAGAAAAATGTATATTCTTCATTTATGGAAAACAAAAGCTTGAGCTCGACCTACCATTGTACAAGTTCCGCATTTTAATGAAACGCCATGTGGGTATTTCAAAAAAAGATGAAGAATCACCTATCTTTATATTTTATGATCAGAACCTGACATGGGTATGCTAAAATATGATGAAATTCACACTTTGATCACAAACCCTCATATGGGTTTTAAAATTTTATTGAAATATATGGCCAACATATCGTGGCTAACCCTCTGTGATACAGGTATTTGACCCACCATGGCATTTATGTACTCTTTTTTCTATCAAAAACCTCATGTGGGTATTTTTGAAAATGAAAGAGAACATTTATCCTGCTTCTCTATAGAAATCCTCATGTGGGTATTCTTGAAAATTGGACTATCTTCTTTTATATTCAAAACCCCAATGTGGGTATTCTAGAAAATGAAAGAAATCTTTACATTTTGATCTTTGTGCTTCATCTATTTATGCACTTTAGTTATTTACCCCTCATTTTTGTAAAATGAAATATGTGATCTTGCTCCATTTTATTTCCAGTTTACTGCTTTTATCTTGCATCTTCATCTTTATGAGCTCAACTCCTCAACTCTGCTATAAATGAAGAAGAAATCCCATATGGGTTTTGAAATTCTTATAGAAAAGTGGACTATGAACACACCCTTGTTGCATTTCCTTAAGGAATTTGACGTATGGAATTTTTGGAACTCTTAGAACATGATATATAAGCTTCTACATTCTTTGTGAACCCTATTCATTCTGCAAACTCCTATTCACAGTAACTCCTTATTTCAATTATATTGCTTCAGCTTAGACCCCTTAAAGATTTGTCCATTTTGGGAATGTCTTTTGCTTACTCAGATTCTTATCAAGTACTCTTTGAAAGCATATTCTGAATGATAAAAAAAACTCTTTGAAACAATGTACTTGAATTGCTTCCGTTTTCAGACACAATGATGCACAAACCCCATTTGGAATACATGTTGATTAATGATATATTACTTGAACTGTTTACTCCAATTAATGCCATAGTTGCATTTGGAAACATAACATAGTGGGTTACCTGATGCTTGAAAATATGAAGCTCTCTTCATGCTTGACTCTCCTTACATTTTTATGCTCTTCCACCTGGCACTCTTCATGCATTTTTATGCTCTATTATGAAAACTACTCTCTAATGCTTTTTATCTCCATGTCAGAACTTGCATGCCTCCAGAAAATAATAGGCATTCCAACTTAAGCACTTTATGAGATAACTTGCAATATTGAAATTCTGCAAATACTCCCATATTTTAATTACTCATTAGTGCTTAATTGATAAGGCATTATGTATGCCCATTCACTATCATTGTTTTATGAGATAGAACACTACTGCTCCAAAACAAAAACAAAAAAAAAGAGATAACATTTAATGTGAATAGACTTAAAGCAAAAAAACAATAATATGGAAAGAAAGGCAACAACATAGCAATATTTTAGATTTGCAATCATGAAAATGATGCATTTCAATTGTATTGATTGAACTCACTAACTCTACTGTCCACCAGTAGCTTTTAGAAAAGCATATTACTTGATTGTTATGAGTGATCAATCCACTTAATGGCTTTGATGAATGAACTTTGCTTTACTCTTTTAGTTGTATAGTTAAGATGACTATGGTGATTGCACTCCTTCTCTCAGCCCCATATGTAATACTAAAGGGGTAGCATGTCGAGCTCTACCCTTGTGGGAGTCTATTTTTCTCCATATGCTTAGTTTTCAAAAGATAATTAGCTACATGACTTTTCCTATACCTACACAATGAAACAAACAATGTTAGCATAAAAAAAATATGTGATGATGACATTTCCATTTTCAGTTCATGCTTTTGTTCCTTCTTTTAGTTTGTTCAATGCATTGCAAGGATTGAAATATATCTTTGTTAGTATGGCATGTAGTATAGTTCATATCTCGAGCTCTTAATTAGCGCCCTTCTCAATCTTTTGCAGCTACATTCAGGACCAGAAGCAGAATCAAGGAGGCTATGATGCATCAACCAAAGACCAACTCAAGCAATGATGGATATGTCCCATGTTATTTTCTTTTCACTTCTAGTTGTATATTTCCTTTCTTTTCATGAATGGAAATGGCTAAAACCATGACTTGTGTGGATATTAATTTCATTCTTTCATTTCCATTCTAAAAGAAAAGCATTAAAATACAAATTTGTACCATCATTTGTATTCTTGCAATCAAATGAAAAAATATAATGTGAATCACTTCAAGAAATAAATGAAAGCACTATGTTATGCTTTATCATTTGTATACTTAGTTTTGTACTCCATTTGATTTTTTGAAAAATTGAGCAATACTTATGAAAATTAGTTATGTCAAAACGTGATGAGGGCGCAACCCGAGACACAGAAAATAACCCACAAACAAGAGAATAATTTTATTATTTAGAAAATGGAGCTTCTTACATGCAGAGGATCCCAAATCCCCAAGTTCTACAACACATGCAAGCTTCAGAAAGCTACAAGATAACCCTTTCGCAATATGCGAGCTTGTCCCGAAAAAGTTTTCCAAAAATTAGAAAACCCCTCCATAAATAGAGCTCCTCATTAGTTTAGAGCCAAAAAAACATTCAAATTGAGTTTAGGCGGTTTGGCGCCGAAAATTTACAACATGAAGTTCAAATTTTAAAAGAGCATTTGCAATGGTATCTTCTAGAAAGTGCGCCAACTTCTCGGGGCCATAACTTTTGATCCGGGACAACGATTTGCAAACCATTTGAACCGTTGGAAAGGTCTCGAAGTCAATAACATGCTCAAAACTGCTACGCCAATTTTAGAAAGTTTCGGGGCCAATCCAGAAGTTCTAACTGCCTCAAATTCCACTCAAAAGATTTTCAGGTGCAAATCTGGGCAACAAAAACTACAATATCTTTCCACCCAGGAAGAGAAAAGAAAAACCGTAAATTGGGAATTTTATTATGACGAAAAGGGTATCCAAAAATGTAAAAACATCTGAAAATAATAAAATTTAAATTTAACTATTTTTTTGGTGATGCAAGATTGCCCTTACACCACTGGATGCTCTTGCATCAGACACCCAGGGTAATTTGAGAAGTGACCCCATCATGTATCATATGGTGGAGGAAAACCTAAACGGTCAACCTCTGCCTTAGATAGCTAGGATGAATCTTCCATAGGCCTTCCTCTCCATTTCACCAGATATTCTTCATACTGCCTGCTTCTGGTACTCCTTCCCACACGACTATCCAAGATTTCCTCAATCTCCTCCTTTTCTGAAGTAGGTGCTGGAATCCCAAACTGTTCCATCATTGGTACTTGCTCTGCACCACCTTCATGATACTCTGTCAAATCTGAAATTTTGAACACAGGGGAAATGTTGAATCCATCCGGCAACTCTACCTCATGTGCATTCCTTGAATCATGCCTCTTCAAAATTTTACAGGGACCAAACTTCTTCATCTTCAATTTTTTATATGTTCCTACTGGAAACCTTTCTTTCCTCAAGTGGACCATCACTTCATCACTAATCTGAAACTCCTTATACCTCCTCTTCTGATCTGCCTTAGCCCTATACTGCATATTCATCTTGTCAATATGTTCTCTTACCTTCTCATGTATACCCTTGATGTGTTCTGCAAAATCTTCAGCTTCAGCACTTATTTTCTTCTCTTGGTCCATCTTCCTGAATTTTGGAGCTGTTCTGGGGCTACCTCCATACACAATCTAGAATGGTGATTTACCAGTGCTTCTGTTGATAGAATTATTGTAAGAAAATTATGCCTGGGGTAAGATCGAGTCCCATCCCTTGGTTTTATCTCCTACCAAACATCTTAGGAGGTTACCCAGACTCCTGTTAACAACCTCTGTCTGCCCATCTATTTGTGAATGGTGTGTAGAACTGAACTTCAACTCTGTCTTCAGCTTCTTCCACAAGGTCCTCCAAAAGTACCCCACAAATTTGGTGTCACGATCTGAAACAATACTCTTTGGTAGACCATGTAGCCTCACCACCTCTTTGAAGAACAAGTTGGCAATGTGGACTACATCATAGGTCTTCTGACATGGAATCAAATGTGCTATCTTTGAAAACCTATCAACCACCACAAAGACTGAATCATTCCCTCATTGTGTCCTTGGCAAACTAAGAACAAAGTCCATACTTATATCCTCCCATGGCCTCTCTGGTACAGGTAAGGGCTGATATAAGCCTGTATTCTGGCTCACTCCTTTAGCCATCGACATACTGTAGCTTTGTACAAACTTCTTCACATCTTGTGACAACGAGGCCAATAATAATGCTCACTGATAATGGCAATAGTCTTATCCCGACCAAAATGTCCTGCCATTCCTCCACTATGCTTCTCCTTTATCGTTCTCCTCATAGAAACTCCTTAGGATACACAATTGACTTCCCTTAATAACATTCCATCTTGGATTATGAAATCCAGCCACCTTGTCCTGTCCATGTAGTTCCTTGTAAGCTTTCCAAGCCTCTCTCAAAATCAGGATCTTCTGCATACAAGGTCTTGAGTTCATTGAACCCAACCACTTCAATCTGCATCTTTGTCATCAATGTATGCCTCCTACTTAAGGCATCTGCAACCCTATTTGACTTCCCACTCCTATGTTTAAAACAAAGGTATAACTCTGCAAAAACTCTACCCATTTCATATGCCTCTGATTTAATTTTCCCTGACTATTTAGGTACTGCAAGGCCTGATGATCAGTATATAGAACAAATTCCTTCGGCAACAAATAATGTCTCCATTTCTTTAATGCTTGAACTATTGCATAAAATTCCTGATTATATACATAATACTTTCTCTTGGCATCATTTAACTTTTCACTGAAATAGGCAATGGGCTTACCTTCTTGGCTCAACACTGCTCCAATGGCACAACCACTAGCATCACAATCCACCTGAAACACCTTGTTAAAATCTGGGAGAGCTAGAATGGGTTTCTCTGTCACCTTCTGCTTCAACAGTTCAAAACTTTTTGCTACTCCAGTGCTCCAATTGAATTCTTTTCTATCCCCTCTCATTGTTTCAGTCAGGGGTCCACAAATACTACTGATGTTTCTAATGAACTTCCTATAAAAACTAGCCAAACCATGGAAAGATCTCACCTTGGTAGCAGTTCTTGGGATAGGCCATTCTAGAATAGCCTTCACCTTCTCTGGGTCCATCTTGAAACCTTATGTTGAGACAACAAACCCCAAGTACACTAACTCCCTCTTCACAAAACTCCACTTCTTCAGATTAATCAACAGTTTCTCTTCTCTTAACTTCTCAAAGGCTCTCCAAATATGCATCAGATGCTCTTCCAACGTCTTACTGAAAATAAAAATATCATCTAAATACATAATAACAAAACTTCCCAAAATTCTTTTAGTACCTTGTTCATGAGCTGCATGAATGTGCTCGGTGCATTGGTTAGCCCAAAAGGCATGACTAACCACTCGTACAGCCCTCTTTGGTCTTGAAGGAAATCTTCCATTCATCTCCCTCTCGAATCTGGATCTGGTGATATCCACTCTTTAGATCAAACTTTGTGAAGTATTGAGCTCCACTCAAATAGTCCATCAGGTCATCCATCTTTGGTAGGGGAAATCTGTACTTGATTGTTATCTTGTTTATGGCTCGAGAATCTGTACACATCCTCCACTCCCCATCCTTCTTTGGTGCTAGTACTGCACGTACTGCACATGGAATCAAACTCTCTCGTATCAAACCCTTTCTCAACAACTCTTGAACTTGTCTATTCAACTCCTCATTTTCTGCTAGAGTCATTCTATGAGCTGCCTTATTTGGAAAACTAGCTCCAGGAATCAAGTCAATCTGATGATTGATCTTCCTTATTGGCGGTAAACCCTCAGGTACATTATCAGAAACAATATCCTGAAACTTGTCTAACATCCCATAAACTTCTTCTAGAACCTTCACACTATCCTCCTTACTCTAGGAATCAATGCATAACACACACGCTTATGCTTCATCCCTTCTAAATTTTTTCTTCCATCTACATAACAAATTTGAGCACTACTGCATACCTTTTCTTCGGTCTCCTTTAGGGGTTTCAACTTGTGACGAACTCCATCCTTTGTCAAGGAATAAGTGTTTGTGTGGCCATCATGTATAGCTCGCCTATCGAACTACCATGGCCTTCCCAACAACATGTGACATGCATCCATGGGGATGATATCACAGAGTACCTCATCATGGTAGCTCCCGATCTTGAATTTTACTAGGAACTGCTCATTGACCAAAACTTTGTGGTCTTTCTGCAACTAGGAAATCTGATACGGATGCGGGAGCCTTTCCCTCTTTAGCTTCAACTTTGTGACCATCTCCTCTGACACCAAATTATCAGTGCTCCCACCATCAATAATGATATCACAACATTTTCCTTCACACTTGCACCTTGTGCGAAATAGATTCTTCTTCTGTTCTGGTTCCTTTTCTTCAGTCATTAGGGCTCTCCTGATTACTAGGGTTTCTCCCCTTTCAGCATCATCTGAATGTTCAGATTGGGCCTCCTCATCTGCATGCGCAACCCTTCCATGACCTTCTGGCCTTTTGTCTTCCCTTCCTTGGTGTTGTGGACATTCATAGGCTCGATGCCCTTCTTCACCACAATGGAAACACGTTCCTCTAAAACCGCCTCTTCCAGATCCTTATCCATATCTCCCTCGTCCTCTACCTCTTTGATCACCACTATTTTGATCACGAGGACGGTAGAAGTTGTCATTCCTTTAGCTTCGGCTGGTGCCCACATCTTCACTTTTCTTCTCATCATCATTTCGGCTTCCCTCGGTCTACCATTGCCCCTTCCTCAGCTTTTGACCTCCTCGTCCTTTTTGTTTGCCATCAAATCTTTTGTTCAGCTTCTCTTCCACCTTCAGAGCAAACTGATATGCATCCTCAATGGTGGTCATTCTGACTAAGCTTAACTCCTCCTGAATGCTCGGCCATAACCCATTAAGATATTGGGCTACCTTCTCCTTATTGGCCTCTATGTGGCCCGTTCTGATGATTATCTTGTGAAAATATTCAGTATATTCTTTCACAGATCTGCTTCCTTGCTTTAAACCCTTGCAATTTCTTCAACAGATCTAACTCGTAGTCCACTGGTATGAACCTTCTTCGGTTTCTCTACCATGCGATCCCATCTGGTGATCTTGAATTTTCCTCTTGATTTCTTTCCAACTGGACCTCTTTCCACCAAATACTAGCATGGCCCTTCGTTTCATTTTTGCAAACTTAACCCGATCTAGGTCCTCTATTTCCTCATACTCAAAATATTCTTCTAGCTCGTTGATCCAATCGATCAACTCTTCTGGGTTCAGACTTCTAGAATAATTGGGGACTTCTGCTCTGGGTCTTTTCCCGATCTTCGAAATGGCCCTTATTAGCCACATTTGGTCTTGATCAATTGCTTCTTCTTCCTCTTCTATGCCTGAACCTTCTTCCTCTCCTTCATCCTCACTTTCCTCCCTCAGGTTTAACCCTCTTCTCAACTACTCTTGTAACACATCAACCTGTCTCTGGAGGGCTGCCATGCATATCTTCCACCAGCATTTCTACCGCCTTGACCACCTTTGGCACCACCATGCCTACTAGGCATCACTCTTGGAGGCATCTTTCTTGACCTCGACCCACAACCACGGTCCTGGTGTGAACTACCTCACGATCGGCGATTTGTCCACATGCTTAAGAAAACCTCGCTCTGATACCACTTGATGAGGGTGCAACCCGAGACATAGAAAATAACCCACAAACAAGAGAATAATTTTATTATTCAGAAAATGGAGCTTCTTACATGCAGAGGATCCCAAATCCCCAAGTTCTACAACACATGCAAGCTTCAGAAAGCTATAGGATAACCCTTTCACAATATGCGAGCTTGTCCCCAAAAAGTTTTCTAAAAATTAGAAAACCCCTCCATAAATAGAGCTCCTCATTAGTTTGGAGCCAAAAAAACATTCAAATTGAGTTTAGGCGGTTTGGCACCAAAAATTTACAACATGAAGTTCAAATTGCAAAAGAGCATTTGCAATGGTATTTTCTAGAAAGTGCACCAACTTCCCGGGGCCATAACTTTTGATCTGGGACTCCGATTCACAAACTGTTTGAACCGTTTGAAAGGTCTCGAAGTCAAGAAAACGCTTGAAATTATTACGCCAATTTTAGAAAGTTTCGAGGCCGATCCAGAAGCTCTAAGTGCCTCAAATCCCACTCAGAAGATTTTCAGGTGCAAATCTGGGCAACAAAAACTGCAATATCTTTCCACCCAGGAAGATAAAAGAAAAACCATAAATTGGGAATTTTATTATGATGAAAAGGGTATCCAAAAATGTAAAAACATTTGAAAAATGATAAAATTGAAATTTAACTATTTTTTTTGGTGATGCAAGATTGCCCTTACACCACTGGATGCTCCTGCATCAAAACGCTTGCATAACTGTCCCTTGATAAATGATAAATATAGTGAAAACAACACTTAAGCATATGCAGAAATAACCATTTTTTCACTTTAATATATAACAATATTTTAAATCAACTTCGCCAATTGAGATCTAGCAAAAAATTGGTAATAGTTCCATCAAACCTAGGTGGCTTGTTTGAGCCTTCTTCAAATTCCATTGTGTTCACCTATCCAAGATCTACCCGAGCTGGTTAAGCTTCTCCTAGGGAACCTTGCTATGATACCAATTGTTAGAACACAATGATCTACTAAGAGGGGGGTGAATGAGTAGATATTAAAAATTTTAGTTCTTCAACCCTTTTGTAGATTCAACCTTAACTTCAAATGTGTAGATTGAAATACTAACAGATATAATAGCCACAAGCACAAGAGAGATCAACACATAACACAATATGTACGTGGAAAACCCAAGATGGAAAAAATCGCAATGAGAAATGGTGCTAGGATCTATTGTCCTAATCTAGCCTCACAAGCTTCAAAGTTCAGTTACAAAGTTTAGGGTTGCAACTCAAGGAAGCAACAAATCCCTATTTAGAAGCTACAACTTCAAGGATGCTATTGCACCCTATTCTGAGCTACAACTCAGTGCAAAATGGAGGCTACAACCTTGTACAAATGTTTGCAATATACTATGCATAAAAGGGTTCTACAAAACTTGAGATGCATCAATACAACCCATAAGCTCTTTCTCTCTCTCTCAGTTCTCCCTTACTCCACTATAACTAGCTACATGAATTTTCAAAATTTTATTTCTGTTATAGTTCACCTTCCTCTGCATTCAGACACTCTCTTCATTCTCCATATCTCAATAATTCTCCTCATTCAATTCATATACATTGGAATCACTGCTAGGGTTTTTCACCTATTTCCATAATTGTTAGAGCATCATGCCCAACACATACTATCTAGCTCATCAGAAATCACCATAACTCTACATCAATTCGCACAATAATTTATTTTGTAATAGATAATTTCTAAGAATAAAATTCTATCATACCCTAGAATCTGATATGCATTTAATGCATTCTTACAATCATTCAATCTAATTTGATCTTTAAATCTTTTTCAAACTATTTCACTACTAAATAGATCAAATCTTCATTTACAAGGTTCCTGAGATAGTTAGAAAAATTAATTCTTTCTCTTGTGGTGATTTCCAAAACAAACCCTCGTTTACACTTGACATAGTCATTTCAGATCTCTGCATTTGAACTATGGCTGTCAATCAACTCCTTCATACCTTGATCCTATGATCAACATTCACTATTGTGACTTTAAACCCTAACTGTTGGATAATCGACCCCTTAAACCATCATCATCGATCTTTCATACCGTCACCTTTGCTTATTTCTTTGTTGGGTCTCACCATCTTCATTGATGGTCAATATCCATCCATCGTGGATTAATCTCCATTGTTCTCCACTCACCCCACAGGACATAGCCAATATCCTCCAAAAGCTTAGTGGAATTGATGGGCACCTTTAGATCTTCTTAGGGTATGCGCGGGATCATGATGGGCCAAAAAGTGGCAATATGACGGGTATCTGGGTGATGACTATTTTTTTACCCAAAATTGATGAAATGAAAAGGGTTTTTAAGGAGATTC
The DNA here is from genome assembly GCA_007258455.2 of Sequoia sempervirens. Lineage (NCBI taxonomy): Eukaryota > Viridiplantae > Streptophyta > Pinopsida > Cupressales > Cupressaceae > Sequoia > Sequoia sempervirens. The sequence goes on from VDFB02353493.1 coordinate 67,367,867, forward strand.
TCATATTTCCACCGATATAAATTATGCTTTACTTTAAATTTAATAAGTAATTATTATTCATTTTCTATTCAAATTATAACTAAAGTCCTAATTGATAGGCTGATTGAAAAATATCGATAGCTTTCAAACATTATCACATTTTTTGAATCCAAAAGATGTATCACATACTATAGGATTAAAAAAAAGAAAAAATGAATTTCATGAAGTTTTGACCAAGTTAAGGTGGTCAGACATACAATTTTTTTATATTTTTAAAAAGTTGTAATAAAAATTTCTTAATTAATTATTTACTTAGAAAAAAATTACAAAAAAATATGCATCACATCGGGGCATGAGTCCTCTTTTTGTATCTAAAATATTATAAAAAAATATTATCATTTTATTGTGGTTAGGGTGGTCAGACAGACACCTACTTCTTATTTTTCCCTGAAATTTAAGTACCACTGCATTGAAATTTCAAAATTTCACCAAATAGATTTTTTCTTTTTTTTGAGCAAATGTAGTAGTTTAGAAACTAAATTCAATTTGCTACAGATTCTATTCATACATATTTTGAAATAATATAGATAAATTATTCAAATTTTTATGTCAAGTTTCCTAACTCTGATTTTTCTAAATTTTTTGCCACTTAAGGGCCTATTTTTTCCATGATGATCCTACACATACCCCTTAACTGCAAACATTGATCATGCACCATTACTAATGGGATTGATGCAGTCATTCATTGTCATTTGTTAACCTTTGTAGATGTCTAAATTCTGACACTAAATTTATCCAAATTCATCCTTTTTCTTCTTATTTTTGTTAATTAAGTAATACTGCTATTATTTAATTAATATCTTTAATTCTTCCAAATCCCTAAGGTATTTAATCAATAATACCTTATATCTTTAATCCTCCTTCCATCAATTGAATTAAATAAATATTCCATTTATTTAATTCTCTTCATGTCACATCCTCCATCATTTTTTATCTTATCTTAATCCTTCTTCTAATCCCATCATTAGGATGTGCACATACCTTATCCTTGATTAGGATGTGTCACATCCTCCAACTTTTGCAAGTTGGCCTCTAATCTCTCTTAGCCACCTAACCCTCCTCTAATCCTTCACTAACTAGCCTAATCAACCTCTCAAGGAATTTTTAATTCCTTTTATCCTTCCAAAGAATATTAAATTCCTTTTCTCTTCTACATGTCCTTTATGACATGTCTCCTTAGTCAACACTATTAAAGGCCTTCCCCTTTTGGACAAGGCATCTCCACTTCCCTATGTGAATTTTTAATTCACATTTAATCCCCCAATGCACCCTTTGGAATTTAAAATTCTTTCCCTTCTCCCCATGAGAATATTTGAAGAATTTTTAATTCCCCACTTGTCCTCTCACCCACATGGGACAAGGACATCCTTTATGAGGAGATCTTGTCCAATCCTAAGGTACTTTGTACCCCCTCCATGTCATGTCCTTCTCCTTCCACCTCATGTCCACTTCACCTTTTAGGGCTACATCACATGCCACATGTCAAGATGTGAGGGCTTGTGAGTTCTCAACTCACCTTAGCCCTACATCTTGATATTTGGTGGCTCAATCTTGACCATCCATCTCTTCTAAGAATTCTCAAAATTCCTATAAATACCCCCTCTTTTCTCTCATTTTTGGGAGATAATTTTGCTAGCCAAACTCTTGCAATTTTGTTTCTCAACTTATACTTAGCCATTTTCACATTTTCCATCCATTTGCACTCATCCTCACATCCCCATCTAGCTTGCATCTTGCCATCCAAGGAGCATACACATCAAAGATCAAAGGGCCAACCAAAGGATCGATTCGACGCAAGGTATAGAGTTCCATTTTGTTGCTTTCATCTTGTGTTGTTTCCAGCTTAGGCTAATCTTGAGGTGTAGGTTGTTTTGGTGTTTATTTGCACTCTTTCACTTTTTGCTTGTTTTCTAACGCTCACATTCGACCTATCACAACCTTTATCACACTAGGTCCCACAGTCAACATCATACTCCTATCACCCAGTTGCCAAAAACCTGAACCTCAGAACCTTAAGTTGGAGGTTATGAAGTTATTATTACCACAAAATCACTGACAATAGAGAGAACCTATGAAACTCCTTTCAAAATGACTAATTCACTTTGATGAAAATAACAACAGCCAAAACATCATTCCAATGTGGGGTCCACATGATGTCGTTATATGTCCAAGTCATTGCCATGTCACAACTCAAACCAATCATGCCACATGTTTGCACTGTAATTAAGGTTGGGTCCCACATGGAGTGCTTCCCTACTCCTTATTGCTCCATCGCTTAGTCACCAAGTCGGGAAGTTTCAAAACATGAAAACCCTACGATACCATTCACTTTCACCAACAATAAGGAGATCGCTATGTTGGAAGATTTCCAAACTTGAGAACCTCGTGACATAGATTAGAAAATCTTGGAACTCTGTGAATCCATTCATTTTGGTCATCCTTATCACTCCATTAGCTAAGTTGCCAAGTCAGGAGGTTACGAAACTTGAGAACCCCACGACATAGGTTAGGAAAATTTGGAACTCCACGACTACTTACAACTTTGGCCTTAGATTGAGAGCATGAACCAATTAATGAGGACACTTTTATTGAAATCATGACCTGCCCAATACTTTTCTGAAAAGCTCTCGAGAAACCCAGTCAATATGCCAACAATCTCCCTTACATGAGTTGTAGTTTTCACATCAATGACAACAATAGTCCAACAGTAGGTCCTCTTGGTCAAAAAACCTCAGTTATGGGAGTCTGTCTATTGTAGCATTCTCCATTGTTACTATTCATTCATAACTTAGATTTAGGACAACTCTCTTAACTCTTTCCTTTTTCTATTTCTTTTAAATCCATTGTTAGAGTAGGATTCCAAGCACCATCACAATGTCAAACTTGGTGATTGAAGCAAGTTTCAGCTTTGTATCTTGAGTGAGTAGCCACTATGCATTCACTTCTAGCACTATGAAACTCCATTTGTAGGCCCAACTTCCTATTATTTGTAAACCATAAAGGCCACCCTTTGATTACCAAAAAAATCACGTCAACCGACTGAACTATTCCAAGCATTGTCATGACCTAACACCTGAGAGACCTTGGGGTAGTAATCTGGAACTTGTTGTAGCTTTCTACCTTTCAAGAGAGGCAATGTACTTGTGTGCTACCTATGTTGAGAAGGTGCAAAAAACCCATCAACACAATCTTCTAAGGCCTACAAATTTTTAGATTGCACATTTACTTCATGAATGTACAATTGAACTAAAGTGCAACATATGAATTAGCTCAGACTAGCTTTACAAAGTGATTCATCATCAACAAACTAAAAAAATCATGAGTTGGAAGTGCATAAAATATGGTAATAGCAATAACCATTAAAGAAATCCAAGAAACTAACAAACTAAAGCTAACATGGAGGTTGAATCATGCATCCAAAATGAGCAAGCTCAAAGAAAACACCCAAAAAAATACAATTCTTCCTTCTATTGTTACAAAATTCCTCTTACAAAAATTCTCCACCCCCTTACAAATGAGGAGCAAGCCCCTATTCATAGTTTTCCAAAAGTGAAATGAATGGACAGGATTAATTTTCAATGAGCTGCCCAAATTCAATACAACTTAGGCTTTCACCTACCCCCAATATTTCACAATTTAAAATAGTTTATTTTGTCCTCTTCTCTATTTTGTCTTGTAGCCTATTTTGTCTTTTAGCCACTATAACTATTTTTTCTTTTAGTTGCATCTTTACACTGTTGTTGGGAATTGTTGAAATCTACCTCTTGTCTGATATGTTTGCAACATCCTTTCAACCAATCAAGTGGACCTTGCTACAAATTTGTGTTACTGAGAAGTAGATATATTGATCCTGATCTCGGTGGACAAGTCCTTAATGATCATCATCATTTGGTGGAAAATAAAATAGATCCCTCTTGTTCTTGATTCTGGTAGACAGCTATCTAATGCTTCGACACTGGCCTCTTTGGAATGCATTCATATGTTGGTTAGTCCTCCTTTGGAAAACCATCCATCATTTGAGCATATTTGATTTGGAGTACTCCCTTTTGGACACGGTTCCTAATACATCTTGTGTGAAAGAACTTTCTCAATGTAGCTTCATCCTCTTGAAGAGCTCCTTCATCTTTGAAAAAAAACATCACTCTTGATATAATTCCACATGTAGGTGCATTGTGGACACATCCTTTAGGTGGGAAATAAAAATATCCTCAATCCAGGTTCGAATATAATTCTCCTTTAGTGCAAGTCCATGATGAGCGGATCCACTTGATAAGCTTTATTTAATTTCCCTGCACAAAAGATTAAATCAATTAGGCTTACTAAAAAACATGCAAATTACTACAATCATAAATAGGGCTTTTAATAAAATCCTTGAATCCCCCCTAATTGCAACTTTGAGCCATACTCCCATTTCAGAGCATATTTACCATGCTAATAAATCCTATGATTTGAATATTTGTTGGTCTTTAGAAATAACCATAACATATGATGCCTGAATCCCACATACTTAGAGGTCATTCCAAATCTTTTGATTTCCCATTTAAGTTTACTAATTCCATTATAGGGTGATCCCACAATATCGGTTTACAATATTTGGCCATACTAGAAATTGAAATAATTTTTTCTAACTAAATCTTCACTTTCGGGCACCTATAGCGACTAAACCGTGAGAAATTTGAAGATGATGCAAACTAGTGATTTGAAACATTTTGTTTGTAGATTCTAAATATATTTTTTTCAAAATTTTTGGAATCAAATCACACTTCTTTTTCCACCTCCTTCAAAAACTAGTTTTTTTCAATAAATAACATTTTTAAGGAGTGACGCTCATCATATACTGGATAAATTTTTTTCCATGAAGGAGAAAACTTTAATTATTTCAAATTTAGATTTGTAATTCCGATATCTAGTGCTTCCAATTAGTTAGATAGTGTTTTATTGAATATTTTTCCTTAATCAAGTTTCAAAGTCAAACCAATAACAATTCAGACATAGGTTGATCATATAACATGTAACCTTTTTTTTATGTATCAAAATTCATTTTTATTTTTGTTGGATCAAGGACTTCAACATTTGGTGCACTCATATTTTTCAATTTTTTTTAATAATCTTCTATTTTTCCACATGTGCAGAACATAGAGCTTGATTTTTGGTGAAAAACCTATGTTTAATAAAACTAAACAAACAAATACATAATAAAACCAAAACATATTAAATTATATTAATTAGATAGCTCATTCCAAGGGCTACCATCATCCAGTTTGGTCTGTGAAGTTTCCTCCATTTTCATCCTCAACCTAATCTTCAAAGGGAAATGTTTTGATGTTTTTATGTGCTAGATAGTGGAAAGGTGGGAAAATGGGGGTTCATTCAAACTCCCAAGGGTTCACTTGAATAAGGATTCATTTGAACCCTTGTTCATTCAAACCCCCTTTCAAATAGGGTTTTCCTTTTTTTTTGGCAGGAATAGAGGGAAGTTCATTAAATGGGTTCGCTTGAATCCTAGTTCTGGTGAACCCTCTTTTGGTTCGCTTGAACCTATTAGTTTGTTAGAATGCTAAAACTGAATTTTTTTTCCATGGAGTCATTTTTTTCAACTTTTCCTTCCTCATTTCAATTGTAAACCATTTTTGTGGGTTCACCCTATACCATGAGCGAATTGGTTCTCCTTAACAAGATCTTGAATACATAAGGATATGATTACAAGTGAAAGACCTCTTGGGCCTTCGAACATGGACACTCGATGTAGGTATATCATGAAGGTAATCCACTTTGAACGATAGTGAAGACAGTGACCCCCATAATACCCAAAATCCAGTTAGTGCATTCAATCATAAATTCATCACCATCCTTTGTCCTAGGCCTAAAGCCTGCTTTAGAGTTACTTCTTAGATCATTTACTTTAATAACAACCAACTCCTCCAAAGTCTTCATACATTTTATAATTTTATTCAAAGAGGTCGGGACATAAGAACCTGGGAATCCATCATCAGTGTGCTTTGACTCAAACCTCTATCATAACTTTTTCATGTCATTGAAGACTAGGGCTAAAAGGCTATCATACCGATGCACGACATAAGACCATGCAACCATTGTTCTAATGGCACTATATTTCCTTGTCATTCAAGAAGAATGAAGTGCGGGCTCCATGTGCTCTAATATCATTGCATAAGTATATAATGTGGGAATGTTGTGTAGGTAAGCTATTAAAAATGATGAAAAGATAACTAGCATCCACAAGTGGAGGCCCCTCAAAAGGAAAAGTGAAGGCAAAGCTTTCATATTTTTAAGGAGGATAGCTTATTTTCCCTTTAGCTAGAACTCATAGAGAGTTAGTGAAATGATCACATCTAGAAAAAATATCAAGGGAAATAGTATCCCAAACTGAAGGTGTCAACAAAGATTAGAATGCAAACATAGGAAAAACTGAGGCCGACATAAAGGAGGCTGACACTTGCAAGGGGAAACTAAAAACTACCTCTTACAAATTGTAGACACGTAAAATATACCGATTGACATTGTGCATATGATCTTGACTACTAACATCGTTTCATCCTGAATCATCCTTCGTTCTAACCATTTAACCAAGTTTTCCTTATTTGATTAAATTCATCAATATCCTACCCTTAATTAAATAAATTAGTTTATTTAATTAAGTCTTTGTCTTTTGTTAATTAAATCAATCAATCTGATCTAATTATCCCTATTTAATTAAATAATTAATTTTATTTGATTAAATCTCTAAAGTCTATCTATTGAGTTAAATAAATTAAAACCTTATTTAATTTAATCTAACATCATCTCTTTAATTAAATAAATCAAAATCTTTATTTAATTAATCTATTATTACATTCTTCTCATTATTTGATTTAAATAAATCCTAAAATCTAAGTCAAATAAGTCACATCACCTAATCTCCTATTAAATTAATTAACCCTTGATTAATTTAATTCTAATTCATGTCCCATCCTCTAGCTTTTCCCACTTGCACATGAAAATAGATTTAATTGATTTATTAAATCCTCTATTTTCCTCAACAAGGCATCTTTTGGAATATTCATCCAAGTTTGAATTCAAATTCCAAGTTGACATGTACATCCAACAAGGCATTTACTCCATCTTACATGTCCTTTGCCTTGAGCCAAGTGGCATTTATTGCATTTTCCATTCCCTTTTGAAAGTCATTTCAACAAATTTGAAATTCAAAAATATGCATTTATTGGCACAATCCTCAAAACTTGCACATCCTCCATCCACTCATGGATTGACAGGTGGCATCTTTCCATTAGATGTGTAGACACGTAAAATATATTGATTGACATCGTGCATTTGATCCTGACTTACTAACATCGTTTCTTTCAGAATCATCCCTTGGTCTAACCATTTAATCAAATTCCCCCTATTTGATTAAATTCATCAATATTCATCCCTTAATTAAATAATTCATTTTGTCTAATTAAGTCACTCTCTCTTGTTAATTAAATCAATCCATCTGATCTAATTATCCCTATTTAATTAAATAATCAATTTATTTGATTAAATCTCTAAAGTCTATCCATTAAATTAAATAAATTAAAACCTTATTTGATTTAATCGGAACTATCTCTTTTATTAAATAAGTCAAAATCCTTATTTAATTAATCTTTATTGTATTCCTCTTATTTGATTTAAATAAATCCATAAATTTGAGTCAAATAGGTCACATCATCTAACCTCTCTCATTAAATTAATTAACTCTTGATTAATTTAATCTCATCTCATGTCCCATCATCTAGATAATGCAAGTTGCACAAGAAAATAGATTTAATTCATTTATTAAATCCCTATTTTCCTCACAAGGCATCTTTTGGAATATTCTCTCAATTTGAATTCAAAAATTCCAAGTCAACATGTACATCCAACGAGGCAATAAATTCATCTTACATGTCCTTTGCCTTGAGCCAAGTGGCATTTATTGCATTTTCCCTTCCCTCTTACATGTCATTTCAACAAATTTGAATTTCAAATATTGGCATTTATTGGCACAAACACCAAACCTTGCACATCCATCATCCATTTATAGCTTGACAAGTGGCATCATATCATTGGATGAATGTTGGTCCCACATTGCTCAAATTTGGACATTCATCCATCTTGAAATTCTATAAATAAAGAGCTCATATCTTCGTTTGATCATCCACAATCCAAGCAAAGTTACCATGCTCAAATGTCTCTTGAATTTTATCCATTATCATTGAGTCATAGCTAGGTTTTTTGCAAATTTGGCTTGGATTTCTCATCTTTCATCAACAAAGTGGATCAATCTCTTCAACATTCAAAGCTTGCATCTTAGGAATTGGGAAAGGGACAATTTTCACATCAAATTGGCACCAATTCCCCCATGGGATCATGAGTTTGTATATTTAAATTAGGATTCAATCTAGTTTGTCATTTATATTGTGTTCTTCATTATTTTCTTTCCTATTTTGAAATTGTAAATGGATTTCATGGGGAATCCTTGCTTTGGCTTGCAATATCTAACTTGAGGTGTTTATTCTCTTTTTTTTGTAGGTACCAAGGTTGGGGTTCGCACATTTGGTGCTAGAAGGAGGGCTTGATATCATTATTTCTAATCTTTTCTTGAAAATTCTGCATTTTCATTCACACATAGGAAATTCCAACGCTGAGAGCTCAGTGTTGCTGGTTTGGCACCGCAGGCTCATCAGCGTTGCTATAGGGCACCGCTTAAAACAAAAACTACGCCACTGGACTCATCCTGCCAAAATTTTTAAATTCCAAACTCCCCCGCTGGACTCACCAACCTGCAGAAACTTTCAAAAAATTATTAAACTCTGACGTTGGATGCAAACTGCGACGCTGGGCAAAAATTGCGATGCAATTGAGCTCTTTGTTCCAACACAGAGCGTCGTTGATTGGTAAGTGGCGTTGTGAGGGTACCGCTTAGAGACCAAAAGTGTGACGCCATTGTGAGTTGTGACGCTGGGAGACAATAAAAAGGGAAATTTTTATTTTTAGCATGTGCTTTTTATTTATGATTAATTTATGTTCTATTTTCTGATTTTTAACTTCTATATTTTCTAGAATCTGACTAGTTTTTCTCACTTGTAGGTTGGAAATCGAAAACAAGGGAAGAAGGAGCATGATGATGATATTTCATCCAATCAAAGTTTTTTTAAACTCTTTAGTGTTTGTTTAACACTTCTTTAAGAATTTGTTATCTCTTCTTTCTTAGGACACTAATCTTCCTTTGGGTTTAAAAATAATCTTTTTGTTTATTTCTTGCAATGGGGCTAAAATGAACCTTAAAATCACAACTTACTAGATTTTGTTTCTTGGATTAAAAAATTGAACAAAATTTCTTACACTTGTGGTTTGGTGCTCTAAAACGAACTCACATCTTGCTTTGGGGATTTAAAAAGAACAAGTGCAACTTTGTTTTTTGTGAGGGCTTACTTAAACTAAAGCCATTGAAAAAGGATGTATGTGCTTCTCTACACTTTATAACGATCTTGAGAATCAAAAGGTAATTTTCATGACTTTAAGATGAGACAAAGCAATCACCTCCACACTTCGATTTGGGTTTAAAATTGAACATCTTGTATGAGTTTGAGTATTGTTGCATATATTCTCTCTCCTTGTTGCCAACAAGGATTGATCGAGTTGCGAATATTGTTCTTCATTCACTTTTGTTTATCCTAGAGGGCCTGCCTTGGGGAAAAAGTACTCACCCAAGGGAACGACTCAACCGGTAACACTCTAAAGCCAAGAGTATTTCCAACTGGGATATAAATGTGGATATTGGAAGAAACGCCAATATCACACTATTGATTTCGACAAGATGGATCCGAAAGGGCACTCTTGTTGTATGGGTCAATCTCCACGAATGGAAAGTCCTTACTAGAACCCATGTGCTAGAATTTTCCAAAATCCTTTAAACTATTTGTTGGTGCAAGAACGGTCGTTCTCAAGCCACCCCACATTTTTACATTCTTCTAGTAGAAATGGAAAACATGCCATGGGAGTTTCATGGGTGTTAATGCATGGCTGCCCTGTATAAGTGAGTGTCGTAGAGGGGAGCCAGTGGGGTCAAGCATCTAACCATTCGCTAGAGATAAGCGTAGCTAGACTTTTCCAAGTGGGAATCCAAAAAATATTGTCTTACACATCCATATGATTGTACTTATTCTTGGGTTACAAAATGTATTGGTTGATCGAAAACATTATGGAAACAAACAATTGAACCTCATCCAAATTTCAAACCCTTTTGAAGACAAATACCATTGAATCAATCCATATGTTATTGCTTTCCCTTGGGATTCACATCCTTAGAGGTTTCTAAACATTAGATTATATCTCAATTTTTATACTTAAGTAAACAATAGGAAAACCCTTGCCTTAAGTTCACTGAATGTCCACATAACATATCTTGTGGGGTTTGAAGAAATTAAGAAATTGGACATCTTAGTTTGAAAAACCTAATTGAAGAAAGTGTTTTTGGTAAAATAAAGACATTAAGAAAAGCTAAGAAAAATGAACTTTCATATGTGTTGAAGAATCATAACCCCAAAAGCATAAAATCATTGGTTGGAAATCTGAAAATGAATGTTCAAATGAAATCATTTCTTGGTCACAAAGGTCTTTAGGAAGCATTTGCATGCTCTTAAATACCTAGGTCTAGGCAAACAAAGTGTCCCTTTTAGGTTCATCTTAGGATCAAGGAAAAACAAAATCTTTTTCATCCATCCTCCAAAACATCAAAACAAACATCATCTCACCATCACCTTTTGAAAAATCTTGAAATCATCCTTAATACTAGGCTTTGTGGAAAAATCAAAATCATCAAAATCATTAAGACTAAATCCTTGAAAACATTATAAAAAACACCTTTGGCTAGGTATGTGTAGATGCATCCTTTTGCATATGCTTAGTCAAATTTATCCAAATCATCTTGTCTAGCTTAGTATATGTTGATGAATCCTTCTTCATATACTTAGTGAAATGATTATCTTGTTTGAATACGTGTGGGTAGATGCATCCTTCTCCTCACACATACTCAAATCATCATCCTTTGAACAAAGCTATCCCTTAGATCATTATCCAACATCTTAGGGTCTTTTTGTTCAAAATCCAAATCAAAAATTAAAATCAAAATCAAGGATGAAATCTCAAATCCAAATCAAAAATCAAAATCAAAATCAAGGACAAAATCTCAAATCCAAAAACAAAATCAAAATCAAAATCTGCAAGTCCTAAAAGCCTAGTATCTCATTCAAGATTTATCAAAAGCCAAAAACATCTGTATCATCCATCCCTAACATCATCATCATATCATCACCTTTGATCCTCAAGACATCCTAAAACTTTCTACTTTGGGGCATAAAATAAAGATCGATCCAAAGAATCAAGAGATTCATTTCCCATATTCTTGAAGATTGATCCATGTTTTATGGTTCTAACTAGATCTCAATACAAGAAGAGTATGGAAGCCAACAAAGAAACACCTGCTTCAAGTGATCTTAGCCAAACAAATGCAGAAATGAATCCCGCTGAATCAAGTAATCCATTGACCCTCTCATCATCACAAAATCTGCAAGAAGAAAACCAAGGAGAGGACCTTACTTTTGAAATGTCTCGCAAGGAAATGACTAAAATGCTCCAAAATTCTAACAACCATAGAATCATCAACATCATGATGAGACTTAACCCTTCGTTATACATGCTTGAGCTAGCAAAGAAAGGGGCCAAGTTACCTTCAGATTTTGATGTGAGTAGCATAGTAGAAACATCATTTCCTCCAATCTCATCCACCATCCCCATTTCATCTACACCCCCATTCCAAAACATCATGCAAAAAATTTCACAAATCACAACATCATTGGCTCCAACCCAACCTAATGTTAACAAGGGAAATACATTTCTCAATGCTCTTCAAGCACATCCCCTTGTTAATAAAAATTTGGATACAAACACCACCTTGGAACAAAACATACCCCAAAACCCATTACACAAAAATGTTCCTCTCACATTCCATCACGATCCATAATCATCATTTTTTCACATGACACCTCAAACACCTCTTCTCACAAATTCACAAGAAGAGGGAGATATGTTCGGACCAAGGGGAATATTTGACACCACGAAATTCTCGCAACAACTCACACCTCTTACATTTCCACCACTTCCACCATTGCCATTATCATCCACACCACTCCTTGGTTTAGGGCTTCCCCCTCTACCAAGTATCAATCAAACTGCAATCCCAACCATCAATCAAAGCACTATACCAAACACTCAAAATTTGTCGTTGATATCGCAACAACAAACGACAAACACACAAACAATGGCAACATCATCAAACACCACCTTAGCATCACAAAGCATAGTCTCTCAAGGACCAATCACATCAATAGCACCATCCATCATGCAAAACATCAACACCACCTTCACAAACACCATTCCAAATCCACCACCACCTCCACCACCTCCAAATTTCACCACATCAAGCCAATACGACATGGCATTGCAAGCTTCTTTCCAAAGAGGATACCAACAATTTAAGAAGAAAAAACCAGAACAACTAGCTATTTAGCAAGCTGCTCAAGCTACTCAAGCTGCCCAAGCCGCCTTACAAGCACAACAAGCCCAAGTATTATTGCAAGAAGAAGAAGAAGAAGAAGCTGCCCAAGCCGTGTAGGCATCGCAAGCATTGCAAGCACAAAGGGCCACTCAAGAACAACTCCTATTACAACAACAAGCAACACAAGCACAAGTTGCACAAGCGTAAGCTCAAGCACAAGCTCAAGCGCAAACTCAATATCAGGCGCAACATGCTCAATATAAAGCACAACTTCTTGCACAAAGACAAGCAACACTATTGCAAGCATATCAACAAGCATTAAATAAATACCAAGAGCATCAAGAAGCAGCAGAATTAGCAGCCCAACAACAAGCGTTGTTCAAACAACAACTGTAGACACCGAAATCTGGTTTTTAGCCTGTGACTTTCATATTCTTCATATTTTGTATTCTTCATGGTCATGATTAAATAATGTCAATTATTTAATTAATTCATCTTAACATTAATTTTTCTATTAATTAAATAATCTTAATTATTTAATTAATTCACACTTTCTTTATTCTATCTGATTAATTAAATAAACACTTTTTATTTAATTATGTTACTAATTAACCTTATCTATCTTGTCAAATTAAATAAATCCTTATTTAATTTATTCTTTATCATATTTCAACTATAATTAAATAAATTCATTATTTATTTAATTATTCATTTAAAATCCCTTCATCATTTAATTAAATAAATATTATTTATTTAATTATTCTTCAAATATCGAGTCTTGAATTAAATGAATTATTTAATTCATTAATTCTATTTTAACGCATTCCTCTATATTTTAGATAATTATGTGAGCTATCTAAGTATTCACTTTTACTCGACTCGACATCTATTTTAATCGTTCAGTTAACACTTCATTTGATGTCCGAGTCGCGTCTTCGAGTAATCTCTTCGTCAGATCATTCAATCCTCCAGCTCTAACTCATTTGTGTGTACATGCATATTAATTAAATATTCTTATTTAATTAATTAAGTATTGTGTGTGCATTCGAACAGAGAGTCATTATAATCAATCTTCATCTTTGTCATGCAAAGATATTTTTGATGTTTTCGAATGCCGAACTAAAGATTAAATCATTTATTTAATCTTTAATTCTATTTCTAATTCGAATCACTCATGTCATCACTATTAGTTATCAGAATGCATGTCTAATCAATCAATCTCAACCATCTGTTGATCTTTTGATCTTGGCCTGTCATTCGAATAATCAATTTTCTATAAATTGATTTGTCATTCTTCATTCCAATCTCTCTCGCGAAATCTTATGACTTTTGAGAGCACCTTTGTCTTGAATCTTTGATATTTTGCTAATCATTATCTTAGGCTATACTTGCATGAATTTACTTACAAATCTGAGGGAAATTATACTACACAAGCAAAATGGAGAAGGGCAATCGAGATGAATCATGGAAATGCATTTGGAATTGGTGAGATTGTTCTAGTTTTAATTATGTTTTTACTTTCCCACGTTCTTTGTTTCTTAACGAATGAATTTGCATTTTAGATTTATTATTTTATGTGTGTGCTTCTAATGATTTCTGTTTCTATTGTGCAAGCTTTTATTTGGCGTTACAACAACAAGCACAACAACAAGCGTTGTTGGAACAACAAGTGCAACAAATCTTAGTGCAACAACAACAAGATCAATAACAAGCGTTGTTCATAGAAAAGCAAGTGGAAGCCTACCTTGCTCACCAAAACCTACAAATACCATCAAATAATGCACCGACCCACCCACCCATCCAACCCACGATTGAAACAACCCAAAACACTTTCATCCCACCCCTTGATCCCGAAAATGATGTGACGACACAACTTAGGTTGCTCTCACAACAAGTGCTTGACCTTCAATCAGGGCGAACAACCAAAACACCAAGCAACTTGTGTCCCTATCCATTTGATAGGGGCCTAGAGATGAAACCATTCCCTAAAGGATTTGAAATCCCCAAATTTGACAAATATCAAGGGATGGGAAACCCTGAAGATCACATCAGGGAATTCCAGGTTCATTACATGGAGGTCGCATATGACAATACTTATCTAATGCAGCTATTTCCCAGAAGCTTGGCAGGCCCCGCTATAGAATGGTTCTCTCGCTTACCTTCAAGCATTAGAACATTCCAAGAAATTAGGGATTCATTCATAAGAAATTATGCATGCAACATTGTAATGGATGTTAGTCTTGAAGAACTCTATGCTCTAAAACAAGGAAAGGGTGAATCATTCACCTCATTTCTACAACGATGGCGATCCAAGGCCAATCGAAGCAAGTGGACCATGCCAGAAGAATAAGTTTGCACCATCATAGCCAACCTTGAAGGACACTTGGAATTTCATCTCAAGGTTCAAGGCATCACCACATATGAGCAATTGATCTCCAAAGTGCTCAACATCAAAAGAGCCCTTGTGACCCAACCTGCGGAATCAACATCATATCACAAACAAAAAATTAACTGCTCACCATCCAATTACAATGATAAACCTCACACATGGGCAAGGAGAAAAAACATCACTAATGATGGCGTCATTGATGCCAAGGTGGTCATTAGTTGTCCATTCCAAAATACGCCCACACCGCAAACCCAAACACAACACCAAAACAATCATCACACGAAATACTATCCAAACAAACTTCCAAACATCAATAATCTCAATGACCAAAGAGGACCACCCCAACACAAAAGTTATCCCAAATGAAAATACACCATTTTGGGGGAACCACTTGAGGATATAATGAAAAATTTGATCGATGAAAAACTCATCAAGCCTCCTACATTCAAGAATTACCAAGAACCCGATGTCAAACCTCCTTGGTATAACAAGAATCAACTTTGCGAATTTCATAAAATCAAAGGCCATACAACAAACAACTGCATGAGACTCAAAAACATCATCCATGATCTCATCAATAAGAAAATCATAAACGTGGAACAACCTCTGGAAAATTAGGATCTTAAAATCTACACGAATCCGATGTCGAATCATGGCAACAAAGGGAATAAAAATGATAAAGGGAAGGGTAATGTAAATCATGTGTATGAAACGGTTGTTTCCTCCCTAAATGAAGACTATGTGCTCATCACCATCAATGGCACCCATGCAAAAGATTGTGGAGTAACCACAAGAGGTGGCAAAGTCACCATTGCAGGATCATCCCAACCAAATAGGGTCCCTTCATCTAGATCCATTCCTAATGGCTACAATGTCTTAGATCAACTCAAGAGAACACCAGCACACATCTCCATCATGGAGTTGTTAAAAATATCATCTACGCATAAAAAGATCCTTGAGGAAGCATTAGCCTCATCCACTGTCCCCGAAGATCTCGATGTAGAGAAATTCCAAGCTATGGTCAGAAATATCATTACGCCTAACCTCCTTACATTTTCTGACCAATATTTCCCCACCCAACCATCTCACAACCATGCACTTCACTTTGAAGCCATTGTACACAAGAGAAAAATCAAAAGGGTCTTGGTGGACGGAGGTGTGGGCTTGAACATATGTTCCCTAAGCCTCATCAAGCAGTTGAAAATATCATAAGATTCCATCGACAAAGGAAAGAGAATCATGATAAGAGCATATGATGACCAAGAAAGAGTGTCTCAAGGCATGATTAAACTTCCTATTCAAGTAGGGCCAACTCTCATGGAAACCACTTGTCAGGTCTTGGACCTTGACTTACCATACAATATCCTCCTGGGATGCCCATGGATCCATGTGATGAAAGCTGTAGCATCAACCTTCCACCAATGTGTGAAATTTACACATAATGGACAAGAAGTTACCATCCATGGAGATCCTAAACTATTTTCATATTGCAAAAATCTTGAAGAAAAGTATTACAAAATTCCCCAAGTGCCAAAGAATGATGAAGGCCCATCCACACTGTATATCGACCCCACCACTCTTGTGTCCATTTCTGCGACAGAGACACCCACCATTCCCACCATCCCCACCATCTCTGACATCGAGCTCATCATCTAGGAGGATGGTTGTGGAAGCTACAAACTCCCTAACAATGCTTTTGTGATAGGAGAGTTACCAAAATCTCCTAGATCATGGGGACATCCACAAGAAAACCAAGCTTCCACATCACAAAAATTTCCTGAAGATTATCCCAAATTCATAAGATGGGAAGACCTTGGCCATGAGGTTATTGAAGCATATCCATCACACATGCTATATCAAGAAGAAAAACTGATACCTGAATTACCAATGGATGAGACAAGCAAGGGCCTACAAATGATGCTTGCAATGGGCTATGACAAAAATCAAAGACTGGGACAAAACGACAATGGGCTCATAATACCTATCATGCTAGAGATACAACCTATAACAAATCTTGGCCCTGGATTTACCCCTTCGAGTATAACCATACGTGGCCGAAGTCCTTTAGTTAGAACGGTTAATATTTCTCCTCAACTAATACTAGCAGAAGTACGCTCACCAACAACCACAGATAGAGACATACACAACTTTATAACTGAGGTCTATATTAGTAGTGATGATGAGGATACCATGACCAATCTACCTAGGTTATTTGAGGATACCACCCTATGTATGATTACCACCCTCTCCTTTGAAATAAAACATCAAAATCATGAGATTCATTTAGTGTACCCCCAACTGATCGACTATGACCAACGAGGACCACCGGTTCTTGATACATTCGAAAAAAATGAGGCACTCTCAGAATTCATGGGATTGAGGGATAACATTCCAAATGGAGATCATAAGGCAGGGTTTATAATGAAGTTGGACACACATGCCTATTATGGGGAAATGATTGAATCATTCAGTTGCAAAAGTGAGAAACTAAGAATCATATCTAAGTCCTTGAGTGATAACCACACTATGGCACTCTCTGACAAGAAAATAGTAAAAAGAAAGGACATATCCAATGGTGAAAACCTCTCCAAGGTGCCTGAGGATGAAAAATTCAATCTTCACTTAAGAGCTATTCATCAGGAGAAGTTAGTAGTCTTTGATGAAAAATGCAATCTGGTCAACCTAGGAACAAAGGAGACCCCGTATATCACATTCTATGCGGAATCACTATTATCAAAAGAGGAAGAACTCCTAGCAGCATTCCTAAGGGAAAGGAAAATAAAATTTGCATGGAGTTATGCTAACATGCCAAGGCTCGATCCAGAGACTGTAGTTCATCACTCAACAGTGTATCCAGAAGCAAAACCGGTCAAACAAAAACTTCAAAAAATGCATCCTCGAATCGCCTTATTGGTCAAAATGGAGCTCGAAAAGTTGTTAGATGCAGGATATATCCAACCAATCAATTATCCAGAATGGGTGTCAAATTTGGTTCCTATTTCAAAACCTAACAGAGCCATCAGAATCTATACGAACTTCAGAGATTTGAGCAAGGCATGTTCTAAGGATGATTTCTCGCTTCCCAACATCAACATGATAGTAGACATGACAGCAGGACATGAGATGCTATCACTAATGGACGGATTTTTAGGATACAACCAGATCATGATAGCAAAAGAGGATCAACATAAGACAACCTTCACTTGCCCATGGGGAACTTACTACTGGAACATGATGCCATTCGGCCTAAAGAATGCAGGAGCAACATACCAAAGGGCCATGATGTTGATATTCCATGACATGATTCATAGAACAGTTGAAGACTCTGTCGATGACATTCTAGCTAAGTCAAGAAAAAGACAAGATCATATAGCAACCCTAAGTGCTATCTTTGACATACTAGAGGAATACAAAGTCAGACTAAATCCCAAGAAGTGTGTCTTCGGTGTACAATTAGGTAAATTGCTAGGATACATAGTGTCCATGAGGGGTATCGAGGTGGATCCATAAAAAGTGAAAGCAATCCCCGAGATGGAAGCACCAAGGACATTAAAAAAATTGAGAGGTCTCCAAGGTAGACTTCAATCCATCTGATGATTCATAGCACAACTGGTAGACAAGCGGAACCCATATTCTCACCTACTCCACAAGGGGGTAGCATACAAATGGGATACAAAGTGCGAAGAGGAATTTAACAAAATCAAGGAATATCTACTGACACCGCTAGTCTTAATTCCACCCATCGCAAAGAAACCATTGATCTTATATGTGTCAGCAACAACAGCAGCCCTTGGGGCTCTCCTAGCTCAGCATGATGAAAACAGAACGGAGAGGGCTATCTACTTTATGAGCAAGACAATGGTTGTTCATGAGCTAAACTACTCATTCATCAAGAAAGCATGCCTCACAATAGTGTTTGCATCACAAAAATTTAGACATTACATGTTGGCACACAAGATAAAGATCATCACAAAAATTGACCCCATCAAGTATCTCTTATCAAAGGCCATGCTCACAGGAAGAATGGAAAAATGGGTAATGATATTATCATAATATGGCATCAAGTATGTGGAGAGAAAAGAAATCAAGGGTTAGGTTATTATGGATCAACTAGCAGAAGCACCTATTTATTTTGAGAATCCTCTTGTCTCAGAGTTTCTAGATGAATCCATTTTTAACCTCAAAGTAGTAGACCACTGGAAACTATACTTCAATGGCTCATATATGTAGCATGGATCAGGAGTTGGTATCTTCTTTATCACCCCACAAGGGGATTGCATACCAAGGTTATACAAATTGGCATTTCCTTGCACTAATAATATTACAGAATACGAGGCTTTAACCATAGGTCTTAGGATAGCAGTGCAATGGAATATCATAACTCTCAAAGTCTACGAAGACTCTCAGTTGATCATAATCAAGTCAATAATGAATATTAGACCAAGGATGATAAGCTCAATCCATACAAGAAATTGGTGGAGACTCTCAAAGAATCTTTCATTGAAATAACATTTGAGCAGATTCCTAGAACCAACAATAGAGCAGCAGATGCCATGGCGACAATTGGATCCTTGCTGAATATCCCCAACAACATTCCAAAATATGAATTCTTGATTGAGCAGCTTCTCATTCCTGCATTCGAGGTACCATAATCAAAAGTTGTGTGAGAAATCGTTGGTTCAGGTGATCCTTGGTATCATGAAATCTACACATATCTTTGAATAAGAATCATACCCACTGACCTGCCATCAAACCTAAAATGAACCTTTATTAAAAAGGCATCCAAATTTTTCATCCTAGGTGATACCTTATACATTAGAAGCATAGAAGCTACCTTGCTATGATGTCTAAATGCTGAGGAGGCATTAACCGCTCTAACCAAGGTACATAACGGTATCTGTGGTTCACACTCGAGTGGAATGACCATAACCAAGAAACTGCTGAGGATGGGGTATTATTGGCCCATGATGGAAAGAGAAGCACATGATCATGCTAGAAGGTGTCTACAATGTCAGTAGCATG
The DNA here is from genome assembly GCA_007258455.2 of Sequoia sempervirens. NCBI lineage: Eukaryota > Viridiplantae > Streptophyta > Pinopsida > Cupressales > Cupressaceae > Sequoia > Sequoia sempervirens. The sequence continues at coordinate 67,387,894 of VDFB02353493.1, forward strand.
GGGACCTCATCCATGCTCCAGCTCAAGAACTTCACCCGATCATCACACCATGGCCCTTTTTGTAGTGGAGACTCGATCTCATTGGGAAAATCACACCCACCTCATTCAATGGCCACAAATTCATCATAACTACAACTGAGTACTTTACAAAGTGGGTGGAAGCCATACCCATGATGTATATCACTGGAAAGAAGATCTCAAAATTCATCCTGAACTATCTCATATGCCGCTATGGTGTCCCACAAGCCATTATCTCAGATAATGGGACACCATTCAAGAATCAGGATGTTTGCAACTTGTGCAAGAAATTCAAAATCCAACATCACTTCTCCACCCCGTACTATCCCCAAGGCAATGGCCAAGCAGAAGCTACAAATAAAACCATCCTCAAAATCCTCAAGAAAATAGTTAATGATGTAGGTCGTGATTGGCATCTACAGCTTAATCCCGCCCTTTGGGCTTATCAAACTAGCATCTGCACACCCACTAGCACCACCCCATTCTCCTTGGTTTATGAATTAGAAGTAGTTCTCCCTATTGAGATCGAGCTCCCATCCCTTAGGATATCACTACAAAACCTCATCATGGATGAAGAGTATCGAGTATCAAGACTAAACAAACTGGAGCTACTGGATGAGAGATAGATAGATGCTTTAAATCACTTACAAGTCTATCAGAATAGACTCAAATGGAGCTACAATAAGAAAATAAGAAGTAGGACTTTCCAATTCAGAGAACTAGTCTTAAAAGAAAATCAAAAGAATGTCCCAAACCCAAGTAGAAAAGGCAAGTTTGAACCTAATTGGTTAGGACCTTTCATCATCACAGCAAGTTACAAGTCAGGGGCATATCAGCTATTAACACCTGAAGGGGAACCTCTGTAGGAACCTATGAATAGCGCTCATCTCAAAAAGTTTTATGCCTAAATCTTTCAAGGTATAGAACCAAAAAATCCAAAAAAAAAAAGTTAGAAAAAGTCCTAAAAAAATGGTTACTTTGACGAAAACCTGGCAAACAGGCATCTTGGTGACAACAAAAAAATCAAAAAAGCAAAAAATCCAAAAAAATTAGAAAAATGATTGAAAATAGTAAAGAGAAAAAAATTGTCCTCTAGTGAAAACCACTTTGGTGGCACTTTGGGAAAGTACCTCAGTGAAAACCTGGCAAACAGGTGCCTTGCATAAATAAGCACTCTCCATCCACCAAGATCTTAATGGCTTGTTCGACATCATCCATCGCATTCGCGTCTCCATCCATCACTCATCCACTTGCATCTGCACCATAGCTTGGTCCTATTTTCATATCATGATCCCTCCTAGTACTACTCGACCTATCCTCAAGGTTAGTTTGTCTTGCCTTTATCAGGGTAGTCTATTGCATCACGTTGGGGGCACATTTTTATCGGATCGGATTCGTGTATGATCTTAAAGTCCACAAAATCCAAAAACATTAGAAAACCAGAAAATCCAAAACATCAAAACATATCAAAATCCAAAAATAGGTCAAAAACTCAATCAAAAAGTCAAAAAACAAAGTCGTCTTGTTGAACTACGTTGTCTCTAAGCTCGAACGTAGGCAAGGTTGATCTTTGATCATCCCCTAAGACATTTAGGTCAGTCCTATAGGAATCCGTCATAATAAACTGATATCTCATCATGTATATCATCATTTGTAAATTTGTCAAGTCTTCAGTCAAACTACGTAGTCTCTATGTATATAACATAGGAAAGGCTAATCTATTGATCAACCCTTGAGACACTTAGGATAGGTCTTTAGGTTAGTCTCTTGGTCAAAATCTCAGAAAATCCCAAAACATTCAAAAAATAAAAAATCAAAACATTTGTAAAACCTCAAAAAATACCAAAAACAGCCTCAAAAAAATTGCAAAACATCAAAAACATCCAAATATTTGAAAAAAAATCCATCCATCTCATCTTGCTTGCACCTGCAATAACACCACTCATAATAAACTGATCATCATCATCAACCTTTGGTGAAATAGTTGAAAACAAGTCTAGCCGATTAAAAGTAAAACTCCAAACATCAAGTCTTAAGTCTAAGTCATTGTGTAAGCAAGTTGGTCTTCTCTTTGTATTGGTAACTCATCATCTAGTTGGTCCCATATCAATCATCCCTTAAAAGAGCACTTTGGATAAATGAAATGATGTGCCGCCATCCACTAACATGTCCTAGGATGAATCCTTCCTACAATGGGCATTATCTTTTGGAAATAAGTTTTAGTTATCATCCTTAGAAAACACATTCTTTTTCCGTTAATGGTATTGAAGAGCATCAGTTTGTTTGTTTACTTGGTCTTTATCTTTTGACTTATCTTATTTGTGTTCATTCCAAGGACATCTTGATGATATCCAAACAGAGGATTTAGAGAAATAGGAATGGGGCAACGATCATTATCTTTTTTCTACTATTCTTGTTGGAAGTTCTTGTAATATAACCTTGGTGAATACTTGCTTTGTTAGGTATGTATGGAAGAGGTCTAGGGAAACTTGTTGACTATTGCAGGGATAGGTTTTCCTTTTTGTGTTTTGGTTTGAGGTGTCTGAAACTTTTGAAGTGCATCCTAGCAAGGTTTTTGTATGTCAGGTGTGAACAAGAATACTCCTATCTACTTTTCAAGTCAAAGTTCATCTCACTGGGTACAACGCCATCCTGTTTTTCTATACCTTGATGCATTATACCAAGTGTGTTATCAAACATAAGAAAATTTGGCCCTTTGAAAATCCCAATTCCTCGGCAAGTATTCATCATCATCGTCATTATCATTTGGATCATCTTCTGTCTTGTTGAAATGACTTCTTCTTTTCTTACTAACCACACTAACAAGGTACTATGACAGTTGTTCATCACCTCCATCATCGTCACTGATCCTGCATCCACAAATCATAAGCATATCGCATAAACATATCATATAGGAAACATGCACATTGCATTTTTTTTCATCATATAAACAGGTTATCATAAACATCCTTCATAAATAGGTGCATCCATGTCATTGCATTTCACCCTTTACATTGCACCTCATGACATTATATCAATCATTGCATAAACATTCATTTGCATTTCATAACCATTTTATATTACCATCTATCATATAAATCATCACATAAGCATCCACATAAGCATTTCATAATCATTTTTCGCATAATCAATAAGTATATAAGCATTTAATTCATTAGGCACACATACTTGCATAACATCATAACATCATCTTACCACTTCACACATCAGCATATCACTTTGCATTAACATATCATTGCATCACATACATCATCATTTATTATGTTTAGGATAATAACATTTGTTATTCTAAGCATCTTATTAAACCATCTCATTATGTATTTACACCATTTCATTAGCATTGTTTTATGATCATCACATTTATATTACATCCATCCATAAATCATCTCATATATAAGCATTTTTCACACATCATTGCATATACCATAGATCATATCATTTTACATATTAAAATCCATATCGCATATCACATTGGCATAAAATAAATCATCATATAGATAACATTATTGCACATCATATCATAGATCTGTTAGTCATAATCATTGCATAAACATCATTAGAAATAAATGCATCCATAACATATAGAAGTAGAATCATACATGCATGGATAAAAAGTACGCATTTCATCACATCAAAATCGACTCATATATATATCATCAATCATGTCACTGTCATAGTACAGAGAATAAATTAGATCACTGTACATATATGTCAATTGGTACAAAATTCCAATCGAGCTATCAAAAATGAGCCCATACAACACAAAAAATGTATCATCTCAATTAGGCTCGATCTCGGTGGATGATGCCCTCACCCCTATCACCGTGACCCTCTGGTGGTCTCTGGCTAGCCCACTTTGAATACTCTGGGAACCACTCTGCTCTAGGTATGGCCTCATGATAAGTTTGTCGGTAGTACTCTACCTCTCGGATGGCATCCCTGTAGGATCGCATTGGCACTGTACCTTGGGAGGAGGAGGCTGTCATACTCTCGATCTATTGTCTGCAACCTAGCTCTGTAGCTACCTGTAGCTCCACAACCTATCTCTGCTGCATGGCTTGATCCCTCTCAGCCCTGGGCTACTCTCTCTCAGCCCTCACCTGGTCTCTCTCTGCTGTCACCACCTATACCTGGGCCTGCAACTACAAAATTAGTGCATCCTGAGCATCTGCCTGTCCTGCTAGCTGTACTCGTGGTTGCACGTAAGGCTGATCCTCACCCTCGGATCATGGTGGTGGGACTGGTGGATCCTACTACTGATCCTACATGTGAACATCCCCTGACCTGGTGGGACTAGAGGCACAACTGGTGAATCTTGTCGAATCTCAACCCTCGGTCCTCGCCCCCATCCTCTCCCTCTACCTCTGACTCTATGTGGATCTGGATCCTCACTTAGAATAGTCAATCAAAGTGGAGGTCTGAACCAGTCCTTGTAGGCTTGAGTAGTGCCTGGATCTGCTAGGCCCTGATCATAATCCCACGGTTGGGCTACCAAGTGCCTAAAGCTGTCAACTGCCTCTAAAGTAGGAATACCAGGTCCCCATGATATCTATGTCATGCTACGAGAAAAGACATCCGTAGAGTTGTCATCTAGCCTATCCTGTGGCTCTCCGAACTGACGTTGTACGTGCTCAGGCAGGTACCTCTTGATCATCGTATGCTCTCACCCCTGCATGTATTGGTCCTGGTGGCAATAAAAGAGTTGATCAGCATCATCGGCCCATTTGGGCCGATTAAGGTATGGTCTCCAAGTGAAAACAAGCATCTCATCCAAGACCCACCTCCAGTAGGGGATCCTGTGCTCTCTAGTGTGTGTAAAAGACACACCACCTTTGTATCGTGCCACAAGGGCATCCTATACCCCCATTAGAACTAGAACAACATGTGGACGTAGCACAAAAATGTGCTCCCATGCCCAGACATGAAGTAATCTCACTCTAGCCCCCAGCGCTCTGCCATCCATATAAACGTACTCATGCAAGTCTCTATAGAGTGAAGCCAGAAGTACAGGCCCCATGCCAAGTGAACTGGCCTATCTTGGACCATCCGCTCCCAGCAATACCCCCAGCTGGGATTGAAATATCGCCCTCGTTGGTCTGGGGCAATGAGACCTGAAATGATGGCTGCAACCGCCCAGCGGAAGGGAGGTGCTATGACTATGTATCTCTCCAGCTCAATCTATCCCTCGCAATAGATGATATCTCATGTGGCGAGGACTTTGATGCAAGACTTGTGTCCCCCATCCATATCAAAGATTACCCATTGACCATGAATAGGTAATCATAAAATGTGCCAAATGTCCTCCAAAGTGATAGTGGCCTCGCCAGTAGGGAGATGAAATGACGACGTCTCGCTGTGCCATCTCTCAGCCAATGCTGATAACATCCCTAAGTGGGTGTGCAAGGGCACCGAGTACGCAATGTGCCATAATCCCGCAGTTCCCAGTCGATCCTAGTCCTAGTCACTCAAGTCTCATAGGACTCTCGCCAAGTCTCACGACTGGTGCTCCCGAGAGTAGAGCTCCCGAGCCGCATCCTGCATCAAGGAAGGTTAGCATGTTAAATTTTTTCAAAAATTCATGATTGAACGCTCTAAGCTCATCTCCAGCGACACAGTTTATGATGGCGTCGTAGTTTGATTTTACTCAAACTCCGACGCTCGAGCCCTAAAAAATACAAAAGTGCACCACTGCAGTGCACTTTCCCTCCCAGCATCATAGTTTGGGTGAAAAGGGCACTACCGTGGCGCACTTTACCCAAATCATACCGCCGAGCCTGAGCCTAGCGTCGAAGTTTATAAACTCTGAACTGCACTGCTATGGTGCAAAATAGTACCGCTATGGCGCAAAATGGCACTACGCGGCGTAGTTTAAATGCCGAGCAACGCTATATAGCACCACTGGAGGTGAGCTCCCCTTTTAAAGAATTAATTATGACATTAAATGGAAAAACTAATCTTGGGTAAGGGTGACATACTGGTACCCCGATGCTAGGTGGCCACTGGTATGTCTGAATTCAATCAGTGATGTGCAGAGGAAGCTGCCATTGTGCCATATTGCAGGAGGGTCAGAGCTCAAATCTCAAGGTTGCTAGTGGAGGTGTGTGAAAATGACTTGGAAGTGACCCCTCGGGCCCCTTTAAAGCCTAAAAAATAGGGTTTTTTAACCCTAAATGGCTGTCTTGCTAGGGTTTTGGATCCCCGAACCTATTTTTGTTCGTTTGAGGATTTTTTTTCATCGTTTATTGCATTTAGACATGTTTTTAGCCTCCCAGCCCCCTTTCGGATCTGCCAGGTACTTTGTCACTTTTTTTCGCGAGATCACCCAAAAAATAAAAATATTCGTCCAAGCTCTCGAGAGGGCATTATAATGGCATGTTCTCTCTTGCCATGCAGCAGTGGGGCAAGTTTTTAAATATAATTTTTTTTGGCTTTGATTGAAATCGGTTATTCTTTGAACCAACGCAACAAGTGCATTGCTTCAAAGAGAGGGAAAATGTAGACACGTAAAATATACTGATTGACATCATGCATTTGATCCTAACTTACTAACATCATTTCTTCCTGAAACATCCCTCGGTCTAACCATTTAATCAAATTCCGCCTATCTGATTAAATTCATCAATATTCATCCCTTAATTAAACAAATCATTTTGTCTAATTAAGTCGCTCTCTCTTGTTAATTAAATCAATCCATCTAATCTAATTATCCCTATTTAATTAAATAATCAATTTATTTGATTAAATCTCTAAAGTCTATCCATTAAATTAAATAAATTAAAACCTTATTTGATTTAATCTAACATCATCTCTTTAATTAAATAAATCAAAATCTTTATTTAATTAATCTATTATCACATTCTTCTCATTATTTGATTTAAATAAATCATAAAATCTATGTCAAATAAGTCACATCACCTAATCTCCTATTAAATTAATTAACCCTTGATTAATTTAATTCTAATTCATGTCCCATCCTCTAGCTTTTCCCACTTGCACATGAAAATAGATTTAATTGATTTATTAAATCCTCTATTTTCCTCAACAAGGCATCTTTTGGAATATTCGTCCAAGTTTGAATTCAAATTCCAAGTTGACATGTACATCCAACAAGGCATTTACTCCATCTTACATGTCCTTTGCCTTGAGCCAAGTGGCATTTATTGCATTTTTCATTCCCTTTTGCAAGCCATTTCAACAAATTTGAAATTCAAAAATATGCATTTATTGGCACAATCCTCAAAACTTGCACATCCTCCATCCACTCATGGATTGACAAGTGGCATCTTGCCATTGGTTATGTAGATACGTAAAATATACTGATTGACATCGTGCATTTGATCTTGACTTATTAACGTCGTTTCTTTCAGAATCATCCCTCGGTCTAACCATTTAATCAAATTCCCCCCATCTGATTAAATTCATCAATATTCATCCCTTAATTAAATAAATCATTTTGTCTAATTAAATCACTCTCTCTTGTTAATCAAATCAATCCATATGATCTAATTATCCCTATTTAATTAAATAATCAATTTATTTAATTAAATCTCTAAAGTCTGTTCATTAAATTAAATAAATTAAAACCTTATTTGATTTAATCGGGCACCATTTCTTTTATTAAATAAGTCAAAATCCTTATTTAATTAATCTCTTGTCATATTCCTCTCTTATTTGACTTAAATAAATCCATAAATTTGAGTCAAATAGGTCACATCATCTTATATGTCCTTTGCCTTGAGCCAAGTGGCATTTATTGCATTTTCCCTTCCCTCTTACATGTCATTTCAACAAATTTGAATTTCAAATATTAGAATTTATTGGCACAAACCCCAAACCTTGCACATCCATCATCCATTCATAACTTTACAAGTGGCATCATATCATTGGATGAATGTTAGTCCCATATTGCTCAAATTTGGACATTCATCCATCTTGAAATTCTATAAATAAAGATCTCATATCCTCATTTGATCATCCACAATCCAAGCAAAGTTACTGTGCTCAAATATCTCTTGAATTTTATCCATTATCATTGAGTCATAGCTAAGTTTTTTGCAAATTTGGCTTGGAGTTCTCATCTTTCATCAACAAAGTGGATTAATCTCTTCAACATTTGAAGCTTGCATCTTAGGAATTCGGAAAGGGCCAATTTTCACATCAAATTGGCACCAATTCCCCAATAGGATCATGAGTTTTCATATTTAAATTAGGATTCAATCTAGTTTGTCATTTATATTGTGTTCTTCATTATTTTCTTTCCTATTTTGAACTTGTAAATGGTTTTTATGGGGAATCCTTGTTTTGGCTTGCAATATCTAACTTGAGGTGTTTATTCTCTTTGTTTTGCAATTATCAAGGTTGGGGTTCGCACAGGATGAATGTTAGTCCCACATTGCTCAAATTTGGACATTCATCCATCTTGGCATTCTATAAATAAAGAGCTCATATCCTCATTTTATCATCCAAAAATTATGCAAAGTTACCATGGTCAAATATCTATCAAATTTCATCCATTCTTATTAAATTATAGCTAGGTTATGTAGATTTTCTTATTGGAGCATTCATCAACATCAACAAAGTGGATCAAATCTCTTCATCACATCAAGCTTGCATCATTAGGAATTGGGAAAGGGCCAATTTTCACATCAAATTGGCACCAATTCCCCCACGGGATCAAAAGTTTGCTTGCTTAATTAAGATTCAATCTTTACTTTGTTATTTCATTGTATTTTTCATTATTTTTTCCTAATTTGAGTTATGTTAAATGGATTTCATGGGGAATCCTTGTTCTTGCTTGCAATCTCTAATCTAATTTGTTTGTTCTCATTGTTTTGTAGGTATTAGGATTGGGGTTCACACATTTGGTGCTAGAAGGAGGGTTGGATATCATTTTTAATCACTTTCTTTCAAAAATTTTGTGTTTTTGTTTGTACATAGAAAAATTCCAATGCTGGAAGCTCATCATCACCATATAGTGTCGTTGACTCTCCGGCGTCGCCATACAACACTGTTGGAAACTCAAACTGTGACACTGAGGTCTTCCCACCCAAAAATTTGAATTCCAAACTATGCCGCTTAACCATTCAGACCCATTAGATTTTACAAAAAAATCAAATAGCGACACTGGGAAAAAGTGCGATGCAGTTAAGCTCACTGGCCCTAACATAGAGCAATGCTGACTAGTAAGGAGCATAGTACAACACCGCTAAGAAATCAAACTGCAATGTAATCATAGGTTGTGCCGCTGGCAGGGAGTAAAAAGTGGAAATTTAATTTTAGCATGTGCTTTTTGTCAATGATGAATTTATCTTCTATTTTCTACTTTTTGGCCTCTGTATTTTTGTAGAATCTGATTGGTTTTTCTTTCTTGTAGGTTGGATCATTTGAAAATGAAAGAGAAGGAAGCATAAGGATGATATTCCACAAAATCAAAGTGTTTATCAACACTTTAGTGTTTGTTTAACAAATTTTTAAGAAATTGTTATCTCTTTTGCTTAGGACACTAATTTCATTTGGGTTTTAAAAAGAATCTTTCCAATTTTTTGCAAAGGGTTTAAAATGAACATTAGGACTACAACTTACTAGATTTTGTTTTTTGGTTAACAATTGAACAAAAAAACTCTCATTTGTCCTTTGGTGCTTTAAAAAGAACTCATAATTTCTTTGTGGATTTAAAATGAACATGTGCAACTTTGTTTTTGTGAGGGATTACTTAAACTAACTTCATTGAAAAAGGACATATGTGCTTCTCTCGCGCTTTATAGTGATTTTGAGAATCAAAAGGCCTTTTTCATGATTTTAGGTTAAGATAAAACAATCACCTCCACACTTCATTTTGGGTTTAAAATTGAACAAAATCTTGTGCGAGTGTGAGTAGAGCATTATTGCGTACATTCTCTCTCTTTGTTGCAAACAAAGATTGATTGAGTTACAGATATTGTCTTTGCTCACTTTTGTTTATCCTAGAGGGCATGCCTTGGGGAAAAAGTACTCACCCAAGGGAACGAGTCAACCAGTAACACTCTAAAACCAAGATTATTTCCAACTGAGATATAAATGTGGGTATTGGAGTAAATGCCAATATCACGTGATTGGCTCTGACAAGATGGATCCAAAAGGGGACTCTTTCTGTATGGGTCAATCTCCACGAATGGAAAGTCCTAATTAAAACCCATGTTTTAGAATTTCCAAAATCCTTTGATCTATTTGTTGGTGCAAGAACGGTCATTCTAAAGCCACCCCACACTTTTACAGTCTTTTAGTAGAAACAGAAAGCATGCCATGGGAGTTTCATGGGTGTTGATGCTTGGCTGCCCCGATTGACATTAATGAGCCGTGGAGGGGAGCCAGTGGGGTCAAGCATCTAACCATTCACTAAAGATAAGCATAGATGGACTTGTCTAAGTGGTAATCTAACAAATATTGTCTTCCACATCCATAGGTTTGTACTTATTCTTGGTTACAAAATGTTTTTCTTGTTCGAAAACATCTTGGAAACAAACACTTGAACATCATCAAAATTTCAAACCCTTTAGGAGACAAATACAATTAACTCAATCCATGTGTTATTGCTTGCCCTTGGGGTTCACATCCTTAGAGGTTTCTAAACACATTGGGTTACATCTCAATTTGTCTACTAGAGTTAAAAAATAGGTAACCCTTGCCTTGAATTCATTGAATTTCCACATAACATATTTTGTGGGATTTGAAGAAATTAAGACATTGGACATCTAGCTTGAAAAACCTAATCAAAGAAAGTGTTTGTGGTAAAATAAAGTCAATAAGAAAAGCTAAACAAAAGGAACTTTCACATGTGTTGAAACCTTAATATTTTCAAAGAAGTCAAAATCCAAAAACGAAAGTCATTGGTTCAAAATCCGGAAATGTATGTTCAAATTGAATCATTCTTTTGGTTATAAAGGTCTATAGAAGCATTGCATGTTCTTCAATACCGATGTTTTAGGTAAACAAAGCGTCTTTTTTAGGTTCATCTTAGGATAAAAAGAAATCAAAATATTTTTCACCCATCCTTCAAACATAAAAAAAAAATCATCTCACCATCACCTTTTGAGAAATCTTAAAAATTATCCTTCCTGCTAGGCTTTTTGGAAAAATAATTCAAAATCATCAAATCCTTGAGATAAAATCCTTGAAATATTTATCAAATCATCTTTGGCTAGGTATGTGTAGATGCATCCTTTTTCATATGCTTAGTCAAAGTAATCAAGCCATCTTATTTAGTTAGGTATATGTAGATGAATCCTTCTTCGTATGCTTGGCTAAATTATCATCTTGTTTGAATAGGTGTGGGTAGATGTATCCTTCTCCCTACACATATTCAAATTATCATCCTTTGAGCAAATATATCCCTTAGATAATCATCCAACATCTTAGGGTCTATTTGTTCAAAATCAAAGAAAATCAAAATCAATCAATCAAGGGAAATCCAAGAAAATCAAGATAAAAATCCAAAACATATCTGAAAGTCCCAAAAGTCTAGCATGCCCCTCAAGATTTATCAAAAAATAAAAACATTCACATCATCCATCTCTTACATCATCATTAGATCACCTTTTGATCATCAAGATATCCTAAATTTTTCTACTTTGTGCATAAAGTAAAGATCAATCCAAAGAATCAAGACAGTCATCTCCCATACTCTTGAAAATTGATCCTTGTTTTATGGTTCAAACTAGATCTCAATACAAGAAGGGCATGTAAACTAACAAAGAAACACCTGCTTCAAGTGACCTAAGTCAAACAAATGTTGAAATGAATCTTGTTGAATCAAACAATCCTTTTATTACCTCATCATCACAAAACCCACAAGAGGAAAATCAAGGAGAAGACCTTACCTTTGGGATGTCACATGAAAAAATAACTGAAATGCTTCAAAATCCGAAAAACCATAAGATCGTCAGCATCATGATGAGGCTTAACCCTTCACTATACATGCTAGAACTAGCAAAACAAGGGGCCAAAGTACCTTCCGATTTTGACATGAGCTCAATAGTGGAACCATCTTTAGAGGTCATGCCTCTAATTTCATCCACACCCCTATCCCAAAGCATCACTCAAAACATTCCGCAAATCACGACATCTTTTGCTCCAACTCAACCTAATGTCAATAAGGGAAATGCATTTCTCAATGCTATTTAAACACACCCCCTTGTTAATAATCAAGACTTGGATGCAAAAACCATATTGGAACAAAACATACCCCAAAATCCATTACACAAGTATGTTCCTCTCACTTTCCATCATGACCCATCATCATCAACCTTCCACACAACACCTCAAACTTCTCTCCTCACAAATTTTCAAGAGGAAGGAGACATATTCGAACCTGGGGGAATTTTCGACACCACATCATTTTCTCAAGGACTCACCCCCCTCACATTTTCACCTCTTCCACCATTACCACCATTATTGACACCTCTACTTAGTTTATTTCTTCCCCCTTTACCAAGTATCAATCAAACTAACATCTCGAATATCAATCAAAACATCACGCAAAACTTTTCATCAATATCACAACAACATATGACAACGACACAAGCAATCACAACATCATCAACCACCCCCTAACATTGTAAAGCATGGTTTCTAAGGGACCAATCACATCAATAGCACCATCCACCACTCAAATCACCAACACAACCTCATCACTCACCACCACCAAAAACACCATTCCAAATCCACTACCACCCCCACCACCACCAACTTCCAACATATCAAGCCAAAACCACATGGCATTGTAAGTAGCTTAACAGGCTTCCTTTCAATGGGGATTCCAACAAGTGAAAAAACAAAAAGCCACACAACTAGCTGCTCAGCAAGCTAATCAAGTTACGCAAGCTGCCCAAGTAGCACAAGCCGCATTACAAGTGCAATAGGTTGTACAAGCCCAAGCTTTATTGCAACAACAACAACAACAAGCTGCTCAAGCTGCGCAAGCCGTACAAGCTGCTCAAACAACACAAGCCACATTGCAAACACAAAAGGTTGCTCAAGCCCAAATTTTATTGCAACAACAAGCAACACAAGCAGTGCAAGGAAAAGCTCAAGCTCAGGCACATGCCCAATATCAAGTACAACAAGTGAAAGCACAAGCACAAATTATTGCACAACAAGCAGTGCAATTACAAGCATATCAGCAAGCAATAATACAATATCAAGAGCAGCAAGAAGTAGCTAAATTATCAACCCAACCACAATCATTATTGGAACAACAACAAGCATAACAACAAGCGTTGTTAGAACAACAACAAGCACAACAATAGGAACAATAACAAGCAAAACAACAAGCAATCCTAACACAACAACAACAAGAACAACAACAAGAATTGTTTATACAACAGCAAGTGCAAGCATACCTAGCTTGAAACAATGTTCAAATCCCATAAAACAACACACCAAACAACCCACCCATCCAACCCATAATCGAAACACCCCATAACACCTTCATCCCACCCCCTGATCCAAAAAATGACGTAGCAACACAAATTAGGTTACTCTCGCAACAAGTGCTCGATCTTCAATCAGGGAGAGCCACAAAAACACCAAGCAACTTGTGTCCCTATCCATTTAATAGGAGCCTAGTGATGAAACCATTCCCCAAGGGATTTGAGATCCCCAAGTTTGAAAAATATCGTGGGATGGGAAACCCTGAAGATCACATCAGGGAATTCTAGGTTCATTGCATGGAAGTCGCATACGACGATACTTATTTGATGTGACTATTCCCTAGGAGTTTGGATGGACATGCTATGGAATGGTTCTCTCGCCTACCCACATGTATCAGAACATTCCAAGAAATTATAGATGAATTCATTATAAATTATGCATGCAACATTGCAATGGATGTTAGTCTAGAAGAACTCTCAGCTCTGAAAAAAGGAAAGGGTGAATCATTCACTTCATTCCTACAACGATGGTGATCCAAGGCCAATCAGAGCAAGTGGACCATGCCCAAAGAACAACAAGTTTGCACCATTATATCCAACCTTGAAAGCCTCTTGGCATTTCATCTCAAGGTACAAAGGATCACCACATATGATCAATTGATCTCCAAGGCACTTAGCATGGAACGAGCCCTTATGAATCAACCCATGGGATCAACTTCATACCCTGAACAACAAAACAACTGCCCACCCTCCAATTGTAATGATAAACCTTGCACGTGGGAAAGGAACAAAAATGTTACTAATGATGTTGTCATAGATGCCAAGGTGGTCATTAGTGCCCCGTGCCAAAATACACTCGCACCACAAATCCAAATCCAACACCAAAACAATCATCACACAATACAACAACCAAATAACAATCCAACAATCAACAATCTCAATGATCAAAGGGGACCATGCCAACAGAACAAGAGTTATCCCAAATGAAAATACACTTCTTTGGGGGAACCACTAGAAGTCATCATGAAAAAGATGATAAAAAAAACTCATTCAGGCTCCTACCTTTGAGAATTACCAAGAACCAGATGTGAAACCTCCTTGGTATAATGAGAATCAACTCTGTGAATTCCATAAAATCAAAGGACATACCACAAACAGTTGCATGATATTAAAAAACATAATTCAAGATCTCATTGATAAAATGATTATAAACGTGGGACAACCAACAAGAAACCAAGATCTTAAGATATACACAAATTTGATGCCTAATCATGGCAATAAAGGGAATAATAATAACAATGATAAGGGGAAAGGTACCCAAAAAAATGTAAATCATGTGTACGAAACATTCGTTGCCTCCCTAGATGAAAATTGCATGGTCATCACCATCAAAGGTGCCCATGCTGATTGCGGAGTCACCAAAAGAGGTGGCAAAGTTACCATCACAAGATCATCCTAGCCAAACAAAGTCCCTGCATCTAGATCTATTCCTAATGGATACAATGTCCTAGATCAACTCAAAAGATTGCCAACGCAAATCTCCATCATGGAGTTGCTAAAAATCTCATCTGCCCATAGGAAAATCCTTGAGGAAGCATTGGCTTCATCCACTGTCCCTGCAGATCTTGATGTGGAGCAATTCCAAGCTATGGTCAGAAATATCATTATGCCTAATCTTCTTACATTCTCTGACCATGATTTCCCCGCTCAACCATCTCACAACCATTCACTCCACTTGGAATCCATATTACACAAGAGCAAGGTCAAAAGGGTCTTGGTGGATGGAGGTGCAGGCTTGAATATATGTTCTCTCAACCTCATAAAACAATTAAAAATATCAGAGGATTCTATTGACAAAGGAAAGGGTATCGCAATAAGAGCATATGATGATCAAGAAAGAGTGTCCCAGGGAACAATCAAACTCCCTATTCAAGTAGGGCCCACCATCATGGAAACCACTTGTCAGGTCTTAGATCTCGACTTGATGTATAACATCCTCCTAGGATGCCCATGGATTCATGCAATGAAGGCAGTAGCATCGACTTTCCATCAATGTGTGAAATTCACACATGAGGGACAAGAAGTTACCATCCATGGAGATCTTGAACCCTTCTCCTATTACAAAAGCCTTGAAGAAAAGTACTAAAAAATCCCCCAAGTACCAAAAAATGATGAGGGCCCATCTACACCATACATCGATTCTGCCACTCTCGCATCCACTTCTGTGATAGAGACACCCCCCACTCCCACCATCCCACTATCTCTGACATCAAGGTCATCATCCAAGATAATGGTTGTGGAAACTACAAGCTCCCTAATAATGATTTTGTGGTAGGAGAGTTACCACAATCTCCTAGATCACAGGGATGTCCACAAATAAATGAAGCCTCCACATCCCCAACGTCTCTTGAAGATTATCCTAACTTTATGAGTTGGGGAGATCTTGGCTGAGGATTTATTGAGGCAGATCCATCTCATATGCTATATCAAGATGAAATACTAGTAGTTGATTTACCAATGGATGGTAGAAGCAAGGGTCTGCAAATGATGCTCACAATGGGCTATGACAGAAATCAAAGACTTGGACAAAACAACAATGGGCTTATAACACCTATCATTCTGGAGACGCGACCAATAACAAATCTTGGCCTTGGATGTACCCCTCTAAGTATAACCATACGTGGCCAAAGTACTCTAGTTAGAATGGTTAATAATCCTCCTCAGCCAACCCCAGTAGAACTACACTTACCAGTATCTACAGGTAGAGTCATAGATAACTTTACATTTGATATAACTGACGTCTGTAGTAGTAGTGATGATGAGGATACCACATCTAATCTACCTAAGCTTTTTGAGGATACCACTCTTTGCATGATTAGCACCCTATCTTTTGAATTAGACCACCAAAATCATGAGATCCGCCTAGTATATCCCCAACCCATCGACTACGACCAACGAGGACCACCAATTCTTGATACATTCAAAAATGATGAGGCACTCTCATAATTCATGGGACTGCGAGATAACATTCCAGGTGGGGATCACAAAGCAGGGTTCATAATGGAGTTAGATACACATGCCTATTATGGGAAACAATTGAATCCCTCAGTCGCAAAAGGGAAAAATTAAAAATAATATCTAAGTCCTTGAGTGAAAACCACACTGTGGCACTCTCCGACTAGAAAAAAGTAAAAAGAAAGGATGCATCCAATGGTGAAAACCTCTCCAAGGCACCTAAGGATGGGGGATTCAATATTCCTTCTAGAGCTATTCATCAAGAAAAATTAGTAGTCCTGGCAGAAAAATGCAATCCGGTCAATATAGGAACAAAGGACACCCTGCATATCACATTCTATGTAGAATCATTACTATCAGAGGAACAAGAGCTCCTAGCAACCTTCCTAAGAGAAAGACTGATAAACATTGCATGGAGCTATGCCGACATGCCTGGACTTGATCCAGAAACTGTGGTTCACCACTTAGCAGTGTATCCAGAAGCAAAGCTTGTTAAACAAAAGCTTTGAAAAATGCATCCTTAGATCGTCTTATTAGTCAAAATGGAGCTAAAAAAGCTATTAGATGCAGGATTCATCTGGCCGATAGATTATCTAGAATGGGTGTCAAAATTGGTACCTATTTCAAAACCCGATGGGAACATCAGAATCTGCACGGGATTCAGAGACTTGAATAAAGCATGTCTGAAAGATGACTTCCCACTTCCAAACATCGACATGATCATTGACATGACAACCAAAAATGAAATGTTGTCACTAATGGAAGGATTCTCAATGTACAATCAGATCATGATAGCTAAAGAGGACTAGCATAAAACAACTTTCACTTGTCCATGGGGGACTTACTGTGGGAACATGATGCCATTTGGCTTAAAGAATGCAGGAGCAACATATCAAAGGGCCATGACATCAATATTCCATGACATGATCCATAAGACGGTCGAAGAATATGTTGATGACATTTTAGCCAAGTCTAGAAAGAGAAAAGATCACATAGAAAACCTAAGTGCCATCTTTGACAGACTGGAAGAGTACAAGGTCAAATTAAACCCAAAGAAGTGCATCTTCAACGTACAATCAGGAAAGCTCCTAAGATATATAGTGTCAATGAGGGGTATCAAGGTAGATCTAGCAAAGGTAAAAGCAATCCTTGAGATGGAGGCACCAAAAACATTAAAGCAATTGAAAGGTCTCCAAGGCAGACTCCAATCCATTCGAAGATTCATAGCACAATTGGAAAACAAACATAACCCATATTCTCACCTACTCCATAAGGGAGTAACATACAAATGGGATACCAAGTGTGAAGAGGCATTCAATAAAATCAAAGAATATTTACTGACACCACCAGTCTTAATGCCACCAATCCCAAGAAAACTATTGATTCTATACGTGTCAGCAACAATAGCAGCCCTTGGAGCTCTCTTAGCTCAGCATGATGAAAATGGAACAGAAAGGGCTATCTATTACATCAGAAAAACAATAGTTGGGCACGAGCTAAATTGTTCATTCATCGAGAAAGCATGCCTAGTAGTAGTGTTTGCATCACAGAAATTTAGACATTACATGTTGGCACACAAAATAAAACTCATTGCCAAAATCAACCCTCTCAAGTATCTACTATCAAAGGCAATGATCACAAGAAGAATGGCCAAATGGGTGATGATACTATCAGAATATGGCATCGAATATGTGGAGCGGAAAGCAATCAAAGGCCAAGTCATAGAAGATCAGCTTGTAGAAGCACCAATCTATTCAGAGAATCCTCTAGTCTCAAAGTTTCCAGATGAATCTATTTTCAATGTCAATGTAGCTGACCACTGGAAACTATACTTTGATGGCTCGTACATGCAACATGGATCAGGATCCGGTGTCTTCTTCATCACCCCATAGGGGGATTGCATACCAAGGTCCTACAATCTAGCATTTCCCTACACCAATAACATTGCAGAATATAAGGCTTTAACCATAGGTCTCAGAATAGCAGTGCAGTGGAACATTATAGCTCTCAAAGTATACAGAGACTCTCAATTGATAATAAATCAACTGAACGATGAATACTAGACCAAGGATGACAAGCTCACTCCATACAAGAAATTGGTGGACTCTCAAAGAATCCTTCATCAAAATTACATTTGAGCAGATTCCTAGAACCATCAATAGAGCAGCAAACACCATGTCAACAATTGGATCCTTGCTTGACATCCCCCACAACGTTCCAAAATATGAATTCCTGATTGAGCAGCTTCTTGTGCCTACATTCGAGGTACTAGAATCAGAATTCGTGTGCAAAATCGTTGGTCCCGGTGATCCTTGGTATCACGACATTTACACATACCTTCAAATAGGAGTCATACTCGCTGACTTACCTTCAAACCTAAAACGAACCTTTGCAAAAAAAAATCATCTAGATTTTTCATCCTAAGAAATACCCTATATCATAGAAGCATAGAAAGAACCCTACTATTTTGCTTAAATGCTGAGGAGGCATTAACCGCTCTAACTGAAGTACATAATGGTATCTGTGGTTCACACTCGAGTGGAATGACCATAGCCAAGAAACTACTAAGGATGGGGTATTATTGGCCCACAATGGAAAGAGAGACACATGACTATGCTAGAAGGTTCCTACAATGTCAATAGCATGGGGACCTCATCCATGCTCCAGCTCAAGAGCTTCATCCTATCGTCACACCATGGCCCTTTTCGTAGTGGGGACTTGATCTCATTGGAAAAATCATGCCCACTAATGGCCACAAATTCATCATAACCACAATGAAGTACTTTACTAAGTGGGTGGAAGCTATACCCATGATGTATATAATTGGGAAGAAGATTTCAAAGTTCATCCTGAACTATCTCATTTGCCAATATGGTGTTCCACAAGCCATTATCTCATATAATGGAACACCATTTAAGAATCAGGAGGTCCATGAGTTGTGTGAAAAATTCAAAATCTAACATTGCTTCTCCACCCCATACTATCCCTAATGCAATGGCCAAGCAGAAGCCACAAACAAAACCATTATGAAAATCCTTAAGAAAATAGTCAATGATGTAGGTTGTGATTGACATCTGTAGCTTAATCCCACCCTTTGGGCCTATCAAACTAACATCTGCACACCCACTAGCGCCACCCCTTTCTCCCTAGTCTATGGATCAGAAGTAGTACTCCCCATCAAGATCGAGATCCCATCACTCAGGATATCACTACAAAACCTCATCACAAATGAAGAGTACCGAGTATCAAGATTGAACAAGCTAGAGCTACTGGATGAGTGACGTATAGGTGCTTTGAATCATTTGCAAGTCTACCAGAATAGACTCAAAAGGAGCTACAATAAGAAAATCAAAAGAAAGACTTTCCAAGTCAGAGAACTAGTGTTAAAAGAGAATCAAAAGAATGTCCCAAATCCAAGCAGCAAAGGAAAATTTGAACCTAATTGGTTGGGACCATTCGTTATCATAGCAAGTTACAAATCAGGGGCATATTAGTTATCAACACCCGAAGGTGAACCCCTGCAAGAGCCCACGAATAGCTCTCACCTCAAAAAGTTTTATGCCTAAATCTTTCAAGGTATAGAACCAAAAATCCAAAAAATAAAAAAATGTCCTAAAAAATGGTTACCTTGGCAAAAACCTGGCAAATAGGCATCTTGGTAACAACAAAAAAATACAAAAAAATTAGAAAAAAAGGATTGAAAATAGTAAAGAGAAAAATCATCCTCTAGTGAAAACCACTTCGGTGGCACTTTGGGCAAGTACCTTGGTGAAAACCTAGCAAACAAGAACCTTGTGTAAATAAGCACTTTCCATCCACCAGGATCTTTAAGGCTTGTTCTGCATCATCCATCCATCATCCATCCCACTTAGATCTCCATCCATCATCCATTGCACTCAGATCTCCATCCATCACTCATCTGCTGGCATCCGCACCATAGCTTGGTCCTATGTTCGTATCATGATCGCTCCTAGTACTACTCAGCCCATCCTCAAGGTCAGTTTGTCCTACTTTAATCAGAGTAGTCTATTGCATCATGCTGGGGGAATGTTCTTATCAGATCAGATTCGTGTATATTCTTGAAGTCCTAAAATCAAAAAATCCAAAAACATCCTAAAAATCAAAAAATCCAAAAACATCAAAACATATCAAAAAATAAAAAAATAGGTCAAAAGTTAGTCAAAAAGTCAAAAACAAGGTTGTCTTGTCGAACTACGGGTCTCAAGGCCTTGAACGTAGGCAAGGTTGATCTTTGATCATCCCTCGAGACACTTAGGTTAGTCCTTTAGGGTTTGTCACAATAAATTGGAATTTCATCTTGTATATCATCATCTGTAAATCAGTCAAGTTGTTAGTCGAACTACGCGGTCTCTACGTGTATAACGTAGGAAAGGCTAATCTGTTAATCAACCCCCAAGGCCCCTAGGATAGGTCTTTAGGTTAGTCTCTTGGTCAAAATCTTAGAAAATTCCAAAACATTGGAAAATCAAAACTCAAAACATCTAAAAATCTCAAAAAAATACCAAAAATAGCCTCAAAACATCTCAAAAACGTCAAAAATCCATTTGTCTCATCTCGCTTGCACCCACAATAACATCACTCATAATAAACGATCATCATCCTCAATCTTCGGTAAGATAATTAGAAATAGGTCTAGCAGGTCAATAGTGAAAACTCAAAATCGTCAAGTCTTAGGTCTAAGTCAGTATGTAAGCAAGTTGGTCAACTCTTTGTGTCAATAACTCATCATCCAATTGGTCCCATATCAATCATCATTTAGAATTCTTTGGATAAACGAAATGATATGCCGCTATCCACTAACATGTCCTAGGATGAATCCTTACTACAATGGGCATTATCTTTTGGCAATAGTTTCGGTCTAGAAAACACATCCTCTTTTGGTTAGCGGTATTGAAGAACGTCAACTTGTTTGTTTACTTTGTCTTTGTCTTTTTACTTATCTTATTGCACCCATTCCAAGGAATTCTTGATGATATCCAAACAAGAGGATTTCGAGAAATAGGAATGGGGCAATGATCATTATCTTTTGTCTGTTGTGCTTGTCAGAAGTTCTTGTAATATAACCTTGGTGAATACTTGCTTTGTTAGGTATGTATGGAGGGTGTTTTGGGCAGCTTGTTGACTATTGCATTAATAGGTTATACCTTTCTATGTTTTGGTCTGAGATGTTTGAAACTTTTAAAGTGCATCCTAGCAAGGTTTACGTATGTCAAGTGTGAAACAGGATAATCCTATTTGCTTGTGAAGTCAAATTCCATCACACTAGGTACAATGCCATCCTAGTTTTCTATACCTTGATGCATTGTACCACGTGTGTTATCAAACATAAGAAAATTGGCCCTTTGGAAATCCCAATTCCTCAGCAAGTAATCATCATCATTTGCATGTTCATCATCTTGTGTCTTGTTGAAATGGCTTCTTCCCTTCTTGCTCATCACACTACCAAGGTACTATGATAGTTGATCATCACCATCATCATCACCATCGTCATCAATCTTGCATCCACAAATCATTAGCATATTGCATCAACATATCATATAGGAAACACAAGCATTGCATTGCATTCACCACATAAATAATTACATAACATTCATTTGCATAAGCATTTCATAATAATTTTCACATTACCAACTATTGCATAATCATACATAATAGGCACATAAGCACCATAAGATAATCCATTGCATACATACTCGCACACATTATGTTCATTTTACATTTAACACCATCATACCACTTTATATTAGCATATCATTTCATATCATTGCATCACATCACATATATTACATTATCATTTATTATGTTTAGGATAATAATATTTGTTATTCTAAGCATCTTAAAGCCATCTCATTTGTATCATATCATATAAAACATGACCATTGCATTTACATTGCATTATATCATCCACTAATCATCCATATCATCTCACAAATAACATCACAATCATTTTAGCATTTCATTGCATAAATCATTTCGCATCATTATAAGCATAAAAAGAAACATAAGAATCCATTAAATGCAAAGCGTACATCCATCCATAATCATTTCAAAGCATAGTTCACATATCATTCCAAATCATATCATATCATTTTGCATCATTACACATCATATAAATACATCTACATATCATAGGTTAACATAATATAGATATGTTAGTCATAATCATTGCATTGGAAATAAATGAATCCATAAGTACATCATATAACACCATAAGCATCATTGCACAACATATAGAAATAGAATCATCCATACATGCATAAATAAAAGGTACACATCACATCACATCATATCAAAATCATCACTGACTCATATATATATATCATCAATAATGTAACTGTCATAGTAAAAAATAATTGGATCACTATAAATGTGTGTCAACCAATACAAAAAGGCCCATTGGGCTATCAAAAATGAGCCCATACGGCACAAAAAGTATCATCTCGATCAAGGTCTACCCATGTATGGTGCCCTCGCCCCTATCACCATTACCCTCTGCTGTGAGTACTCTAGAACTCTTGTTGCTCTAGGTATGGCCTCATGATAATGTAGCCAATAATACTCGGCCTCTCGTACGGCATCCCTATAAGACCGAACTGACATTGTACTCTAGGAGAAGGAGGCTGCCATGCTCTCTAACTATTGTCTCTGGCCTAGCTCTATGGCTGCCTATAAATCTACAGCCTATCTCTGTTGTATGGCCTGATCCCTCTCGGCCCTGAGTTGACCTGTCTCGATTCTAGCCTAATCTCTCTCAGCTGTCACGGCCTAGACATGAGCCTGCAACTGCATAATCAACACATCTAGAGGATCCACCTACCTTGCTAGCTGCACTGGTGATTATGCTCGTGGAGGCTGTACTTGAGGTTGATCCTTACCCCCAACCTGTGGTGGTACACCTGGCGACACCTACTGCTAGTCTTGCATCTGCACATCTGCTTGATCTGGCTGCACTGGGGGCCCAACCGGTTGGTCCTGTCATACATCACCCCTCCATCCTCGTCCTCTCCCTCTACCTCTAACCCTCCATAGATCGAGGTCTGCACCTAGAATAGTCAATCATAGGGGAGGTCAGAACCAATTCCTATATGCCGGTGTCATCCCTGGATCCACAAGCCCTTGATCATAAGCCCATAGCTGAGCTACTAGCTGCTTGAAACTATCAATGGCCTCTGAGACAGGAATATACTGCCCCCATGAAACCTGTGTCATGGTGCGGGTGAAGACGACCACATAGTCATCATCAGGATGATCCTAGGGCTGACCAAACTAATGCTTGACGTGCTCGGGAAGATATCTCTCAATCATCGTTTGCTCTCATCCCTGCATGTACCGGTCGCCATGTGAACACCTGTATTTCATCGAGGACCCTCCTCTATTAGGGGATCTCGTGCTCACCTATGTGTGTGAAGGACACACCGCCTCTGTAACGCCATACGAGGGGATCATCTGGCACCATCAGAACTAGAACAATGCATGGACATACAACTGCAATGTGCTCCCACACCCATACATGGAGAAGTGTCATGCCCACTCTGAGTGTTCTACTATCCATGTAGACATACTCGTGCAAGTCTTTGTATAAAGAGGCAAGAAGAATAGGCCCCCATGCAAAACAAACTGGCCTATCATGAACCATCTGCTCCCAGCAATGTCCCCAACTAGGACTGAAGTATCGGCCTCATCTGTCTAGGGAAACAAGACCCATAATAACTGCTACAACAACTAGGCGAAAGGGAGGTGCTAGGGTCTTGTGTCACTCTAGCTTGATCTGGCCCTCGCATATAACAATGTCCTTTGTGGTGAGGACCCTATGGCAGGAATTACACCCCTCATCCATATAAAATATAACATGCCGACCATGAATCAACAATCGTAGGATGCACCAAATGTCCTCCAAAGTGATGGTGGCCTCACTAGTGGGAAGGTGGAATGAAGAAATCTCACTGTGCCATCTCTTGGCAAGCACTGAAATCATCCCTAAGTGCGTGTGAATGGGCACTACATAAGCGATATACCATAGCCCCATATCTCAAATTCAATCCTAATCTCTATCGCTGAGATCCCGCAAGTAACCGAACAAATCTCGCGACCTGTGCTTTTGGGAGTAGAGCTCCCTCCCTGCGTCCTACATCAAGGAAGGTTACCATGTTAAATTTTTAAAAAATTCTTCGTCGAGCGTCCAAAAAACCTCTCCAACATTGCAATTTGTCAAGGTGTCGTAGTTTGATTTTAATCAAACTCTGATGCTAGGGCACAAAAGACCAAAATAGCATCGTCGCGGTGCACTTTCCCTCCCAGTGGTGCACTTTGAGCAAATAAAAGATCATCGCATTGCACTTTGCAAATGACCCCGCCGACCACAAGCTCAGCATCAGAGTTTTCAAACTCCAAACTCTACCACCATGGTGCAATATCATACAGAGTGACACAGTTTGATTTTTGAGTGATGCTATATAGTGCCGCTATAGAATGACCGACTTTGAAAGCATTAATTAAGCACAAAAAATGAGAAACAAAGTTCAAGTAGGGATCCCTTACCAGTGCCCCAATGTCAGGTGGCACTGGTACGTCCGAAATTGATCAAAAATGTGCAGAGGAAGTTGTCGTTGTGCCATATTGTCAGGAGGTCAGACCTCAAATCTCAAGGTTATTGATGGCTATGTGAAAATGACTTGAAAGTGACCCCTTGGGCCCCTTTTAAGCTTGAAAATTAGGGTTTTTTCACCCTAATTGGCTGTCCTGCTAGAGTTTTGGACCCTTGAAGCTATTTTTGTCTAGTTGAGGCATGTTTTACATTATTTTATTGCATTTAGACACATTTTTGGCCTCCTAGAGCCTTTTTGGACTTGTCGGGCACCTTGTCCTCTTTTTTCGCGAGATCACCCAAAAATTGAAATTTTTGTCCAATCTCTCGAGGGGGCAATATAATGGCATGTTTTCTCTCGCCGGGAAGCAATGGGGCAAGATTTTAAATAACAAAAAAATTTCAACTTTGATCAAGATTGTTTATTCTTTGAACCAACGCAACAAGTGCATCGCTTCAAAGAGGGGAAAAATGTAGACATGTAAAATATACCAATTGACATTGTGCATCTAATCTTGACTACTAACATCGTTTCATCCTGAATCATCCCTCGGTCTAACCATTTAATCAAGTTTCCTTATTTGATTAAATTCATCAATTTCCTTCCCTTAATTAAATAAATCAGATTATTTAAATAAGTCTCCCTCTTTTGTTAATTAAATCAATCAATCTGATCTAATTATCTCTATTTAATTAAATAATTAATTTTATTTGATTAAATCTCTAAATTCTATCTATTAAGTTAAATAAATTAAAGCCTTATTTAATTTAATCTAACATCATCTCTTTAATTAAATAAATCAAAATCTTTATTTAATTAATCTATTATCACATTCTTCTCATTATTTGATTTAAATAAATCCTAAAATCTAAGTCAAATAAGTCACATCACCTAATCTCCTATTAAATTAATTAACCCTTGATTAATTTAATTCTAATTCATGTCCCATCCTCTAGCTTTTCCCACTTGCACATGAAAATATATTTAATTAATCTATTAAATCCTTTATTTTCCTCAACAAGGCATCTTTTGGAATATTCCTCCAAGTTTACAGTCAAATTCCAAGTTGACATGTACATCCAACAAGGCATTTACTCCATCTTAAATATCCTCTGCCTTGAGCCAAGTGGCATTTATTGCATTTTCCATTCCCTTTTGCAAGTCATTTCAACAAATTTGAAATTCAAAAATATGCATTTATTGGCACAATCCTCAAAACTTACACATCCTCCATCCACTCATGGATTGACAAGTGGCATCTTTCCATTGGATGAATGTTAGTCCCACATTGCTCAAATTTGGACATTCATCCATCTTGGCATTCTATAAATAAAGAGCTCATATCCTCATTTTATCATCCACAAATTTTGCAAAATTACCATGCTCAAATATCTATCAAATTTCATCCATTCTTATTGAATCATATCTAGGTTATGCAGATTTTATTATTGGAGCATTCATCAACATCAACAAAGTGGATCAAATCTCTTCATCACATCAAGCTTGCATCATTAGGAATTGGAAAAGGGCCAATTTTCACATCAAATTGGCACCAATTCCCCGATGGAATCAAGAGTTTGCTTGCTTAATTAGGATTCAATCTTTATTTTGTTATTTCATTGTTTTTTCCTAATTTGAGTTTTGTTAAATGGACTTCATGGGGAATCCTTGTTCTTTCTTGCAATCTCTAATCTAATGTGTTTGTTCTCATTGTTTTGTAGGTATTAGGATTGGGGTTCACACACAAACCATAGGGTGAAATAGGTGTGAGTTGTAAATAGTGCAATACTCCTTTATCCACATATACTACCATCTTCTAACTTTCTTTGAATGCTTTGTTGAATCCATTCATCTTGCTTATGCATACCCTTTGATTTGAAATAGGGCAGCCCTGCCTTGACACTTACTCCCATCCCTCACAAACTATTCTTATCCTTGCTAGCGATTCATTAATCCCCACCTCAAGGCCAAACACATTTCATAGTTCTTTCCAAGTGACCAAATCATTTGAATTCATCCTAGTGTAGCTGTGATAGCATTGGAAGCTTCATGTACATAGAGGAACTCATGGTGATTCAACATAACTTGCATTAGTTTCACAGAATAATATATGATGTTTGATACTCTTAATGCTCCTCCTACACGATTGGCTAACATCATTAATTGGAGCCAATGGTGAAGGTTCACTTCAAGTTGATGTTGTATTTATCATCAAGATATGAATAATTCAAGTGGCTATCAGGCAATTACTTGGCCTTTGGATTGGGGTAATGCAGGCTTGCAAGAGCCTTTTCTCATGTAAAGAGTGGAACACAAGCTTCTACTATGGGAATGCCACCCGAGAGGTGCAAGTAGTAGCCTATCATGATCAAGTTGTAATAGTAACAGCGAAGTGGCCGAAAACCCCCGCAACACAACTCCCTGCAAACTCAGAACATTGTGTTGGAAGCCAACTTCCACAACGTTGACGTAGATAGTTGTGGGATCCACAAGGAGCGATGTTGTAGATGCCATGGCGTTTGTGCATGGAAATTTGTGATCAATCATGTTTTATTGGTTTTAGATAGTGCTAATAGATTCTACCATCCTTTAATTTATTCTAAACATCTTGTTGGAGTCATTCTTGTCACCTTTAATGCTATTCTCCACTATCTTGGAATGAGCTTTAGATAAGTATTCTTGATATAATATTCTATGTGGTTTCACTGTGGAATCATCTTATACAAAGTTTTCTATCTTCAGTGGAGACGTTAGTCCTTCTACCCTGCAAAAAATGGGTGCATTCCACTTTTGAAGTATTTTTCTTTACCAATGCCATCAAGAATATAATGCAATAGATTGGGGAACACCACCTATCTCATCATGAATGATAATATGACTCTTGGATGCCCATTTCTCTAACCACCTTGCTCTTTCCATACCCCCAGTCCCTCCAAATAAATGGAAAAGAGTAATTTTCTTAGACAGGTGGCAACCATTGTGAAGGCCCGTGGAGATGCCAATCGGGCACACCTTGAATTAAATCTCCCATGAAGGGAACATCCACAAAGGGAGATGTGGAGTAGGGCATGTGGCTAGCCATGGTAGGATGGTCATTAGGATGGTAGTGTGGGTGACAAAATTAGTAGAAGGAAAGTTTGCAAGAAGAGTGCAAAGAAAGTGGTGTGGGCCACTGAGATGAGAATGCCATAAAGGAAATGACATTCTGATAACTGTTATCCACATTGTGACATCCACAAGAAAAAATTTATTATGAAAAACCATGGATTACCATCTTTGAAGCTATGCCATCATGAGCCCACTCTTCCTCTCGTAATACCCTCCCAATTCATCACGGGATTTACATTGCACTTGTAGTCAATAATGACACAATTTAACAAAGGTGAGGCCCACATACATAGTTCATGAACTCATGATACATGGCTAATCAATGGGTGAATGCATGCCACTAACAACTCATTTTGATGTTACTTTCCTCTATAATGAAAAATTCAATTTGAAACCACTATATTTAAAGGGATGGCACCCCTTTGAAGAGCCCGATTTGGCTTCTTGCTAACTTAGAGGCAAGGTTGTCCTTACATATTTTATGAAAAATATATGATGCATACATCCCTTCATCATCCTATTTTTTCTTTGAAACCACCTACCCCATAAAGGGGTTTCAAGACTCTTCAGGCTTATGACTGGTTTATGAATTATCACACAATGTTGCTTCATTTAACAGTAGCCCATTCCCTACAAGTAAAAGAAAATTTTCCCCTCCTTAATCAAAACATTGAGACCTCATAGGAATTTCTATTGAAATTTTTTTCAAGGAGATCATCAGTTTATCACATCATTTTCTCTTCAAATCAACACCCTTGGTAGATATAAGCTAAAAAATTTCCATTGTAAGAGGAAAATGTGGAAAGGTCACTCAGGAACGATGTTATGAAGAGAATGTGAGAAACTATTGTAGAAGGGCCATTTAAATGGCCCTGTGAAGTGTAGTGCCCACATGGGAGACATCCGTTGAGATGAGATATGGGCATGGAGGAGTGGGACATCAGGGTGATGAAGCTACTAAATAACAACATCGAGAGTGTAGATTCCCGCATGCGGAATCTTGCAATCTCATTCATGCAAGCTCCTTGTTTTAAATAATTCCTCCCACCCCATAGTGAGTAAATGTCCAAAGCTATGATCATCCTTCCTTTGTGATTTTGTGAATTATTCATAAAGAAATAGTTCACTAGAAGAGCACATTATTGTGTCTTTCACTATAAGCCATCACCATTCGCCTTTTCTACCAATGTTTATGAGCATTCAAGCTCCAATGCATTTGTTTTATATTGGTACCCCAATACTTCTATTAGTGATGGCTCTCATAACTCCAATCAAAATCTAACCTGAGGATCATTATGTTTTTGCCATCTTCACATATAGGCTTTGTCCACCATCTTTTACAAATTATGCATGACATCATCCTTTACTCGATTAGATTCTACTTTTGCAAGACCAAGAAATTCATAGCGCATTTCCTCAAACTTCAACATTCATTACTCAAATCTATCTAGTGTATTGAATGAAGCAAAGAGATCATAGACATATAGGCCTCAAATTACCATATCCTCCAAAGAGGGAAAAATTGCAAGGACTTCAAAGGTGAAAACATTATGTAGGTGAGCCGCACCCAATGCCATAGAGAGTGTAATGCAGAACTACATCGGGTCAACATCATTTGCGGGGAAAATGTGTGGGAGTGTCATTTAGGATTGTCATTTGTGAATGACCAAGTAAACAATGGATTTCACCTAGCTAAAAATTGTAAAATAAGATGTGGAAACAAGCTTGTGGGTGGCTGTGATGGGAATATCAAAAGAGAATGACAAGACAAGGATGGAAGTTTGCACGACGGCCTCCATGAAAGCAATCCTTGCAAAGCTCAAACAAGAATCTTATTTATATTAGTTCGTCTACAAACTTGTGAGATATTTAACATTTGAACCTAGTTTGAAGTTTATGGGAGGTATAGGTACAAAGTGGGAATTTGTGCAAACGCTATGTGATGACATCATCTGAAAGAACTGTGGCCTCCATGCATGTATCACCAACAAAGTGGAAATCCCCTAAGTATCATCAAAGGCACTTCCATAGGTGTCGTGATCATCAATTTTGTCAAACTCAAAATGCGGGAGATTTAAATATGAAAGTCAAAGGGTTTGTCGCTAGGACACCATTGGCGGAGGAAGTGAGTAGAAATTCCACTTTGGGAAGGTGCACGTTGAAGGTCATATGGAATAGACAAATGGGAACATCAGCTCGCTAAGGGAGACTTGCAGACGTGGGTTCACTAGGGATGATAGAAGCTTGGTCATGGCTCAGACGGAGAAACTAAATGCAGGTCCTGCCATGTGGGTGGAAGTTAAAGATTCATCCACTACTTAGCGATGAAATATAAGCAACAACCTACATGAGGCGACCTATGGTTGCGGGTCTGCAAAGCCTGATGGATGCAACAACAAAAGGACAAAGTAAACCCATAGTGCAAGCCCTGTAAAGGAAATAGACTTAATGAAATTCAAATAGGTGAATTTGGTCAAGGGGTGTTTGATTGTTTTAAGACATGTGACAAACTTAGGCTTTAAAAAGGAGCACATGATATGAGGTGGGAGCAAAAGAGAGGGGGTCCCTACCTTCAGTAGGGAATGTGTGTGAAATATGTAGAAAAAATGGTGACTCATTGGGGAAATGCTCTAGAGCATTTCAATGACAATCTAAAATCACAAACCGAAAATCTCTGGTTCCAATCTTCACACTAGGACAAACAAACTAGATACTCATACAAAGGATCAAAACCACTAGTTAAACCAATCATCAATATATTGAAAATCCAAGTGTGTGTAAATGCGTTAATTCCCTCTTTAAGCCACTGTGGGAACCTAAGCTCCACCAAGTTAAGCTATGTAATTCATTCTAACTCCAAAAGTATAATGGAAATTTTCTCACTACCAGTCAGGCGTCCATATCCCCGACAAGGTTGTTGTTGTGATTCTCTCGAACATTTCTCTACTGTCGACTGGGCGTCCATAGCCTGGGTAGAGTTGTTTATATCCTCCTGAAAGTTGAATTTTCTTTCTTTTGATTTTCATTGTTTTCTTTATTTCCTTCTTTCCTCTTCTTTTCATTTCAACCCACAAGCAGTGAAGCTTACACTCAAGGCTGAGAATCATAGTGGTGCTAGAGAATTTTTTTATATTTTTCACTTAACCCAACTTTGCAAAGGACCTATAGTGACCTCAAGATTCTTTAAATGTGACATATACAAGATTTTAGAATACATCAGAGCTATACTAAACCAATGACTTATCCCCTTTGAACCAAACATCTAGGTCACTGGACAATAACAGAAGACCTTCACTGTCTACTCTGAAAAAATGATTAAAGTTTATTGAAGAAATTCTTAGAAAAACCCTAGGCAATAAAAAAAGGTTGTTTTTCCAACAAACACGACCAATAGAAAACAAAGGAACCCTGAAAAATGAAGCAAAGAAGAAGCAAAGACAAACAGAAAGAAAACTATCCTAAAGCAACCACCTAATCTAACCAAAGTGAGAAAGGAAGAGAAAACAACAAGGAAACTACTCTAAGGAAAACTAATCTATAGCAAACCAACTAACCTAACAAAAGTAGGGAAGCAATCTATATACATGAAATCTACACTAATTCAAACCAAGCTATGTACAAAGATATTTACAAAGAACCACATTCAGGTGGGGTGAATTGACACTCATTCCCGTAGGGTTTCACAATGCATGCACAAGCAGATGGGTGATAGTAATAGTTCTAAGCCATGAAAATGAACTTCAATATTGCAGCATTCAAATTCAATAACACATTCAAGAAGAATCAATAGTTTAGGCGGTTCATGAAACCTGTGGTCAATCCATAAACAAGTTTTCCTTCCCTCATTCCCATAATCAAAATGATAAGTGCAGCTACAAGTATTCATAGGATCAAGGAAAGATAGAACTTGGATGTCATCATGCGACGGTGGCAATGTTTGATGGTCAAGAAAGTGCATGAAATGATCAAACCATGCATCAACAACCTCTAGAGGATGCAGCCGATGGTGCAACATTCCACTTACATTATAGATCTCCTCCAAGATCCTAGTGGGATTGGAAACTTCCATTGATTGTTCTTTGAGGAGATAAACACTATCATATTGATCATTTGTAGTCCATGAATCCACTTGATTGATATTCTCAAAAGGAAGTATGATGTCCCATTTCATTTCCTTCATACTAAATTCAATTTCATGGTGTTTCATGTCATAAAAACATGATATGGATGAATCTATTCTATTACCACTCTTAGAATGTGTAGGAGGATCAACAATGGTCAAGGAGGAAAGACTCCTCATTGCAACCTATCCTTGGGGTTGGAGTGGTATATCATCCTCATGGGCATCCTCCAAGACATTCTTATTTTGATCCTCTTCTCTTTGCAATTCATGCACATACAACTAGAGTGGTTTGTCAACCAAATCACTAATGTTCCTAGATTGATGATTATATAGGAGGTTTACGTGTTTCCTATTGTTCACTGTCATTTTAGATGGAAGAAGATTCCCTTTCCTAGTCTGGGAACTCTAATGTTTCATCATCTAGAGGTTCGGGTGATATTTCTTCTTCGCTACCATCCCCTTAAATGTACTCTTCCTCAGTGTCACTATACCTTTGTGGCACAATTCCAAGTGGGAAGAAATAAGCAAGTGACACTACATCATCAAGGGGATTGGGGTATGGAAAGTGATTTGCTTATGAGAATTCCTCATAAAGTTAATCATCAATTGTGTGTAAATTCTATACAAAAGAGGAGGATTCTTGATGGTCATTGGACAGCTCTCCCATTTGATCTGCTTCATCACCTAGAGGTTTAGGACTATATAGTTCTTCTCCTGTTGTTGTCCCAACACCCTCTTGGGAGCTACCCTTATCCAAGCTATCACTTGGTTCTTGAATTTCTGACTCAATCCTAGAAGTAGTTGTTGAAGGTTGCACACTTGGTTGCTCCACTTGTTCTTTAACTTGCTTGATGGCCTCTTGACATAACTCACACATGAACTCATAATGTGCTAAATGATGGAGCCTACACCAACCCAACAATAGAAACACCTCCAAATCCAGTTGGTATCTCAGCTCTGACCA
The DNA here is from genome assembly GCA_007258455.2 of Sequoia sempervirens. Taxonomy (NCBI): domain Eukaryota; kingdom Viridiplantae; phylum Streptophyta; class Pinopsida; order Cupressales; family Cupressaceae; genus Sequoia; species Sequoia sempervirens. The sequence goes on from VDFB02353493.1 coordinate 67,421,155, forward strand.
ATCCCTCATGAGTCTTGAGATGAGCTCATTATATTTTTCCACCACTAGATCTTCATCATCAATTGGGGAGGAAGTTTGATGGTGGACTACCTTAGCTTGTAGTCATTCCCATTCCTCAAGATCTCTGTTTTCAAGGCTTGATCACCTTTATACATGGAGAGAAGGAATTCTAATCTCCTTTCACTTAAGTTGTCACCAGAACTCTCTGCTACCCCAAGGCTTTCAACCTTTTCTTCTTTATGGTCCTCAATAGTCGTGTTGGCTATCCCAACATGCATTGTTGCAAATTCTTCTTAATCTTATTTTGAGTATGGCCTTTCAACTATTAGCTATTTTTTCTTCAATAGATGAATCTTCTTTATTGGGATTCAACTGCTCCATCTACCTAACCTAGTCTGAACAACTCCTAGCTTGGTCAATAATGTCTACAAATGAAGGGAAAGTAAGCTCTGAATGAGGTGCATTATGGACCCTACACCACCTAGACATCAAGACATCTTCTAGTCTTAGTCCATCCTTGCTGCTCATCTATTCTCATATCAGCCCCTTGAATGCTTTGGCTGCCATGTTAACAAATTATTCTTTTGGATCTGCAAGAGCTAAGAGTTGATATATTTCCCAAAAGGGGATTTCTCCTTGCAAAACCATTTCTATTCTTCCCAAGAATGTTAAACATTCCATCTCATTATGTCTATGAGTGCAATGAATTCTATATTTTTCTACCAATGTAAATTGTTGCAATGGCTTCTTCAATCTCCTACTTAAATCTTCTTGAAGCTGAGTGATGTTGATTTGCAATCGTTGCTCCATCTTAGCTTAGATGTTTTTATCTTCAATTTTTTTTTTAAAAATCTTATACTTATGATGAGATCTATGGTATCTTAGATTTTACATGAAGGTGCATTCAAATCCAAAATTTATAGCCTTGTTACCCATTCCCTTCTTCTAGCGCCAATTCTGTTGATGGGTGTTTTTGCACCTTCTCAACATAGGCAACACACAAGTATGCTACCTCTCTTGAAATGTAATTTCTACAACTATATTTTTCGAAATCACCCCAAGGTCTCTCAAGTGTCAAGTCATGACAATGCTTGAAATAATTCAATTGATTGATGTGATTTGCTGGTAATCATAGGTGGCCTTTATGGTTCACAAAGCATGAGAATTTGGGTCTGAAAAATGAGTTTCAAAGTGCTAGAGGTGAATGAACAATGGCTTCCCACTCAGAAAAATAAGTTGAAACTCAGTATGTTCATCAAATTTATTATTATTGTGATACTTGGAATCCTACTCTAACAAAGATCTAAAAGAAATAGAAAAAGAGGAAAGGGTTGAGAAAGTTGTTCTAAATCTAAGCTTTGAATGAATAGTAACAATGGAGGATGTTGCATTAGATAGACTCCCATAAAACTAAGTTTTGTTTGACCAAGAGGGACCTACAACTACACAAAACTAGTGCAATCTTCTAAGGCCTACAAATTTTTAGATTGTGCATCACCTCACGAACATACAATTGAACTAAAGTGCAACATATAAATTAGCTTAGACTAGCTTTGCAAAGTGATTCATCATCAACAAACAACACAAAGCATAAGCTAGAAGTGAATACAATACTATAGCAACAACCACCATTAAAGACATCCAACAAACTAACAAACTAAAACTAACATGGAGGTTGAATCATGCATGCAAAATGAGCAAGCTCAAAGAAAACACCCAAAATAATGCAATGCTTCCTTCTATTGCTGCAAAATGCCTC
>VDFB02353493.1:67423013-67511066 GCA_007258455.2 Sequoia sempervirens
AAGTGAAGCCAAAGCTTTCATATTTTTAAGGAGGATAGCTTATTTTCCCTTTAGCTAGAACACATAGATAGTTAGTGAACTGATCACATCTAGAAAAAATATCAAGGGAAACAGTAGCCCATACTGAAGGTGTCAACAAAGATTAGAATGCAAACATAGGAAAAATTGAGGCCGACATAAAGGAGGCTAACACCTGCAAGGGGAAACTAAAAACTACCTCACACACAAACCATAGGGTGAAATAGGTGTGAGTTGTAAATAGTGCAATACTCCTTTATCCACATATACTACCATCTTCTAACTTTCTTTGAATGCTTTGTTGAATCCATTCATCTTGCTTATGCATACCCTTTGATTTGAAATAGGGCAGCCCTGCCTTGACACTTACTCCCATCCCTCACAAACTATTCTTATCCTTGCTAGCGATTCATTAATCCCCACCTCAAGGCCAAACACATTTCATAGTTCTTTCCAAGTGACCAAATCATTTGAATTCATCCTAGTGTAGCTGTGATAGCATTGGAAGCTTCATGTACATAGAGGAACTCATGGTGATTCAACATAACTTGCATTAGTTTCACAGAATAATATATGATGTTTGATACTCTTAATGCTCCTCCTACACGATTGGCTAACATCATTAATTGGAGCCAATGGTGAAGGTTCACTTCAAGTTGATGTTGTATTTATCATCAAGATATGAATAATTCAAGTGGCTATCAGGCAATTACTTGGCCTTTGGATTGGGGTAATGCAGGCTTGCAAGAGCCTTTTCTCATGTAAAGAGTGGAACACAAGCTTCTACTATGGGAATGCCACCCGAGAGGTGCAAGTAGTAGCCTATCATGATCAAGTTGTAATAGTAACAGCGAAGTGGCCGAAAACCCCCGCAACACAACTCCCTGCAAACTCAGAACATTGTGTTGGAAGCCAACTTCCACAACGTTGACGTAGATAGTTGTGGGATCCACAAGGAGCGATGTTGTAGATGCCATGGCGTTTGTGCATGGAAATTTGTGATCAATCATGTTTTATTGGTTTTAGATAGTGCTAATAGATTCTACCATCCTTTAATTTATTCTAAACATCTTGTTGGAGTCATTCTTGTCACCTTTAATGCTATTCTCCACTATCTTGGAATGAGCTTTAGATAAGTATTCTTGATATAATATTCTATGTGGTTTCACTGTGGAATCATCTTATACAAAGTTTTCTATCTTCAGTGGAGACGTTAGTCCTTCTACCCTGCAAAAAATGGGTGCATTCCACTTTTGAAGTATTTTTCTTTACCAATGCCATCAAGAATATAATGCAATAGATTGGGGAACACCACCTATCTCATCATGAATGATAATATGACTCTTGGATGCCCATTTCTCTAACCACCTTGCTCTTTCCATACCCCCAGTCCCTCCAAATAAATGGAAAAGAGTAATTTTCTTAGACAGGTGGCAACCATTGTGAAGGCCCGTGGAGATGCCAATCGGGCACACCTTGAATTAAATCTCCCATGAAGGGAACATCCACAAAGGGAGATGTGGAGTAGGGCATGTGGCTAGCCATGGTAGGATGGTCATTAGGATGGTAGTGTGGGTGACAAAATTAGTAGAAGGAAAGTTTGCAAGAAGAGTGCAAAGAAAGTGGTGTGGGCCACTGAGATGAGAATGCCATAAAGGAAATGACATTCTGATAACTGTTATCCACATTGTGACATCCACAAGAAAAAATTTATTATGAAAAACCATGGATTACCATCTTTGAAGCTATGCCATCATGAGCCCACTCTTCCTCTCGTAATACCCTCCCAATTCATCACGGGATTTACATTGCACTTGTAGTCAATAATGACACAATTTAACAAAGGTGAGGCCCACATACATAGTTCATGAACTCATGATACATGGCTAATCAATGGGTGAATGCATGCCACTAACAACTCATTTTGATGTTACTTTCCTCTATAATGAAAAATTCAATTTGAAACCACTATATTTAAAGGGATGGCACCCCTTTGAAGAGCCCGATTTGGCTTCTTGCTAACTTAGAGGCAAGGTTGTCCTTACATATTTTATGAAAAATATATGATGCATACATCCCTTCATCATCCTATTTTTTCTTTGAAACCACCTACCCCATAAAGGGGTTTCAAGACTCTTCAGGCTTATGACTGGTTTATGAATTATCACACAATGTTGCTTCATTTAACAGTAGCCCATTCCCTACAAGTAAAAGAAAATTTTCCCCTCCTTAATCAAAACATTGAGACCTCATAGGAATTTCTATTGAAATTTTTTTCAAGGAGATCATCAGTTTATCACATCATTTTCTCTTCAAATCAACACCCTTGGTAGATATAAGCTAAAAAATTTCCATTGTAAGAGGAAAATGTGGAAAGGTCACTCAGGAACGATGTTATGAAGAGAATGTGAGAAACTATTGTAGAAGGGCCATTTAAATGGCCCTGTGAAGTGTAGTGCCCACATGGGAGACATCCGTTGAGATGAGATATGGGCATGGAGGAGTGGGACATCAGGGTGATGAAGCTACTAAATAACAACATCGAGAGTGTAGATTCCCGCATGCGGAATCTTGCAATCTCATTCATGCAAGCTCCTTGTTTTAAATAATTCCTCCCACCCCATAGTGAGTAAATGTCCAAAGCTATGATCATCCTTCCTTTGTGATTTTGTGAATTATTCATAAAGAAATAGTTCACTAGAAGAGCACATTATTGTGTCTTTCACTATAAGCCATCACCATTCGCCTTTTCTACCAATGTTTATGAGCATTCAAGCTCCAATGCATTTGTTTTATATTGGTACCCCAATACTTCTATTAGTGATGGCTCTCATAACTCCAATCAAAATCTAACCTGAGGATCATTATGTTTTTGCCATCTTCACATATAGGCTTTGTCCACCATCTTTTACAAATTATGCATGACATCATCCTTTACTCGATTAGATTCTACTTTTGCAAGACCAAGAAATTCATAGCGCATTTCCTCAAACTTCAACATTCATTACTCAAATCTATCTAGTGTATTGAATGAAGCAAAGAGATCATAGACATATAGGCCTCAAATTACCATATCCTCCAAAGAGGGAAAAATTGCAAGGACTTCAAAGGTGAAAACATTATGTAGGTGAGCCGCACCCAATGCCATAGAGAGTGTAATGCAGAACTACATCGGGTCAACATCATTTGCGGGGAAAATGTGTGGGAGTGTCATTTAGGATTGTCATTTGTGAATGACCAAGTAAACAATGGATTTCACCTAGCTAAAAATTGTAAAATAAGATGTGGAAACAAGCTTGTGGGTGGCTGTGATGGGAATATCAAAAGAGAATGACAAGACAAGGATGGAAGTTTGCACGACGGCCTCCATGAAAGCAATCCTTGCAAAGCTCAAACAAGAATCTTATTTATATTAGTTCGTCTACAAACTTGTGAGATATTTAACATTTGAACCTAGTTTGAAGTTTATGGGAGGTATAGGTACAAAGTGGGAATTTGTGCAAACGCTATGTGATGACATCATCTGAAAGAACTGTGGCCTCCATGCATGTATCACCAACAAAGTGGAAATCCCCTAAGTATCATCAAAGGCACTTCCATAGGTGTCGTGATCATCAATTTTGTCAAACTCAAAATGCGGGAGATTTAAATATGAAAGTCAAAGGGTTTGTCGCTAGGACACCATTGGCGGAGGAAGTGAGTAGAAATTCCACTTTGGGAAGGTGCACGTTGAAGGTCATATGGAATAGACAAATGGGAACATCAGCTCGCTAAGGGAGACTTGCAGACGTGGGTTCACTAGGGATGATAGAAGCTTGGTCATGGCTCAGACGGAGAAACTAAATGCAGGTCCTGCCATGTGGGTGGAAGTTAAAGATTCATCCACTACTTAGCGATGAAATATAAGCAACAACCTACATGAGGCGACCTATGGTTGCGGGTCTGCAAAGCCTGATGGATGCAACAACAAAAGGACAAAGTAAACCCATAGTGCAAGCCCTGTAAAGGAAATAGACTTAATGAAATTCAAATAGGTGAATTTGGTCAAGGGGTGTTTGATTGTTTTAAGACATGTGACAAACTTAGGCTTTAAAAAGGAGCACATGATATGAGGTGGGAGCAAAAGAGAGGGGGTCCCTACCTTCAGTAGGGAATGTGTGTGAAATATGTAGAAAAAATGGTGACTCATTGGGGAAATGCTCTAGAGCATTTCAATGACAATCTAAAATCACAAACCGAAAATCTCTGGTTCCAATCTTCACACTAGGACAAACAAACTAGATACTCATACAAAGGATCAAAACCACTAGTTAAACCAATCATCAATATATTGAAAATCCAAGTGTGTGTAAATGCGTTAATTCCCTCTTTAAGCCACTGTGGGAACCTAAGCTCCACCAAGTTAAGCTATGTAATTCATTCTAACTCCAAAAGTATAATGGAAATTTTCTCACTACCAGTCAGGCGTCCATATCCCCGACAAGGTTGTTGTTGTGATTCTCTCGAACATTCTCTACTATCGACTGGGCATCCATAGCCCTAGTAGAGTTGTTTGTATCCTCCTAAAAGTTGAATTTTCACCCTTTATTTTTTCTTTTATTTCTTCTTTTCTTTGTTTCTTTTGATTTTTCTTTTTTCCTCTTTTCATTTCAACCCACAAGCAGTGAAGCCTGCTCAGGTTGAGAATCACAGTGGTGTTGAGCAAATTTTGTATTTTTCACTTAACCCAACTTTCGTGGACTACATGGTACACTCTAAACCTTCTTCTAGGCACCCTTATGGAGATAAGGCCTCAATGGTTCACTTATGACTTAGATCCCTCCCTTATGGACCCAAACCCTAGGAATTATCTTAAGGAACACAATTCCACTTGTCTTGAATGATTACAAATCCTCAAACCTCTATCTTAGACACAAACCCACTTATCCACCTTGACTAGGCTTTTAGCCCAACTAGGTCTCCAGTGACTGTGTTTTTGACTTTTCTCACAACTTTCCCAAATGAATTCCCAAACTAATGACTGATTCAAATGTCTTTCTAGATGTTACATAACATAATCAAACTCTGATGGCACTTTTTTTGGGATCAATCTCTCCAAAATCTATTGTTTCCACATAATTAAGGCCTAATTAGCCCTCTTTTTCAAAGCAACCCCACTCAAATCTTGTCCCCTAATTATGAAACTTTCTACAATGTCTTAAATTGTTTCCAAACTAAATATTTTCAAGGTCTTAGACTCCCATGACACCTTTAAGACCCCTAATCACAAAACCCTCAATTAAATCCCCTAAAACTAGGGCTTCTTGGATACTAGCCTTCCAATCACTTCTAGAACTGGTTCTTTCACTTTTCACCAATAACTCAACATGTTTTATCAACTTCAACTCAAAAAAATACCCCTTGTTCAAGTAGAACTCCTACTGCTATACCTTAGGCACCATTCCCATGCACCTTGCCTTGTCAAATCATGGTGTACACCTTAGAATCCTTCCCTCCTGCACATTACCCTATTAGTTATGCATAGTACATGTTAGATATGATCCATTTCATAAGTTACAGTCACAATCTTCCATGAAATGGATCAATCATTCATGAAAACCCTCAAAATTAGTGAAAAATAAGAACTTTTGTAGACAGTCATTGTATTATACAAAGAACTAATTGTTATTGCTTATCAGGACATACAAAAGGTTAAAATATGTAAATACAAGTCCCTAAACCATCCAATTGATCATATCATCAATAGCAATCAGAAGTTCATAAAAAAACACAAGAAAATGCAAGAAAACTGAAGTTTATATTCTTTTTTCATGTAAGAATCGCATACAATCTCTCCCATGTCAACACCCTATCCATACAAATGACTTCTCCAACTTTGTAAACCCATCTCCCAACTGTTCCAACCATTTGGATTGATTTTATTACATTATTATTGTAAAACACCTAAAAACTACTACCGCCCAAACTAAAACTAGCCGTTGGATTTCAAAATTTGAATTTCCAACTTCTAATTTATTGATTCCTACTAACTAGAAAGCTTCCAAACTATCACATCATTATTATTCAACCTTATTGACATAATTAAAATATTATATACCTATCTAGACTCCTAGGACACTATTGGTCCACTTACAATTCATTTTGGTCCTAGGGTCCTTATCAGGACCCTCAGGACTTTTGATCCTTCTATTACATTTATCCACTTCCAAAGGCCATTATAGGTTCCAAAATGGCATAATTGATGCTCTGAGATGTTTGATAGGTCTTCTGACCTCCGCATCCTCCTAACTCTTCAAGTGACCCTTAAGGAGCTTGGGTGCCCCTACACCATTTAAATGTAGAGATATAAGATTTTAGAATACATCGAAGCTATACTAAACCAATGACTTATCCCCTTTGAACCAAACATCTAGGTCACTGGACAATAACAGAAGACCTTCACTGTCTACTCTGAAAAAATGATTAAAGTTTATTGAAGAAATTCTTAGAAAAACCCTAGGCAATAAAAAAAGGTTGTTTTTCCAACAAACACGACCAATAGAAAACAAAGGAACCCTGAAAAATGAAGCAAAGAAGAAGCAAAGACAAACAGAAAGAAAACTATCCTAAAGCAACCACCTAATCTAACCAAAGTGAGAAAGGAAGAGAAAACAACAAGGAAACTACTCTAAGGAAAACTAATCTATAGCAAACCAACTAACCTAACAAAAGTAGGGAAGCAATCTATATACATGAAATCTACACTAATTCAAACCAAGCTATGTACAAAGATATTTACAAAGAACCACATTCAGGTGGGGTGAATTGACACTCATTCCCGTAGGGTTTCACAATGCATGCACAAGCAGATGGGTGATAGTAATAGTTCTAAGCCATGAAAATGAACTTCAATATTGCAGCATTCAAATTCAATAACACATTCAAGAAGAATCAATAGTTTAGGCGGTTCATGAAACCTGTGGTCAATCCATAAACAAGTTTTCCTTCCCTCATTCCCATAATCAAAATGATAAGTGCAGCTACAAGTATTCATAGGATCAAGGAAAGATAGAACTTGGATGTCATCATGCGACGGTGGCAATGTTTGATGGTCAAGAAAGTGCATGAAATGATCAAACCATGCATCAACAACCTCTAGAGGATGCAGCCGATGGTGCAACATTCCACTTACATTATAGATCTCCTCCAAGATCCTAGTGGGATTGGAAACTTCCATTGATTGTTCTTTGAGGAGATAAACACTATCATATTGATCATTTGTAGTCCATGAATCCACTTGATTGATATTCTCAAAAGGAAGTATGATGTCCCATTTCATTTCCTTCATACTAAATTCAATTTCATGGTGTTTCATGTCATAAAAACATGATATGGATGAATCTATTCTATTACCACTCTTAGAATGTGTAGGAGGATCAACAATGGTCAAGGAGGAAAGACTCCTCATTGCAACCTATCCTTGGGGTTGGAGTGGTATATCATCCTCATGGGCATCCTCCAAGACATTCTTATTTTGATCCTCTTCTCTTTGCAATTCATGCACATACAACTAGAGTGGTTTGTCAACCAAATCACTAATGTTCCTAGATTGATGATTATATAGGAGGTTTACGTGTTTCCTATTGTTCACTGTCATTTTAGATGGAAGAAGATTCCCTTTCCTAGTCTGGGAACTCTAATGTTTCATCATCTAGAGGTTCGGGTGATATTTCTTCTTCGCTACCATCCCCTTAAATGTACTCTTCCTCAGTGTCACTATACCTTTGTGGCACAATTCCAAGTGGGAAGAAATAAGCAAGTGACACTACATCATCAAGGGGATTGGGGTATGGAAAGTGATTTGCTTATGAGAATTCCTCATAAAGTTAATCATCAATTGTGTGTAAATTCTATACAAAAGAGGAGGATTCTTGATGGTCATTGGACAGCTCTCCCATTTGATCTGCTTCATCACCTAGAGGTTTAGGACTATATAGTTCTTCTCCTGTTGTTGTCCCAACACCCTCTTGGGAGCTACCCTTATCCAAGCTATCACTTGGTTCTTGAATTTCTGACTCAATCCTAGAAGTAGTTGTTGAAGGTTGCACACTTGGTTGCTCCACTTGTTCTTTAACTTGCTTGATGGCCTCTTGACATAACTCACACATGAACTCATAATGTGCTAAATGATGGAGCCTACACCAACCCAACAATAGAAACACCTCCAAATCCAGTTGGTATCTCAGCTCTGACCAATCCCTCATGAGTCTTGAGATGAGCTCATTATATTTTTCCACCACTAGATCTTCATCATCAATTGGGGAGGAAGTTTGATGGTGGACTACCTTAGCTTGTAGTCATTCCCATTCCTCAAGATCTCTGTTTTCAAGGCTTGATCACCTTTATACATGGAGAGAAGGAATTCTAATCTCCTTTCACTTAAGTTGTCACCAGAACTCTCTGCTACCCCAAGGCTTTCAACCTTTTCTTCTTTATGGTCCTCAATAGTCGTGTTGGCTATCCCAACATGCATTGTTGCAAATTCTTCTTAATCTTATTTTGAGTATGGCCTTTCAACTATTAGCTATTTTTTCTTCAATAGATGAATCTTCTTTATTGGGATTCAACTGCTCCATCTACCTAACCTAGTCTGAACAACTCCTAGCTTGGTCAATAATGTCTACAAATGAAGGGAAAGTAAGCTCTGAATGAGGTGCATTATGGACCCTACACCACCTAGACATCAAGACATCTTCTAGTCTTAGTCCATCCTTGCTGCTCATCTATTCTCATATCAGCCCCTTGAATGCTTTGGCTGCCATGTTAACAAATTATTCTTTTGGATCTGCAAGAGCTAAGAGTTGATATATTTCCCAAAAGGGGATTTCTCCTTGCAAAACCATTTCTATTCTTCCCAAGAATGTTAAACATTCCATCTCATTATGTCTATGAGTGCAATGAATTCTATATTTTTCTACCAATGTAAATTGTTGCAATGGCTTCTTCAATCTCCTACTTAAATCTTCTTGAAGCTGAGTGATGTTGATTTGCAATCGTTGCTCCATCTTAGCTTAGATGTTTTTATCTTCAATTTTTTTTTTAAAAATCTTATACTTATGATGAGATCTATGGTATCTTAGATTTTACATGAAGGTGCATTCAAATCCAAAATTTATAGCCTTGTTACCCATTCCCTTCTTCTAGCGCCAATTCTGTTGATGGGTGTTTTTGCACCTTCTCAACATAGGCAACACACAAGTATGCTACCTCTCTTGAAATGTAATTTCTACAACTATATTTTTCGAAATCACCCCAAGGTCTCTCAAGTGTCAAGTCATGACAATGCTTGAAATAATTCAATTGATTGATGTGATTTGCTGGTAATCATAGGTGGCCTTTATGGTTCACAAAGCATGAGAATTTGGGTCTGAAAAATGAGTTTCAAAGTGCTAGAGGTGAATGAACAATGGCTTCCCACTCAGAAAAATAAGTTGAAACTCAGTATGTTCATCAAATTTATTATTATTGTGATACTTGGAATCCTACTCTAACAAAGATCTAAAAGAAATAGAAAAAGAGGAAAGGGTTGAGAAAGTTGTTCTAAATCTAAGCTTTGAATGAATAGTAACAATGGAGGATGTTGCATTAGATAGACTCCCATAAAACTAAGTTTTGTTTGACCAAGAGGGACCTACAACTACACAAAACTAGTGCAATCTTCTAAGGCCTACAAATTTTTAGATTGTGCATCACCTCACGAACATACAATTGAACTAAAGTGCAACATATAAATTAGCTTAGACTAGCTTTGCAAAGTGATTCATCATCAACAAACAACACAAAGCATAAGCTAGAAGTGAATACAATACTATAGCAACAACCACCATTAAAGACATCCAACAAACTAACAAACTAAAACTAACATGGAGGTTGAATCATGCATGCAAAATGAGCAAGCTCAAAGAAAACACCCAAAATAATGCAATGCTTCCTTCTATTGCTGCAAAATGCCTCTTACAACAATTCTCCACCCCCTTACAAATGAGTAGCAAGCCCTTATTTATATTTTTCCAAAAGTGAAATGAATGGCCAAGATTAATTTGCAATGAGTTGCCCAAATTGAATACAACTTAGGGTTTAACCTACTCCCAATATTTCACAATTTAAAATAGACTATTTTGTCCTCTTCTCTATTTTGTCTTGTAGCCTATTTTGTCTTTTAGCCACTATAGCTATTTTGTCTTTTAGTTGCACCTTTACACTATAGCTAGGAACTATTGAAATCTACCTCTTGTCTGATATGTTTGCAACAACCTTTTAGCCAATCAAGTAGATCTTGCTACAAATTTGTGTTACTAAGAAATAGATATATTGATCCTGATCTCGGTGGATAGCTCCTTAACGATCATTATCATTTGGTGGAAAAGAAAACAACTATTGATCTTGATTATGGTAGACAACTATCTGATGCTTCAACACTTACCTCTTTGGCATACATTCTTATGTTGGTCAGTCCTCCTTTCAAAAACCATCCATCGTTTGAGCATATTTGATTTGGAGTACTCCCCTTAGGACATGGTTCCTAATACATCTTGTGTGAAAGCACTTTCTCAGTGTAGCTTCATCCTCTTGAAGAGCTCCTTCATCTTTGAAACAAAATCATTGCTCTTTATATAATTCCACATGTAGGCACATTGTGGACACATCCTTTAGGCGGGTGGTAAAAATCTCCTCAATCTAGGTTCAAATAATATTCTCCTTTAGTACAAGTCCATGGGCTGATCCACAAGCTTTAATTAAATGCCTTGCACAAAAGATTAAATCAGTTAGGCTTACTTAAAAAAATACAAATTACTACAATCATAAATAGGGGCTTTTAATAAAATCCTTGAATCTCCCTTAATTGCAACTTTGAACCATACTCCCATTTAAGACCATATTTACCATGCTAATAAAACCTATCATTTGAATATATGTTGGTCTTTAGAAAAAGCCATAACATATGATGCCCGAATCCTGCATACTTAGAGGTCATTCCAAACCTTCTGATTTCCCATTTAAGTTTACTAAATCTATTATACCATGAGAAAATTGGTTCTCCTCGATTGGCCTTTGAATGTGGACACCTGATGCGGGTATATCGTGAATGAAAGTTGCTTTGAACGACAGTGAAGATAGTGACCCCCACAATACCCAAACTCCTCTTAGTGCATTCAGTCAGAAATTCATCACCATCCTTCGTCCTAGGCCTGAAGCCTACTTGAGTGCTCCTTCTCAGATCATTTACTTTAATAACAATTGAGTCCTCCAAAGTCTTCATACGTGTTACACTTTAATTCAAAGAGGTCGGGACATAAGAACCTTGGTGTTCGTCATCAGTGTGCTTTCACTCTAGACCTGTATCATACCTTTTTGATGTCATTGAAGACTAGGGTTGAAAGGCTATCATACTGGTGCACAACATAAGACCCTCCAACCATTGTTCCAACAACACCATATTTCCTTGTCGTTCAAGAGGAATGAAGTGTGGGATCTGTGTGCTCTAATGTCGTTGTGTAAGTATAATGCAAGAATGTTGTGTAGGTAAGCCATTAAGAAATGATGAAAAGATAGCCCGCGTCCACAAGTGGAGGCCCCACAAAAGGAAAGCGAAGCTAGAGCTTTCAAGATTTTAAGGAGGATAGCCGATTTTCCCCTTTTCTAGAACTCGTAGAGAGTTAGGGAATTGATCACATCTAGCAAAAATATCAAGGTCAATGGTATCCCATACTGAAGGTTTTGGTGAAGATTAGAATGCAAATGTAGGATGAACTGAGGATGGCATAAAGGAGGCTTAGTGTATGATTGAAACCAAAGGTTGCTTGCACAAACTCCTAGAAGACCTTCTCACTGTCTCCTTCTGGAACCTGACTCCAATGGATTCTTGTTGAGCTTGGGTGATTAACCAAGCCCTGCTCCAACTCTTCTCAAAGAGTTTCCCACTTGTGCTTTACCTTTGGAAGACAAACACCACTTGAATTTGCTATCTTCTTCCAACACCTAGAAGGATCTAAGTGCCAACTTCATTACCAAACTTGAACTACTTGCAGGGGAGTTGGAGAGACTATCAACATGCATCTCACATCCAAATAGATCCATTTTGGTTAGTGTTCAATCTTCACACTGCCCGCTTTCAAGAAATTGCTTTGGTGAGGCCTAATTTTCTAGTAGCCCTTACCAGTCACCTTTTTGCTTTTCCTGCCCAAACTTGCCAAACAACCCAACAATTAAACTTGATTTCTAGACACCCTTTTTGGTCCTTTAAATCTTTCATAGGGTTTCAAACCTCTGTCACTTCCGTACAGTAGGTTCCTACAATCAAGGGCTAATAGGCTAATTAGGCCTAATTCCTAGGGTTTCCCTGCTCTTTGATTCAAATCTACTACTAATGGATTGATTGAAGCTTCAATCCTTTTGCCATGTGAAGATCTTGTCTAACCCTACCTGAGACCATGCTTCTTTCATACAGTACTTGTAATCCCTACCTAAGTTCTCCCAATTTTCTCTATCAAACTCCTAACCAGGCTATCCTAGCTTGCCTAGGGTTTGATTTGACAAATCTTTGCTCCTTTCCCTACACTTCCTACTGCCAAATATTTACAAGTGTGTGGATCCCCTTCCATATCCTACTAGTCTCAGGAAGATTCCGTGGACAGAGTTTATGGGGGAGCCATTCTAAATCTAACTGCTGAAAACAGAGAAAACTAACACTCTACACTCTAGTCTATGAATTAGAAACAACAAATCTACACTAAGCAACCTGAATACAAGATAAAAATTACTCTACACTGTCCAATGAACACAAATATAGTGCTAAATCAATATGTACAGTGCCTTCAAGAACTCTGTTTTTCAAAACATACGGGAAAACACAGAAATCTACAATGCTTTCTTCTATTCCACACAACAAAACTTGTTTACAATACATACTAACTACTTGCTATGAGCCACCACATCTATTTTGAAGCCTTTACCATGTTTCAAGGGAAGTTGATCAACTCCACATCCCCGATTTCAAGGGAATCCAATATAACTAAGTTGCATGCAACCTAACAATGTTGTCATGCAACTTTGCAACATTCTTGCAACTTTTTCCATCATCCTCCATTTTAGGACCTCAATCTCCTTGATATCAAGCCAACAACTCCCCTAACTGCCTCTTGGTATCTTCTAACAACTAAGATTTGTTTAGCACATATTTAATGCCCTACATTCTAACATATGCTGTCCAAAGTTAAATAAAGCAAAATTTAACAACAATGAGCAATCTAAGATGAATTTAGTCCTAATGACTAACTCATCACACACAAACAAGACCTTCTAAGGTCCAAAGAAAACACACTGATACCCTAATTTGGCTAAGATCAGGTACAAGCCAAAATTGATGAGAACAAAATGGAGGTCAGCCTAGGTGCTCTTGCAAAATTCATCCTCTAAATAAAAGATTTCAATCCAACTCCTTGGATTGGAGTGTTGAGATCAATGCCCAACTTTGAACTTTCCTCCTTTATCCATACCGCATCAAGACCAAGTTGGCTGCCTTTTGACCGCATGTTCTTTGTACTTTTTAGTTCAGCCCTTTTTGTTAATCTTCTAGTATCAAGTATCTTGTCGCCTTTGCTTGACTGTAGTGGGAGGGCGCTTGAGTTCTTCCACATCTAGCGACTTCGCTGAAGGGTCTGATCCATGCTTGGTGGTGGTCCTCTATAATGAACTAGATCTGCAATGTTAAAAATAGGGGACAGTCCACTGTCATCTGGTAATTGCACCTTAAATGCATTGTTTCCATATTTCTCCAAGATAGGACAGGGACCTATCCTCTTCATTTGCAACTTATGAGGAACTCATTTCTATAGTCTAGACTTGTTCAAATGCACCATTACTAAGTCTCCAACATTGAATTGAACTTCTTTCCTATGCTCATCCACCTTGGTCTTATGTTTCATGGTGTTTTCTGCCAATGTTTTTCTGACTGTCTCATGAATCTCCTACATTGCATAGGCAAAATCATCAGCATATCCACTCCCTTTGACTCCATCCTTTAACTCTCTCAGCTCATAGACACCTCTAGGATGTAGTCTATAGGAAATTTCAAAGGGACTCTTCCCTGTTGATCTGTTGACAGTATCATTATAGGCATATTCAGCTTGCCCAATCAACTGATCCCATTGTTGACCATACTCCTTGGTCAAGCATCTTAAGAGGTTTCCAAGTGTCCTATTTACAACTTCGGTCTGACCATCAGTTTGGGGATGGTATGCAGATCCAAAGGATAAATTAGTGCCCATTATCTGCCAAAGAATCTTCCAAAAATGACTCATAAACTTAGTGTCTCGGTCTGATACAATGCTGATTGGTAATCCATGAATCCTTACTATCTCTTTGAAGAAAAGAGAGGCTATTCGACTGACATCATTGGTTGTTTTACACGGTACAAAGTGAGCCATTTTGTTGAATCTTTCCACAACCACATAAACACTGTCCAAGCCTTGCCTTGTCTTGGGTAACCTAACTACAAAGTCCATACTCAAGCATTCCCATGGCCTAGTAGGGATAGGTAGTGGTTGGTATAGGCCTACATTTGAAGAAGTACCTTTGGCCTTTTGACACACCACACAACTCTCCACATACCTCCTAACATCTAGGTTCATTCTTGGCCAATAGTAAAACCTTTGGACAAGTTCTTGAGTCTTGGTGATCCCAAAATGACCACTCAATGCACCATTATGCTTTTCTTGTATCAAGTTTTCCCTAATAGAATCTCTAGGAACACATAGTTGATTTCATAAACAAAAGATCACTTTAAAGTATAGCATATTTACTAGAAAATAATTTCGTATTCAAGATACATCAGAGTAACATTTGCAAAATCTTCATCATCCGTGACATAGATCCTGAAACAGATCTTATCCCATGCTCTTCAACCTAATTTCCCGAATTGTGAGGACTTCCGATCAAGGCATCAACCACTTTGTTGAGAGCTCCTTTCTTGTGCTTGATATTGAAGGTGTAGGCTTGCAAATACTCCACCCATTTCATGTGTCTGTGACTCAACTTCTCTTGTGAATTCAGGAAATTGAGTGCTTGGTTGTCTGAATATACTATGAATTCCTTGGGAAGCAAGTAGTGTCTCCACTTCCTTAAAGCTTGGACCAATGCATACATTTCAAGGTCATAAGAAGAATACTTCTTCTTGGCTTCACTTAACTTCTCTGAATGAAAAGCCACCGGTCTGCCCTCTTGACTGAGAACAACTCCAATAGCCACATTGCTTGCATCACATTCAATGGTGAATAGCTTCTCAAAGCTTGGTAACACCAAAATAGGTTGGGTAGCTATCTTTTCCTTCAGCAACTCAAAAATTTTGTTAGCTTGCTCATTCCATACAAACTTGGTCTTCATTCCTCCTTTTATGGTATCCAACATAGGAGCACAAATAACACTAAATTGTCTTATGAATTTCCTATAGTATTGAGCAAGACCATGGAAGCTTCTTACCTCTGTTGCTATCTTTGGAGTAGGCCAATTGAGGATGGCTTCTACTTTGCTGATGTCCATCTTCAAGTTGCCATGTGATAGCACAAATCCAAGGTACACCAGCTCTGTTTTGATGAGCTCACACTTTTCCAAATTGATCATTAGCTTCTCCTCCTGTAGCTTCTTGAAAATCAACTCTATCTATTGGAGGTGTTCTTCTCTTGTTCTGCTATAGATTAGTATATCATCAAGACACACCCACTACAAATTTGCCAATGTAGTCTTTGAGGATTTCATTCATGAGTCTCATGAATGTGGAGGGGCATTAGAGTTAGTCCAAATGGCATAACTAGCCACCATAGAGACCCTCATTATTTTGAAAGTTGTTTTGCACTCATCTCCTCATGTATCCCAATTTGGTGATAACCACTCTTTAAATCTATCTGTATAGTACCTAGCTTCACCTAGACAATCCATGAGATCTTCAATCCTAGGAATAGGGAACCTATACCTGATGGTTATCTTATTTATGGCCCTGGAATCAGTACAAAGCCTCCATTCTCCTCCCTTTTTAGGTGCTAAGACAATGGGTACTACACATGGACTGATACTTTTCCTAATGAGACCTTGGTTGAGGAGTTCTTCAATTTGCTTAGCTATTTCCTCATTTTGTTGAGGAGTCATCTTATAGTCTGCTTTGTTTGGTAGGGTATCCCCTGGTATCAAGTCTATCCTATGTATTATGGCTCTTTTAGGAGGTAATGTTGTTGGTTGTCCACTACTCACAATGCCTTCATAGGTCTGCAACATTTTCTGTATCTCCTTAGGTAACTCTAGTTTTTTAGCTGCTTTCTCATTGCTTACCTCTCTTGGCCTTAGCATCACTACATAGCCAACTCCTTCCATATTTCAACTTTTCACCCACCTGGAGCAGTTTAGAACCCGCCGTCTAATCACAGATTCTAGCAAAGACTAAATTTTGAAGGTTACCTTGTCTTTCTTGAAAGTATATGAGTTCTTTGCTCCATCATGTACAGCGTGGCGATCAAATTTCCATGGCCTACCTAGGAGCAAGTGACATGCATCCATAGGTAACACATCACACAAAACTTTGTCCTTTTACCTACCAATTGAGAACTCCACCCATGCTTGTTCATTCACCAAGACATGTTGACCTTTATTGAGCCATGTGACCTTGTAAGGATTGTTGTATCCTGTCAACTCAGCCTTGTCGACTACCTCCCACACAATATTGTCAAGAGATCCCAGTCAATGATGACCTACATACTTTCCCATCATTCACACTTATCCCAAACAGGACCTTTGGGTTGGGTTCTTCCTTCACCGTTCCTTTGATCAAAGTTCTCTCATCATGAGAGATTCACTGGTTCTAATGGCACTTCAAGATGTTTATCTATTGTAGTAGCCTCATCATGGACCAGGTTAGTTCTCTTGTCACCTCCATGAGAAGTGATACCTTTCTTTGGACATCTATAGGCCGGGCGTCCCAATTGATTGCAGTGGTAGCATTTCATATTGGTAAAGTAATTACCTCTTCCTTGTCCACCACTTCTTCCTATGGAGTTGGAGCCTCTTCCTCTACCACCTCTACTAGAGCTTCCTTCTTGCTGCTCAGAGTATCTGACTTCTCCTTGGGCTCTTGATTCTGAACTCCTTCCACTATAACCACCTCTTTGTCCTCTATTGTCTTTCCCTTTACCTCTACTTTTGGGGTTTTGCTCTTGTTTCTTTTTTCCCTTCTCCTCTATCTTTAAGGTCATTTGATAGCATTGGCGGACTGTTTTGAAGTTCACTAGGCTCATGTCTTCTTGAATAGACCATTTAAGCCCATTTAAGTACCTTTCTAGCTTGATGCTTTCATCTTCAACCACCTTTGATCTAAGGCATAATTTTTGAAACTCCTCAATGTATGTTTGGACATCCATATCCTTTTGCCTAAGATTGTGTCTTCTCCTATGCAACTGAACTTCATAATCATCAGGTAGATAGGTCTGCCTTATCTTAGTTACCATTCCTCTCCATGAAGCTATGGGACCTTTTCCTTCCTTCTCTCTTTTAGCTTGTACAAATTTCCACCATGTGAGAGCTGCTCCTCTCAACCTTGACTTGGCCACTTTTACCTATTTTTCCTCTGTTATACCATCACATTCAAAGTGATTTTCTATGCTTTCAATCCAGTCTACAACTGAATCAGGGTCCATTTGTCCACTAAATAGTGGCACACCTTCCAATGCTTTACCACTTAAGGCCTGCAGTGCCTTCAGGAAGGTTTCTTCAGCAAGAACAGGATCAAGCTTTGGAGCTTCCTCCTACAAGTCCTCTTCTTTTTCCTTTGCTTCCTGCTCTTCCTTCTGCTCTATCTTGTCCTTCACTTTATCTGCTGTCTCATGGACTTCATCCAAGAGCTTCTCCACTTGAGAGAACCTTTCTCTTAGCAGCCGGTTGTCTTCCTCTTGCTCTTCTAATTTTTTAGCTAACTCTGCATTAGTCACCATGGTTCTTTCCTCTGGTGTGTTCTCTCCTACTGACTCAGTGGGCTGCAACATCAATCACAAGCCTTGATCAAACGTTGCTCTGATACCAATATGGTGTATGATTGAAACCAAAGGTTGCTTGCACAAACTCCTAGAAGACCTTCTCACTGTCTCCTTCATGGAACCTGACTCCAATGGATTCTTGTTGAGCTTGGGTGATTAACCAATCCTTGCTCCAACTCTTCTCAAAGAGTTTCCCACTTGTGCTTTACCTTTGGAAGACAAACACCACTTGAATTTGCTATCTTCTTCCAACACCTAGAAGGATCTAAGTGCCAACTTCATTACCAAACTTGAACTACTTGCAGGGGAGTTGGAGAGACTATCAACATGCATCTCACATCCAAATAGATCCATTTTGGTTAGTGTTCAATCTTCACACTGCCCGCTTTCAAGAAATTGCTTTGGTGAGGCCTAATTTTCTAGTAGCCCTTACCAGTCACCTTTTTGCTTTTCCTGCCCAAACTTGCCAAACAACCCAACAATTAAACTTGATTTCTAGACACCCTTTTTGGTCCTTTAAATCTTTCATAGGGTTTCAAACCTCTGTCACTTCCGTACAGTAGGTTCCTACAATCAAGGGCTAATAGGCTAATTAGGCCTAATTCCTAGGGTTTCCCTGCTCTTTGATTCAAATCTACTACTAATGGATTGATTGAAGCTTCAATCCTTTTGCCATGTGAAGATCTTGTCTAACCCTACCTGAGACCATGCTTCTTTCATACAGTACTTGTAATCCCTACCTAAGTTCTCCCAATTTTCTCTATCAAACTCCTAACCAGGCTATCCTAGCTTGCCTAGGGTTTGATTTGACAAATCTTTGCTCCTTTCCCTACACTTCCTACTGCCAAATATTTACAAGTGTGTGGATCCCCTTCCATATCCTACTAGTCTCAGGAAGATTCCGTGGACAGAGTTTATGGGGGAGCCATTCTAAATCTAACTGCTGAAAACAGAGAAAACTAACACTCTACACTCTAGTCTATGAATTAGAAACAACAAATCTACACTAAGCAACCTGAATACAAGATAAAAATTACTCTACACTGTCCAATGAACACAAATATAGTGCTAAATCAATATGTACAGTGCCTTCAAGAACTCTGTTTTTCAAAACATACGGGAAAACACAGAAATCTACAATGCTTTCTTCTATTCCACACAACAAAACTTGTTTACAATACATACTAACTACTTGCTATGAGCCACCACATCTATTTTGAAGCCTTTACCATGTTTCAAGGGAAGTTGATCAACTCCACATCCCCGATTTCAAGGGAATCCAATATAACTAAGTTGCATGCAACCTAACAATGTTGTCATGCAACTTTGCAACATTCTTGCAACTTTTTCCATCATCCTCCATTTTAGGACCTCAATCTCCTTGATATCAAGCCAACAACTCCCCTAACTGCCTCTTGGTATCTTCTAACAACTAAGATTTGTTTAGCACATATTTAATGCCCTACATTCTAACATATGCTGTCCAAAGTTAAATAAAGCAAAATTTAACAACAATGAGCAATCTAAGATGAATTTAGTCCTAATGACTAACTCATCACACACAAACAAGACCTTCTAAGGTCCAAAGAAAACACACTGATACCCTAATTTGGCTAAGATCAGGTACAAGCCAAAATTGATGAGAACAAAATGGAGGTCAGCCTAGGTGCTCCTGCACCGAGCTGCGTGCCAGCAAGGAAGAAATTCACCACCTTTTTTTAAACTAGAGTGAAATGGGTGTGGCTATAAAATAGTGCAATACTCCTTTATCCGCACATACTTCCATCTTCTGACTTGCTTTGAATTCTTCTTTAGATCCATTCCTCTTTCTTGTACATAATCTTCGTTCTGAAACAGGGTGGCCTTGCCTCAACACTTACTCCCTTCCCTCATAGATTGTTCTTATCATTCCTAGCGATTCATTAATCCCCACCTCAAGGCTAGGCACATTTCATAATTCTTGCCAAGTGACCACGTCATCTAAATTTATCTTAGTGTAGCTATGAAAGCATTGGAAGATTCAGATAAATAGAGGAACTCATGGTGATTCAGCATGGCTTGCATTCATTTTGCAAAATAACATATGACATTTGATATTCTTAATGCTCCTCCTACATGATCAACTAACAACATTATTTTGAGCCAATGGCAAAGGTTCACTTTGGGTTGATATTGTAGTTATCATTAAGCCACAAATACTTTGAGTCATTGTCGGGCAATTACTTGGCCTATGGATTGAGGTAATGTGGGCTCTCAAGAGAATTTGCTCATGCGAAGAGCGGAATGCAGGCTTCTACTATGGGAAAGCTGCTTTAAAATTCCACCCAAGAGGTGCGAATAGTAGCCTGCTATGATCAAGCTATAATAGTAACGGTGAAGTGGCCGATAGCCCTAGCAACACAACTCCCTGCAAACTTAGAACATTATGTTGAAAGCTAACTTCCATAATGCCGACGTAGACAATTACGGGATCTGCAAGATGTGATGCTACAGTTACCATGGCCTTCATGTGTGGAAATTTGTGATCGATCATGTTGGAGTGGTTTAAGATAGCGCTAGTATATTCTACCATCCTTTAATTTATTCTAAAAATCTTGTTGGACTCGTTCTTCTCACCTTTAATGCTATTCTCTGCTATCCTGGTATGACAGATAAGCATTATTGATATAATATTTCCTGCGGTTTTGCTGTGGAATCATCTTATACAAAGTTTTCTATCTTAACTAGAGATGTTAGTCCTTCTACCCTGCGAAAAATGGGTGCATTCTACTTTTGAAGTATTTTGCTTTATCAATGTTGTTAGGAATATAATGCAACAGATCGAGGCATGCAACCTATCTCATTGTGAACAATAATATGACTCTTGGATTCTCGTTTCTCTAACCGCCTTGCTCTTTCCATACCCTCAGTCCCTCCAAATCAGCAGTGAAGAGTAATTTTATTAGACGGGTGGTAGCCATTGTGAAGGCCTGCGGAGATGCCAATTAGTCACGCCTTGAATTATGTCTCCCATGAAGAGAACCTCTACAAAGGGAGATGCAGAGCAAGGCATGTGGGTAGCTGTGGTAGGATGGCTATTAGGATAGCAGTGTGGGTGACAACATTGACAGAAGGAAAGTCGACAAGAAGAGTGCGGAGAAAGTGGTGTGGGTCACCAAGATGAGAATGTCGTAAATGAGACAACATTTTGATAACTACCATCTACACTGTGGCATCCACAAGCAAAAATTCCATCATGCGAAACCACGGATTACGATCTTTGAAGCTATGTCATCATGAGCCCACTCTTCCTCTCTTAATACCCTCTCAACTTGTTGCGGGATTTACATTGCACTTGCAGTCAATAACGACACAATTTAACAAAGGCGAGGCCCACATACATATTTCATGAACTCGTGATACGTCACTAATCAACGGGTGAATGCATGCCACTCACAACTCATTTTGATGTTACTTGCCTCCATAATGAAAACATTCAATCTGAAACCACTATATTAAATGGCATGTCACCCCTTCGAAGAGGTTGATTTGGCTTCTTGCTAACTCGGAGGAAAGGTTGACCTTACATGTTTCTATGAAAATGAGTATGATGCATATGTCCCTTTGTCATCTTACCTTTGCTTTGAAACTGCCTGCCCCACAAAGGGGTTTCGAGACACTTCGGGCTTATGACTAGTTTATGAATTATCATACAATGTCGCTTCATTTTACAGTAGCTCATTACCTCTCAGTGTTAGCAAATTTTCCCTAAAGTAAAACATCAGGGACCTCATATGAATTTATAGTGAGAATCATATATAAGGAGACCGTATTTTATTAGGTCATTTTCTCTTCAATTGACACCACTTTGGCGGATATAAGATAATAATTTGTCATTGTATGAGTAACATGCAAAAAAGGTCCTCAAGATGAAATTACAAGAGAATGTAGACAATTGTTGTAGAAGGGTGTTTCGTAAATTTGTGGTGTGGCACCCACATGGAGACATCTGCTGAAGAGATGAGATGTGGGCATGGAGGGTGTGGAGACCCATTTGGGGTGAGGCACTTTAATAGCTTAACATTGAGGGGTGTGGATTCCCGCACATAGAAATCCTGCAGTCTCATTCGTGCAAGCTGCTTCTTTTAAATAATTCCTCCTGCCCCACAGTGAGTAAACATCCAAATCTATGATCATCCTTCCTTTGTGATTTCCTGAATTAGTCGTAAAGAAATGGCTCAGTGGAAGAGCATATTATCGTTTCTTTGACTATAAGCCATCACCATTCATCTTTCCTACCAATGTTTGTGAGATTTCAAACTTGGGTGCATCTATTTTATATTGGTACACCAATACTTCTAATAGTGACGACTCTCATAACAACAATCAAAAGCTCGCCCCAGGGTCATTATATTTCTGCCACCTTTACATATAGGCTCTGTCCACCATCTTTTGTGAATTTTGCATGACATCATCCTTTACTCGATCAGATTCTACTTTCACGAGGCCAAGAAATTAATAGTGCATGTTCTCAAATTTCAACATTCATTACGCAAATCTATCTAGTGTGTTGAGCGAAGCAAAGAGATCATAGACATACAGGCGTCGAATTACCATATCCTCCTTCAAACAGGGAAAAATTGCAGGGACTTCAAATGTAGAAACATTATGCAGGTGAGCCACACCCCAATGCCACAGAGAGTGTAATACAAAACTCCGCTAGGTAAACGTCGTCTACATGGGAAATGTGTGGGAGTCTTGTTCAGGATTTCCATTTGGGAACGGTTGAGTAAACAACAACTTCTTCCTAGCTAAAACCTGCAAAATAAGATGCAAGAACAAGCATGTGGGTGGCAATGATGGGAATGTCAAAAGAGAATGACAAGACAAGGACAGAAGCTCACATGATGGCCTCTGTGAAAGAAATCCTCGCAAAGCTCAAACAAGCATCTTATTTACATTAGTTCGTTTACAAACTTGTGAGATCTTTAATGTTTGAACCCAATTTGAAGTTTATGGGAGGTATAGGTGCAAAATGGGAATTTGTGCAAATGCTATGAGATGACGTTGTCAGGAAGAATTGTGGCCTCCACACATGTATCAACAACAAAGGGAAAAGACCATAAAAAACATCAAAGCCACTGTCAGAGGCATCATGATCATCATATTTGTTAAACTCAAAATGTGGGAGATTTAAATGTGGAAGTCAGAGGGTCCATCGCTAGGACACCATTGGTGAAGGTAGTGAGTAGAAATTCTACTTCGGGAAGGTGCACACCAAAGGTCATAAGGAAAGACGAAATGGGCACGTTGGCCTGCTAAGGGAGACCTATAGATGTGGGTTCACCAAGGATGATAGAAGCTTGGTCATGGCTCAAACAAAGAAACTAGATGTGAAGCCTGCCATGCGGGCGGAAGTTAAGAGTCAACCGCTTAGTGGTGAAACACAAGTGGTGATCCACATGAGGCGACTTGCGGTTGCGGGTTTGCGATGCCCAATGGGCATGATGATAAAAGGAAAGAGGAAACCCATAGTGCAATCCCCGCAAAAGAAAAAGACTTAGTGAAATTTAGATAGGTGAATTTAGTCCAGGGATGTTTGATTGTTTTAAGGCATGTGACCAACTTAGGCTCTAAAAAAGGGGCACACAAAACGAGGCGAGAGCAAAAAAGAGGGGGTCCCTACCTTCGGTAGGGTGTGTGGGAAATATGGACAATAATGCCTTAACTCTACACATTCTCCAAAATGTGCTTCACCTCCATTCATTAGCCTTGTGACAAGTGTCACAATTCTATTGGTTCCCCTTTTAGTCCCACATTCACCAATTTCACTCTCTCTTCAACCCTTGAATCCTATAAGTAGAGGCTTTCTCTACACAATATGGATCCATCATCTCATAAAAAAACATTATGCTCATTTTCATCCATCAATCATCCAATTGCTATCATTATCTTTGAGGGAAATTGGCATTTATCAAATCCATTTTAATCCACAACTTAATGCTTTTCATATCATTTTAGCTTGAATATACTATCATTTTGCATCAAAATCACCACTATTCATTAGGATCTTGGAGCTTATCAAATTGGGATTGGGAAAGGGCCACTCTACACATCAAAGTGACACCAATCTCACTATGGGATGGGGTTTGAGTAACTTATATTAGGATTTCATATTCATTTACTTATTATTTCATGTTATTTTGATCATGTTTTCATGTTCTTATCATGCTTAAGAATCTCATAGGGAATGCTAATTTTTCTTGTTTAAATGACTAATACTCTTGAATTTGTCCATGTTTGAGCAGGTATATGTTTAGCATTTACATTTTTGCACCCACCGTGGGGCTCGAACCCATGCATTTCATTTCTATTTTGCTTGAATTATTTACAAATTTACTTAATTTTTATATGGAGTTCAGAGAATTCTTACTCTTGGAATTCTTAGTTTTTCAAGGTTTATGATAAATCTGTTTATCTATATTGTGTAAATATCATTGATTATCTAGAGGTTGATGTTATATGAACAATATATGTTGATTAAGTATATCTACAAACTGTGTAAATATCATTGATTATGTATAGACTGATAATGGTAGTAAATGCAAAATCTTGAATCGAGTGCCTTCAATACAAGGATAAGAGGACAGATGCACATTATGCTTAGATCTCTATAAATCAGGCAGAAACTTGTGACAAGTGACTACTGCTTGCATTTAAATTTTCTACACTTTGTGTTCATTTACTCTTAACATTGTGCTTGTATTTACTCTGATTGCATTTAAATTTGTTGCACTGTCTATTCATTTACTCTTGACATTATGCTTGCATTTAAATTTGTTGCACTGTATGTTCATTCACTCTTGAAATTGTGCTTGCATTTAATCTAATTGCATTAATCAATTTCTGAATATAATAGATGGGATCATCATCGATATATAAAGACTGATGTGAGAGGAGTCACGACTGGGCATTCTCCCATCTTCATGTTAATTGGAAGCTCATGTGATGAGGCACCTCCAAACCCATGATGTCACCTGATTCCCCACGTGCCATGATAGATTTCCAACACTAGAGAGAGGAGATTTAACCTCACTAAAGAAGCCAATTAGCGTTGTGCGTAGGTCTTCAACCTAGATTTGAGATGGGCCCCTTTGATTTCCCATGCAGCTATCAATTTCATAGACGTTTCTTTATTTCATGTCAATTCCAAACGTACAATAATAATGAAAATTTCTATCGACTGAAATGTTAAAGAGAGTGCTAGGTACTAAGATTCTTTGCTTTTGAAAAGTTGCTATTGAATTGTGTCATGCAAAAGCTATGGTGATTGATGAGAATGAAGGTTGCATTATTACCAACGTCATAGCTAACTAACTATTGTTGAATTTTATAGCTTTAGCAGGCATAAAAATTACATGAATACTACATTTGCTCATTTTTTATAGCCTTCAGCGGTATAAGTTCAACAAAATTATTGAATTGATTGGGTGAATAAAAGGAGAAAGAGGCAGCACTGTAGGGATGATAGACTAAATGGTGAACTGCAAACTTTGAATACCCCCTTGGCTACTATGTTGGAAACAACTGTAAGGCTAATGACAATCAAAAAATAAATGGTAGTGTAATTTTAAATGCACTATAATAATAGGAGATGGTGGAGATCGAAATTTGATTAGATTTTTCTTGGAGATCGAAATCAAAACATATTTTCTGCCATATACGTATTCGCTTTATTTGGAACGTAAATCCAATCTACCTAATTTACTATGCTAAGATAATAGTGTTCATATTATGTCTATATGAGCACATATTTTCAGCAAATATCTTTAAGCCATTTACTTTTCCTAAATCATATACCATCTAATCTGTCTAGGTTCATTCATTAACATAAAAATTCTTCTTGGAACATATTGCTAATTCGTAGCAATACGTTGTTAGGTGGTCCAGTGTAGGTTGGAGATCTCTAATCTGCCCTATTTACTATCTATTATCTATGCACCATTCATGCCATTCGAGATGTATATTTTAAGATGACTGAGAAAATCTTGAGGTTCTACTTTCTTACAAATATTTATACTGCAAGTTATGATTATTGTTTATCTCATTAATATTGTTGTTTCTATCATTAATGCTTGGCTGCGCAGAGTGGACATATAGACAAAAGTAGAAATTGACATTGGTTGTCCTATCAGATTTATTGGTTTGTTTCTTGAAGGCACGTAAAGGCAGACAGGAGGAGCACCCTTAAAGTCTTTAATTTTCCTATCAATCCTAGGCATCTTCCCTCTCTCAGATTTAAGTGTCTTTTTATTAACAATGTGATTCAATTTACTTCAGTATGTGTGAGATCTAAGCGAGCTTTTATTGTGGACTGAAGTTAAAAATTGCCTATCAAATTCTTGAAGGAATCAAGCATAACATCTATATCATCATCCACACCAAGAATCCCCAAAGAACAACTTTCTGTTTATTTGATTATTGATTCCTTGTAAATGCATTCATTATGTTTGAAACTATATTCATTATGTCATTAATTTCTTGAAATATCATACTTCCTATTTGTGATAACTTTGTACTGTTTACAGGTTGGCATTGGAATTAAGCAAAGTAAGCAGATTTGAGTTGGAAAAGTGGGCATTAAACTTGAACTTGAAAAAATAAAATTAAGTGCTTATTGTACTAGTCTAGACCATCCATCTACTTTTATTATCTATTTTAGGTCAACTAAATCAATTTGGGTTTAAAATTAATCATTGATTTTATTTTTTCAAGTTGGACTAAAATTCAACAATAGAAACTCACTAGACATTTCTTTGTTGGCTAAAATTGAACAAAACAAACTCACACTTAGCTTAGTGCATTAAAATGAATTCATCTTTTCTTTGAAGGCTAAAACAAACGAGTGCTTGAATTATGTGATCTTATTTATGTCCACTTATAGTACGTATCCAATCCCCTTGCACTTCATGTGATCTTGGGTGAAGAAATATACTTAAGTACACTTTTATGCTTTGTGTCATCCTTAAGAGAGGACTTACTATGAGACACACCTCGCAATAGGAAACTCATAGGAAAGTTCTTGCAAGCATGTTTATCGGGGGACTATATTAAAGGTTGGGGAATCGTGAGAAAGTACCTTCTATCCTAGACTATATAACATACTGCACCTAGTACCATGCCTTAAGTGGAACACAAATGATAGCAAGATCCTTAAGTGGCAAAGTGAGTGCGTATACAGTTGGGTGTTCTTGGTTTGTTACTAAGAACCAAATTGTTTAATTACCAAAAATCCTTAATGCTTGTTGGTGCAAGAATAATCATTCTGAAGTTGTCCCACATTTGTACCATTCATTGTTGAAATAGAAAAATCCTTAGGATCTTAGGATCTTCAGGATTTTGAGATTTGTTGGTCTTGAAAAGTGTGTGTCGTGGAGGGGAGCAAGTGTCACCAAATGTCTAATTTTTCACAATGTCTTAGTGTTTGGATAAATCTGAGTGGGGACTCAACAATTATGGCCATTTCAAACCTAGGATTGTGCAATTTATGGGTCAGTCAAACACATTGCTTGGATCTCAAACTTTGAAACAAACATTAAACAAATCATCAAAATTTTAAACCCTTTGGAAAGAGTGCATATATTTGAAAAGTCCAAGTATTATTGCTTGTCCCTAGGGATTTTATCCTTAGAGGCTTCTAAATATATGGCACATATCTTGATTTAATCTTTTCAAAGTCAACCTAGGGAAACTATGGCCTTGACTCTTTGATTTTCACATAATGGACCTTGTGGAATGAAAGGAGTTAAGACATAGACATTTAGTTTGGAATTTAAGCAAGATGTGTTGATGTGATAAAAAGAATCCATTTAATCAAGATAAAAAGATAATTGAACCCCACACGTGTTTGACTTCATGAATTCTTGCAAAGTCAAGATTTCAAAGCAAAAGTATTTATGCCATCATTTCAAATTTAGGTGTCATACTCAAAAGGATATAAGGAGATACATTAAAAAGTGCAACCTAAGAAAATACCACAAGGTAAGCAAGAAGGTCACAAGGTTTTATATACTTATTCTGCTCAACAATCTAGACATGTATGCTCAATATGGACCATATGATTTTTGAAACACTTTATAGGGAATAACATGTTCTTCAGCACCTCGGTATTGTAAAAAAAAATATTTTTAGTTTCATCTAGGATCAAAACCAACACTTCCATTTGTCACAATATTTATCAAAATCCACCTCACAAACAACTTTTAAAGCTTTGGAAAAAAACAAAAATTCTTGACTTGATTTAATCCTTAAAACACATCAAAATCACCTTGTTTAGTTAGGAGTGTGAGAGTGCATCCTTTCTCATACTTCTAGTTAAATTAGCACCCCTTTGAACAAGTTTTTCCTAAGATCACATATCCATATAAGGATTCAAAAGTTCATTATCCAATCAAAACAATCAAAACCTAAGTCTAGTATTGAACAAATTTCTTAAAAGTTCAAACACCTATATCACTCACCCTTTCATCTTTCATCTCATCATTGGTCCTAAATTACTTAGAGGTCAACAAGGCCAAAACAAAAGAAAAACATGGAATATAAACTTGATTCATACATCATGCATGATCTAAGTCAACCAAACTATCAAAGCCTTACAATACCAATTGATTATCAAAAATCATATTTATACAATCCATACATGGGATCATTATCTCCTACAAACCTCAATGGTACAACAACTATGAGTATTCCCAATGTAGATTTTGGAACACTTTTCCCTATGGTATATTTAAATCAAAACCAAAACCTACAAATATATCAACCAAATGACCAATACATGAGTCTTCGACAAAACAACATTATCCCATCAAGTCAATACATGCCAAATGTGAATATACCAAGTAAAACTTACCAAACATGAACATATCAAATAAAAAATTGGTGAACTGTGGGATAGATATGTTTGTGAATCATACCAACGTTGTTCAAAGTCGAAACAATATTTTAACAACTCAATGTATTGATCCAAATCAAGGTAATCTCATGAAAAATAAAAGCAACCTAAATCAAAGCAATGTGTTTCCAAACTAAAACAATGTTCAATGCCAACCTATAATGTAAAATCTAAACATCATCCAAAATCAAAACATTTTCCAAAATCAAATTGTGCATGATCCCATACAAATACCACAAGTGTATATTCCAAATATACTTGACCAAAAACCAAATCAACCATATCAAGGGTGTCAAAATCAAAATCAAGATCAAATTTTGTGAAATCAAATTTCTTCACTTACCAAGATAGTTGATTCGTTATGCCAAGAGACATCTCCAACCCAAAATCTACAAACTCCGCCATTGGTTAAACCATTTCATCAAAAAATTGAGTTATGTCCGCAACTGCATCAAGAAAAAAATCTTCAATATTAAGAAGTTGGATATCAAAAGCAAAAACCTCAATAACAAGATCAATCATGAAAATAGTCTTATCAAGAAGCACAAACCTCACAAGTTAATTGATGCAAATTAGGGGTGTACAATGTTCCAACACACTCAAACAACCACTCTTGAAAACCCTTAGTCATTAATTAATGGGCTTTCCTTCACAAACCACCATTATTCCTTGTAGCCTTTCAAAAAGGCCTTTTTGGACATATCTTTTGGCACATAACTATTCTACATAAAAGGAGACCCATTTAGGATACCCTTTTGGTCATTCTTACACATATCCAAAAATAAGGTAGGGTTACTTTGTATGGAGGGGATCAAAATTTGATTGTCCTCTTAATTAGGCCTAATGGGGCAATTAGGCTTGGTAGCAATTGGATTTTTGGGCTCTAGGTCTCTTCTCCTATTCCAACACTTCCAAATCATTGCTTAGGACCTCAATAGAATACTTCTTCTTCATGGATCATTCTCCAATATCTTTGCAACAAATTCTCCAAGTCTTTAGGGTTCCTAAGTCTAATATATGGAGATATTAGACTATCAATGCTTCTCCACATGTGCCAAGTCACACACCTACCTCTACAACCTTGGGATATTGAAGTACATTTTAACATAGTCCATTCCACCAATTTTTGGAGTTTTCTACTAGTGAAATGGAGAATTAATCATTTTTCTTATTCACTGGTTACCCTACCTAGGGTTTCGACTAGTCTAGAGAGAAATCAACACAAATTCCTCATTTCTCAATGAGATTACATGCAACCAAAAGAAAAAGAAATTAGATTCAATATTATTTCATCTCCATTTTTTTTAGACTAGTATAGGTTCATACAGATCCATACCACACTAGATAGAAACAAAATAATTGAAAAATGCAGAAAACAAAAGTATTTTAATTCTTCAACTCCAAAAATTCATCAACCAACCTTCTGCTTTGAGGAAACAAGGATTTTTAAAGCATTTACAACCATGTCCCAATGGTCACTAACCACATTTCAAATTATGGACTAACAAAACATCATATATGTCCATTTGTGAAAAAAAGTTGCTTGACAACATTATGCAACATTGACATTTTTTGCATTTGCACACTACCTTGCACCTAATGACAACCTAGACATCAATTGACATGAAATGGTCTAGAAAGGCCTTATTAATTGAAAACAATACAAATCAAAACAAAATTCCAATTTTTGACCCTTGGAGGAAAAAATGACCTTTGGATGTCCCTGTACCATACTCCCAAGGGAAAGAAAGCTCAACTCACACTTCAGGATAGACCTGCAACACTATATCCATGCTTGAGTATATTATTCTCAGACATCCAATTGGAATCTTCATGAGGTAGACCCTTCCATTTGACTAGGTATTGGTAATAGACCTTGTTTCTTGTCTTCTTAAGTTCATTTGTGTCCAAAATACATTCCAACTCCAAAGGCTAGCTTGGTGGGAGATCTTTGACCCATTCCTCACCTGAGAGATCTAATGAACCTACATTATCACTTGAAACAACATCTCCTTTATAAGGGTAAAGATCCAAAACATTAAAAATAGAAGAAATGACAACACTAGGGGGAAGCTCTATTTCATAGGTATTCTCTCCAAATTTATGCACCACTTTACATGGCACTATCTTCTTAATTTGTAGTTTAGAATACTACCCCTTAGGAAACCTTTTCTTCCTCAAATGAACCAAAACCAAATCCCAAACCTTGTAGTGAACCTCTCGCCTCTTTAGATCAACATTATGTTTATACTTGTCTACACTCCTTTGAAGATTATGCTTGACCTATTGGTGGATCTCTTGCATAGCCATAGAAAAAATTTCACTCCTTTCCATCCCAATGATATCTCTCAATTCAAACACACCCCTGTGTTACAAACCAGAAACAACCTCAAAAGGACTCTTTCCAACACTTCTATTAACTGAGTCACTGTAGGAAAACTCTACCTAAGGAAAAAACATATCTCATTGTGTTAAATGATCCTTTGTTTGACATCTTAAGAGGTTCCCAAGGCTCCTATTCACCACTTCAGTTTGCCCATCAGTTTGAGGATGATAGGCAGAACTAAAACTTAAATTAGTACCAAGTTTCTTCCACAAGGTTCTCCAAAAATGATCGACAAACTTGTTGTCCCTATCTGAAACAATGCTAAGAGGAAAACCATGAATTCTTACCACTTCTTTAAAGAATATACCTACTATTTATGAAGCATCATTAATACTTTTGCAGGGTATAAAATGAGCCATCTTAGAAAACATGTCCACAACAACATACACTGAGTCAAAACCTCTTTGTGTTCTAGGAAAACCCATCACAAAATTCATACTAATTGATTCCCAAGGCCTATTGGGAATGGAAATAGGTTGATATAACCTTTCATTAGTGCTAAATCCTTTAACCCTTTCACAAATAGTACACTTTTCAACAAAGTTCCTTGAATCAATTTGCATTTTTAGCCAATAGTAGTGCATCTTCAATTGCTCCAAGGTCTTATCTAGCCCAAAAAGACCTGCAAGGCTACCACTTTTATTTTCCTTGATTAAGGTATCCCTCATTGAACATTTAGGAATACATAATTGTTCCCCCTTGAACAAAAAATAATCTTGGATTAGAAAATCAAGCCATTTATGATTATTGCTACTACAAGGCTACCTACAACATGCATAAATTTCCTTAAAATCTGCATCCTCAAGATACATACATTTTAAAGAGTCAACTCATATGCTTTGCAACTAAGCTTCCTAAACCATTAGAGCCCTTCTACTCAATGAATTTTCCACTTTTTTATCCTACCCTTTCTTATGCTTAATGGTGAAAGTAAAACCTTGCAAATATTAAACCCATTTAGCATGCATATGATTTAGTTTATCTTGACTATTCAAAAATTGGAGTGCATGATTATCAGTGTACACTATAAACTCCTTAGGGAGTAAATAATGTCTCCATTTATTTAATGCTTGCACCATTGCATACATTTCAAGGTCATAGGAAGAATACCTTTTCTTGGCTTCATTCAATTTTTCACTGAAGAAGGAAATAGGCCCATTTTATTGACTTAGGACAACACCTATGGAATGGCCACTTGCATCACATTCAATGGTAAATACCTTATCATAACTAGGAAAATCCAATATAGGTTTCTCAACTACCCTCTTTTTCAAATATTCAAAACTCCTATTAACCTCACTAGACCAAAAAAACTTCTTCCTTTTATCACCCTTAATAGTATCAATCATAGGAGCACAAACATGACTAAAACCTTTCATAAATTTTCTATAAAAGCTAGCCAAACCATGGAAACTCCTTACTGCAACAACTGATTTGGGAGTAGGCCAACTTAGAATAGCCTCAACCTTGCTAGGATCCATCTTCAAGGTGCCATTGGTAACCACAAAACCAAGATACACCAACTCTATTTTCAATAACTCACACTTCTTGAAATTTGTCATTAGTTTCTCTTCATGCAATCTTCTCAAAACCAAATCTAAATGCTGCAAATGTTCTTTAGTCCTACTAAAAACAAGAATTACATTAAGATATACCACAACAAACTTACCAATGAAAGGTTTGAGCACTTCATTCATCAACCACATGAAAGTACTAGTCACATTTGATAAACCAAAGGGCATTACAAGCCATTCATACAACCCTTCATTTTTCTTTAAGGTTGTTTTCAATTCATCACTAGGTATGATTATGATTTGATGGTACCCACTCTTGAGATCAATCTTGGAAAAGTAGCATGCACCACACAAACAATCCATTAGATCTTCAATTATTGGAATGGAAAATCTATACCTTATTGTAATCTTGTTGATGGACCTAGAATCAATGCACATCCTCCACTCACCACCTTTCTTTGGTGCTAGAACTGTGAGAACCACACAAGGATTGAAACTCTCCCTAATTAGCCCCTTATCAAGTAATTCTTGCACTTTCCTCTC
The DNA here is from genome assembly GCA_007258455.2 of Sequoia sempervirens. Taxonomy (NCBI): domain Eukaryota; kingdom Viridiplantae; phylum Streptophyta; class Pinopsida; order Cupressales; family Cupressaceae; genus Sequoia; species Sequoia sempervirens. The sequence goes on from VDFB02353493.1 coordinate 67,456,461, forward strand.
AATCACCTCATTTTGTTGTTGATTCATCTTATAAGTAGCTTTGTTAGGAAAACTAACCCTTGGAATAAAATAAATGTGGTGGCTAATGTCCCTCATAGGTGGAAAGGTGTTAGGAATCTCATCAACCACTATATCATCATATTTCTTCAACAATTTTTTGACCTCTAAAGGAAAGTCCTCTTTCTTTTCTACTTCCATGATAGATCTAGGCTTTACTATGATGGAAAAAACAACATTCTCCTATTCCATGGTCTTTAGGAACTCATTTTCATTGGAAAACATCACATTAGACCCTACTTGGGAATCTAGGCTTTCATCTTTCAATAGTTTGAGGGTGTAAGAAACCCCATCCTTTTCTATCACATCTTTGTTTTTCCTACCATCATGAATTTCCATTCTATCATACTGCAAAGGCCTACCCAAAATCAAATGGCAAACATCCACTGGGATTATGTCACACAAGACCTTATCCTTATATCCCCCAATGTGAAAATCTACCCAACTGTGTTCATTCACAATTATTTTCTGCCCTTTGTTAAGCCAAGAGACTGTGTATGGAGTGGCATGAGGAGGAATTCTTTTCAACTTAAGCTTTTCTACCATCTCAACTAAAACCAAATTGTCTGTACTACCAGAATCAATCACAACTTTACAACATTTACCTAGGCACTTACATGTAGTTCTGAAAAGTGACTTTCTCTATGGTGGATCATTCTCCATTGGTACTTTGATCAAAGTCCTTCTCACCATGAGAGACTCACCAACTTCTAGATTAGCATTATGTGATGGAGAATTCACACTTTCATTATCCTCTCCTTGTACAAAATAATTTCTTCTTTCTCCCCCAAATGAAGTTGTGGATTGATTTTCAATACATTTCCATGCTTGATGGCCTAAAAATTTATTGCACTTATAACATTTCTCAGTGAATCCACTTGATCCTCCTCTTTGGCCTCCAGATCTTCCCCTATTGTTAGGTATTCTTCCTCTAAAGTTTCCCCTTGAGTCTGAATTTTGTTCTTGATTGTTGCTTGTTTCACCTTTTGATCTTTGGGATTGCCCCTACAACAAACGTCTCTCTTCCTCTAGAATTCCTTCCTATACCCTGCTTTTCTTTTCTTTCCTTCTCCTCAACTTATCTTTAGCCTTTATGGCCAATTGATAGCACTCTTCCACCATTCTTAGGTTTGTGAAGCTTAGTTCATCCTAAAGGTTGTATCTCAACCCATTGATATATCTCACCATTTTTTCCACATCATCTTCTACATGGCCTACCCTTATACTCCATTTGTAGAACTCCTTTGCATAGGCCTTCACATCCATATCTTTTTTCTTAAGGTTTTGAAGCTTTCTAAATAACTAAATGACACAGTCACTAGGTAGGAATTTTCCTTTGAGTTTAGAAACCCTCCAATTCCAAGAGGTGATTTTAGATTTTCCCTTCTTTCTTCTCTCATCTTATATGTAGTCCTACCAAAGTAAGGCATGGCCCTTCAATTTTGTCTTGTCCAACTTAACCCTTTATTCTTCTGGTACATCTTCATATTCAAAGTAGTTTTCTAATTCTCCTATCCAATCTAGTAGTTTTTCATCATCCAATTTTCCTCCATACACTGGTAAATCCATCTTTATCTTCAGACCTTCTTCCTTGAATAACTTCAATAGCTTTTCCATTCTCAAGTCATTAGGATCCATCTCTTCTTCAGACCCTTCTTGGGAGTTTTCCTCCTCCCCTTCTTCTCCTTCTCTATCACTCAAGTCTCCTATGACCATTCCTCTTTTCTGACTTTTTTCAACTATAGCCAACCTAGCTTCAAGGGCTTCTATCAACTCCTTCATTTGTCTCATCTATCTTGCATGTTTCTCCTTCAATTCATTCACCTCTCTAGCGACTAGATTCCATTTTGGAGGAATTCTTGCTTCTCTTCACTTCAAATTTTCCCTCTTCATACCATCCTACAATCTGATACCAGTAAAAAATGTGAATACACCCCTTTCAGAGAGCCAATTGAATCAACATTAAAAAATCTAGTTAATGAAAAACTCATCACTCTTCCAAAAGTAAGTGCTTTCAACTATATCATAAAATTCCCTCAGAATAAGGGTAGAACTTATTGTGAGCATCACAGAGAAAATATTCATACAACATCAAGTTTTATTCAACTCAAAAATCTCATCCAAGACCTTATTGATCAACTAAGATTAACTATTGAGGACAATGATCAAGATTCAACCACTAGTGATAGAAGTGATAATATCTCCACCACAATTGTTGAAAACAATGAAAACAATGGTCAAGATCTATCCATCAATGAGCACCTTGAATATGTTTCTACCTTATCCAATGATCAAATCAACATACATCAAGAGTCACTTTTTAATCATGATCAAAACCCATCAACAATACAATGATCCATTTCAAGAAATGTTAACATCATTTGATCCTATGGTTGAAAACATTGACAATATCTCTACCACAATCTTTGAGGACAATGATCAAGATTCATCCACCAATGATCATGTTGATAAGGCCTCTACATCACCCAATGAGTTAGAGGACATATCTCAAGAATTTATTCCAAAGCATGATCAACATCTTTCACCAAAGTCTAGCAATGGTCCTTTCCAAGACATATTGACATACTTTGACCTCATGGTTGCAGATATTGAAGGAATCTTCAACTCAATACTTGATCCACATCCACTTAAAGATCAAGAGGATATTGAGCCACTTCCCATGCCTAATAAAGATATCCAACAACCCTTCCTAAGAAATCCATCCTTTGAAATTGACCCATGCCAAGAACTTGATCCAAAGCATGCCGAAATCAATTCCAAAACTATTTAAGATCAAGAATCCATATCTACAAGAGGCTACAATGATCTAACAAGAACTCTCCAATCTATACAAGATGTCACAAATGATCATATACACATAGCACATACTCCTCCATCTACCCATGAGATGATTTCTTTAAATGGACACATAGATGATTTTCATTCAAAACAAGATTTCTTTACTCTTGAAATTATTACATAAAAAGAGTAGGTTATTGATTCATACAATTAGGCTAAGTTATCAACATCAAGATTAGATATATCCAAAATTCATATTGTGGACATCATATATGAAGATATCCAACATTACCCACTCAAGGAAATAGGTCAGACCAAACAAGATATTCTAGAGTTAGTAGAGCAACAAATTGAAATAACATCATCTACGGTGGTCATTTATCAAAGGATGCTTGCTAAACATGACATCTTGAAACAAGCAGAATCAAAGAAAAAAGGTGCTACTACCACCATATTGGGGGGGACTATGTCTCAAGAAAACATCAACATAGGGAACACAAAGAATCCTTATGGTGAAACCAATGCCAATACTACAACTAGCCATGTCATGAATCTTCATCCACCCATCACCCTAATCACAAATTGGGACCAAAAACAAAAGAAAGATATGAATCAAAGAAAGAAGAACATCATCAAAGAAAAAGACATAGAAAATTATGAAAGAGAATCAAATACAAGTGGATAAAAAAATATAAAAAGATAAAAAAATCCCTATCAAACTCCACCAGTCAAAGAAATTGTGGGGAAAAATCAAAAGAGGAAATGTATCCATCAAAGATTTCCACAAAAGAAAAAGCAAGCTTCTCAAGCAATGCACAAAGTATATCAAGTAGTTGGTCCTAATTCCATGCACACTTCCATATCCACCCATCATTGTTCATCCTCCCTAGTTTGGAGAGATAAATGTTCCAAGCTATCAACCAATCCATCTCCTATTCCTAAATACACTCCACCATCCAATCCTCCATGCATGATATCCAATTCTCACATTGACCATGTATTTGCAGCTACCCTTCATCATAAGGATTTATAATGCATTCTATTGTGATGTATGCACAAAGACAAAGTTAACTTTGGTATTAGCAAAGTAGAAAAAAATTCTCAAAAGTTGCATTCAAGTGCACATATCATAACAAAAAAACTTCTTCAAGCAACATATCAATGGAACATTATGACAAAAGCATCTACATCGACACCACCAAGTGGTTCAACATGAACTTAAAATATTTCACAAAAAAAAATAAAAATATAAATCAAGATAAAAAATTGTCCTCCAATGAAAACCACAATGGTGGCGCTATGGATAGGTACCATGATGAAAACCTGGAAAATAGGTGTCATATGTAGAATCGAGCATCTACATGCACTAGTTGAGGTAAAATCATCTCATCTCATCCATCAAAAATCTAACATTCCATCCATCTTATCCATAATAAATTCATTCATCAGTGAGCCATTTATGCAACCCATGGTCATCTATATACATTATCTTGATCTTGATAAAATTTTGGTGTACACTTTTCACTTGCTTATGGTACACATCTTGACATGGATCATTGCCATTGATCCTATCGTATCCAACATTATCTAAGCCATGAAACATTATCCAAATGAGCATTCTTTATTCGAACACCTTATCTTATCACAAGATAATCCATATCCATCCATGGCATTCCATACATTGCTAGACATTGGAGGAAAATATTTACATCTTGCTTTGGGAATAAATCTTGATCTATATCTTCCAACTTATGTGGTGATCCAAATATTGGAAGACATGAAATCAATTTGGTCAAAGCATTTGTGAGCCAAAATCCAAATCACAAAGCCATGGCATATTTTGATGAGAAGATGTTCCTTATCAAGCTTTATCTTTCATCGAAAATCAATCCAAACAATCAACATCAGTTGCATCTAATTTACACTTCAATGTCACATCAAATGATTCAAAGAAAATTTTGTTCCAAACAGAGCTTTGCAATATTGATCAATCAAATCCAATCAATTCATCACCATCTTGGGATATCATTCCCAATCACCATGTTGCTTAACACTATCCTTGCATTGTTTTGTATCCTCAACAATGTTATCATCATCAATCCATCAATTTGATCAATCAACCCTAGCTTGGTTTTCAAAAAAATAAAAAAATAGACTGATATCGTCACACATATCCATATCCAAATCATTAAAATAATTCAAAAATCCAAAAATATTCAAATCATATCAAATACCAAAATAGGTCAAAAAGTCAAAAAATAAAAAACATTTAAATAACCCAAAAATCCAAAAACATCAGCCTCATAACATTTCAAAAACATCAAAAACATCTAAATATTTTTAAAAATTCATTTGTCTCATTTCACTTCACCCATGATAATCAATCATCCATAATATATCAATCGTCACCTTCATCCTTTGGCAATATAAATAGAAACAACCACAACAATCAACAAGGGAAAACTTCAAACACAAAATCAAAATTGAAACAACAAACTTTTAAATGCAAAATAAAACTCTTGATCATTCTCAAACATGTCAATCAAACCTTATATCAACGACCTTTTCAAAACAACCTATCAAATTGCCACCATCCCCTAACATGTCCTAGGATGCATCCTTCCTACAATGGGCATTATCTTTGGTAATCATTTTGGATAATTATCCTAAGCAAAAGACATCTCTTTGGCTAGAGGTATGAATAACATTAGCTTGTTTGTTTACTTGATCTTTTCTTATAATTTATCTTATTGCACCTATTCCTAGGACCTCTTGATGATGTCTATCTAAAATATTTCTAGAGAAAGGAATGGGGAATTGATCATTATCTTTCATTTGTTGTGGTTGTTGGATATTCTTGTAATATAACCATGGTCATGCTAATTTTGTTCGGTTTGTAGGGAGGATGTTTTGGATAGCTTATTGAATATTACATTGGAAGGTTTTTCCTTTTTGTGTTTTGTTCTAAGATTTTTGAAATGTATGAAGTACACTATAACAAGGTTTCGTATGTCGGGTGTCAATAAGGATACTCCTATCTATTTGTTGAGTCAAAGTTCATCGCACTAGATACCACACCATCCTAGTTGTCTATACCTTGATGCATTGTATCTATGTGTGTTATCAAACATAAGGAAAGTTATGGTCTTTAAGTCCCCAATCCTTGGATAAGCAATACATCATCATCATTCATCATCATATCTAATAAAGTCTCAAAAACTCATATTGTTGGACTTTTGCATCTTCTCTAAATCAAGGGTTGATCCCTCTGATTCTTCTATCCTCTTTCACACTAATATGCTATCATGATATTCACCAAAACATCAATGCATCCTTCTTGCATCATAAAACATCAGCATACTCATCCTACATACTCATACATATCATCATAATAGGAAATGTCATCCATCTCACATGCATTGCATCATCATTTAAGTTGTTTAGGATAATATAGATTTGTTATTCTAAGCATCTTATAAAAATCTCATTTGCATCATCATCATAATATAGATTTGATAGTTTAAGCATTTCATAGCATAACCATGTTGGAAACACAAGGGAAGACAACTCAAAAGGGGGGGTGAATCAGTTGTCACATAAATTCAAAACTTACTAACATAATTAACCTTATTCTCAAATCTGATAATTAACCATGAAAGCATAAATCATCAACACATCAAAAACACACATAACACCAACATTTTTTTACATGGAAACCCTGTTAGGGGAAAAAACAATGGTGGAGGCTAGTCCACAAGATTATACCCTGTTAAAAGTATAAAGAAATATGAATGGGGAATGCACATGCATTTAGGCACACTACCTAGAGCCCACTGCTCAATTACAACAAGGCTTCCTGCCCAAAGGAAGACACACTATCTTACAGAAAGATTCAGATTACATTTGCAGGGATTTGAACTGATAAAATAACATTTTCTAATGCGTGATCACAGTTCCAGTTAAGCACATGAACACTTCTTCACTTTTCTTCACTCTTCTTCACTCTACTTGAGACTCTTCTCTACCTTCAAATGATTTAGAACATTATTCATGCACACACACATTGGGAATACATAAAATAAAATAAATAGTTTCTTACATATATATCCACAACAAGAAATTAAACCGCTACATGTCGACTTTAATGAAAATAATAAAATGATAACAAACTGTCAGCCCAAACAATAACAATTATTAATGAAAATCAACCAAGGTCAACCACAACTTAGTGAATACCCAAAATAACATCTTTGAACATGAACCAAATTCAAAAATTATTCCTCGAAGATCCATAACATGCTACAAACACCTTGTCGGCCAAGAACATGAACACACAAGAGAAACTCTCGGATCACGAGAAAAATGATCAATGTGGATGTACAAGACAGATAGAGCACAATCTAGAAACATCCAAAAATATCATGAATCACTAGAGAAGCATCCACAACAATTGAACTGACTAAAATCACATCATCTTCATTCAAGAACATAAATTGAAGTAACAAAAAGATTGTCAGAATACAAATCTTCATAACTCAATCAAATCTTCACACAGATCTCTAAAACTCAACGTGGATAAACTAGATATACTCAGCAATAAACCCTTTATTACACAACCTCTAAAAATCAATTTATTGAACTCACCGATAGACTGAACTTCACTTCACCATTGACAACTTGCAACTCATTTCAGTACAATTTTCTCAATATACTTGACATATACAACAAGTTCTAATGCATTAATGCTAATAGTGTTGATATCAATGACAACCACATATCAGCAACACAACCACAACATCCAACAATCTCCCCCTTTGGCATTGATGGCAACACATGATGTGAACAACACCATCAATACAACTATCTCTATCACATACTCCCGCTTAGGTTCTGACTCTTTTCTCTTCAACTCTTCCACATGACTTTTCTCCTCACAAGGTTTTTCTCCCCAAAACATTTTTCACATTTCCCTTCTCCCCATTTGACATCAATGACAAAGATAACTAAGCTTTGAACCACATATATGAACATTTGAATCATCTGACTACTCCCCCTGAGTAGCAACCACCACAACATCAATTTGGATCAAGATATGACTATGAAAATCATGGAATGATGCAATACAGTGCATCTTAGTTCTAATTAGGAGGGGTAATCACCCCTAACTTCCCTTTGAGATACTCAAAAGTATCCTTAGTGAATGAATTTGTAAGGATATCTACAATCTGATCCTTAGTAGGCACATACTCCAATTTGACTTCCTTTTCACTTAGCTTCTCTCTCAAAAAGTGAAACTTGATAGATATATGCTTGGTCTTTGAATGCAACACTGAATTCTTAGAAATGTTAATAGCACTTGAATTATCATAGAATATTGCTATAGTCTCATCATACACAACTCTGATATCCTTCAACATCTACTTCATCCACAATACTTTAGTACAATTGTTAGCAACAACAATGTATTCAGCCTCTACAGTAGATAAAGAAATGGCATTCTGCTTTTTATTTAGCCATGAGATCAACTTCTTTCCCAAGAAAAATGCACCACCACTAATATTTTTTTTCTCATTCACATCACCAGTCCAATTAACATCAGTAAAGACAATCAAAGTAAGATCATCATCTTTAGGATACCACAGGCCAAAATCAACTGTTCCCTTCAAGTATCTAAAATTTCTCTTCACAACAGTCACATGAGATTCTTTAGGACCAGCTTGAAATTTTGCAGCAATACATACAACATTCATGATATCAGGCCTAGTTTGAGTTAAATACAACAATCCACCAATCATTGATCTGTATCTAGTCTGATTTTCCTTTAGAGAATCATCATCTATTGTCAACTCACATCCGGTCACCATGGGTGTACCAACTGGCTTTAAATCTTCCATACCAAATTTATTCAACATTTATTTCACATACTTGGACTGAGATATAAAGAATTTCATCTCTCCAATCATTGACATCTCAAACTCACTCTGCATCTCATTAGAAAACTCCATGCACAAACTATCATCTCCTCCAAAAATGATATCATCAACAAAAAATTCCATAGTCAAATCTTTACCATTTTTCTTGCAATACAAATTACTATCAGCAGTACCTTTATTAAATCCAAGTTTCAGCAAATACTTATCCAATCTAGCATACCATGCTCTTAGAGGTTGCTTAAGTCCATACAATTATTTCTTAAACCTAAAAACCATATCTCCTTGATTAGTCAACCAAAATCCATCCAGTTGCTCAACATACACCTCTTCTTCCAGCTCACCATTTAGAAATGTTGACTTGACATCCATTTGATAAACCTTGTAGTCTTTGTAAGCAGCATAAGCAAGAAACAATCTCATAGCTTCAATTCTAGAAGCAAGAGAAAAGGTCTCTTCAAAGTCAATTCATTCCATCTGTGAATATCCCTTACACACCAATCTTTTTTTGTTTCTAACCACTTCACCTTGCTCATTTAGTTTGTTTCTAAAGACCTATTTAGTTCTAATGACATTTTTATCCTTAAGTTTAGGAACAAGAATCCATGTATCATCCTTCTCAATTTTTTGTAGCTCTTCTTTGATTGCTTCAACCCAATGTTCATCTTTACATGATTTATTCAAATTAGTAGGATTAGTCTTTGAAATCAAATAGTATTCTTCTGCAATATTTCTCCTAGTTTGGACACCTTTGTTCTTATCACCAATCATCTGATCATCTGAATGATTTAATGTTAAATACCTCATAGTCTTAGGACTTTCTTGAATTTAAGGCTCTTCTGATCTCTCTTCTTCTCTTTCACTATTTTCTCCTTCCTCTTGATCTTCTTGATTCATCGGAATGATTTGAGCTTGATTTCAAGTCTGAAATTCCTTTCCTTTGTTTGTAATATCATTTTGATCATCATAATCATATCCACAATTTTTGGATGGTTTAGCTATGTCTTCATCAACCTTAACATTTGCACTTTCAACCATTTTCTTCAATCTCTTATTATAGCACTGGTAGGCCTTGCTTTTAGTAGAGTAACCTAAAAAGAATCCTTCATCACTTCTAGCATCAAACTTTCCTAAATTTTCATCTCTTCTAATATAACATTTACTCCAACAAAAGATTTTGAAATATTTAATAGTAGGCTTATAGCCAGTCCATAGCTCAAAAGGGGTCTTACCAGTATCACCTTTGACTTGTACCAAGTTGAGGATGTAAATAGTAGTAATCACGGCTTCTCCCTAGTAGATATGGGGAACATTTCCTTCCAACATCATAGTTCTAGCAACATCTTGAATTGTCCTATTCTTCCTTTCCAAAACTCCATTTTGTTGAGGGTTTCGTGAGGAAGATAATTGTTTCTTTATTCCATGCACTTCACAAAAAGAATTAAACTCTCTGGAAGTGAATTCACCATCTCTATTTGATCTCAGACATTTAATCTTCAGACTAGTCTATGTGTCAACCATAGCCTTAAAGATCTTGAACTTCTCCAAAGCTTTAGATTTCTCCCTTAAGAAATTAGCCCACATCATTCTTGAATAATCATCAATAAGCAACATGAAATACCTGTAACCTTGTAAACTTCTGACACTAGAAGGACCACACAAATCAGTATGCACAAGCTCCAACAATTCATTTGAATTATTTTGTTTTCTTCAAAATGAAATTCTAGTTTGTTTCCCCAATTGACATTCCTTGCATATGGCATTAGTAGGCTTTACCAACTTAGGAAGATCTCTCACAACCTTAGTAGAACTTATCTTGACAATATTATCAAAATTAACATGACACATTCTTCTATGCCACAACCAACTTTCATCAATTTGAGTAATCAAACAACTTTTACTAGCAACACTCAAATGAAAGATATTACCTCTTGTTTTTGTACCTGATGCAATCACATTTTTGAAACACCCCAATATTCTACACTTTCCATCCTTGAACTAAATATTGTAGCCCTTATCAACCATCTGTCCAACACTCAAAAGATTATGCTTTAGACCTTCCACATATAGGACATCATCAGTATTGTTCTTACCATTAAGGGAAATGCAACTTCTACCACATATCACACCAATTGTGTTATCAACAAATCTCACAACACCACCATCATACTTTTCCAAGTTCACAAGCTTACTTTTAACTCATGTGATGTGATGAGAACATCCACTATTAATCACCCATTCATCTTTCTCTTCAACTTGAGCAACTAGGGCTTTCTTCGCATTTGTACAACTAGTAGAATCAGTAGACACATGATTATTTTCCTTGATAGTCATAAATACCCATTCATCCTCACTTCCATTTCCTTAATCGGATTCATCATATGTCACTCCTTCATCAGTAGCATAATAACACTTCTTTTGAAATTTAGGCTTGTTATGTCTTGGTTTAGAAACTCTTTTTGGAGACCTTGAAGAAAAATGACCTATCTTATTGTAGGAAAAACATTTAATAGGAAACTTTCCTTTATACTTACCTTGTCCTCTGGCTTCTCTTTTCACATTCAGTGATTCAAGCCATCCAATTCTCTTTCTTCTTCTTCAAGTTGTCTCATTTCTTATTCATACTTGAATGTCTTTCTAGAAGAACTCTATCCCAGATCATTTCATTGTTTATCTCTTCCAATTGTAGTAGCCTTGAATGAAGATTCTATCTTAGGAAGGGCATCACCAAATTCACTCAACTCAAAAGAAGTAAGATTACCAATCAACATATCTCGAGTAACATTTGTCATAGTCCAGAGCTCTTCAATAACTATAGCTTTGACTTTGTAAGCAGTAGGAAAAGATCTAAACACTTTAGCAACAATTTTCGATTCTTCCAATTGTCCACCAACACATTTTATTCCACACACAAGTTCATTCACTCTTTACATGAAAGTAGTAATATTTTCATCATCACCCATTCTTAACATTTCATATTTCCCTTTCAGACTCTACAACTTAGCAATCTTCACATTAGCATCACCTTCATACAAAGTTTCTAACTTTTTCTAGATCTCATAAGTAGTCTTTAGATCCATAACATTAGTCATCTTAGTATCATTCAAAGCACTCAACAATGCTTCCTTAGCGCTGATATTGTACTCAACATCTCTAATCTCAATAGTAGTAGTAGGACCATTCTGAGTATAACATACCTATTACTTGTAATGCTTCAGTAGGGTTCACCAATGCATCTCAGATGGCACTCCATTCAAGTCTTCCACAAGGAATAATTTGTTCCATCAAATCTCAGACTATCCTTCTTGTATGTCACCACCTGGATCACCTTAAGCTATTAAACTTCTTCCAAGGAACTTGCTTTGATACCAATTGTTGGCAACACAAGGGAAGACAACTCAGAGGGGGGGGTGAATCAGTTGTCACAAAAATTTAAAACTTATTAACTTTATTAACCTTGTTCTCAGATCTGATAATTAACCATGAAAACATAAATCATCAACAAATCAGAAACACACATAACACCAATATTTTTTATGTGGAAACCCTATTAGGGGAAAAACCATGGTGGAGGTCAGCCCACAAGATTATACCCTATTAAAAGTATAAAGGAATATGAGTGGGGAATGCAAATGCATTCAAGTGCACTGCCTAGAGCTTATTACTCAATTACAACAAGGCTTATTGCCCAAAGGAAGAAACATTGTCTTATAGAAAGATTCATATTACATCCATAGGGATTTGAACTAATAAAATAGCATTTGCTAGTGCCTAATCATAGTTTCGATTAAGCACATGAACACTTCTTCACTTTTCTTCACTCTTCTTTACTCTACTTCACACTCTGCTCTTCCTTCGAATGATTTAGAACATTATTTTCATACACACACATTCAGAATACTTCAAATGAAGTAAATAGTCACTTATATATATTTGCAACAAGAAATTAAATCGCTACATGTCAGCTTCAATGAAAATAATAAAATGATAACAAACTATCAGCCCAAAACAATAAAAATTATTAATACGAATCAACCAAGGTCAGCCACAACTTAGTGAAGACCCAAAATAACATCTTCGAACATGAAGCACCTTCAAAAATTATTTCTCGAAGATCCACAACACACTACAAACACCTTGTTGACCAAGAACATGAAAAACATGAACATGCAATAGAAAATATCAGATCACGAGCACAACGATCAATGCGAGCATGCAACACAGATAGAGCATGATCTAGAAACATCTTGATTCAGGAACATAAACTGAATAACAGAAAGACTGTCAGAATACAAATCTTCATAACTTGATGAAATCTTCAGATAGATCTTTGAAACTCAATGTGGATAAAATAGATATACTTGAAAAGAAACCCTTTAGTTCACAACCTCTAAACATCAACATACTGAACTCACCAACATACTAAACTTCACTTTACCATTGACAACCTAAAACTCATTTCATTACAACTTTCACAATATCCTCAACATATACAACTTCTAATGAATTAATAGTGTTGACATTAATGAAAACCACATATCAGCAACACAACCACAACATCCAACAATATCCACATATAAACGCATCCATACATACATCCATACATCCATAAAACATATTTTTCGTGAGCTCGACCTAAAATTGGGATTTTTGCCTAATCTCTCAAGGGGGCAATGTACCAACGCACTTTTTTTCGTTGGGGCAATAGTGGGGCATCCCCAAAAAAAAAGATTTTTTTTGAATTTTGATCTCGTAAATTTTATTCTTTGAACCAACACAACAGGTACATTGCTACAAAGAGGGGAAAAATGTAGACATGCAAATAATCCTAATCAACATTATATATCTAAATTTGATCAATTAAGATCAAATCTACTATTAATTAAGTAATTAAGTTTATTTGATTAATTCACTTCCTACTCACTAATGTTCATCATGTTTAGCTAAAAAAATCAATTTATTTAATTAAAACCCTAAAGTCCTCTCATCTGATTTAATAAATTAAATTATTTAAATCAAATGTCATAAACTCCTAATCCCTTCAAGCTGATTAATTTTGAATTAATTAACACCTAATCATCATTACACATTCTCTAGATTTTGACTCAACCTTGGTCAAACTAAGCCCCTAATTAACTAACTAGGTTGCACATGAAATTTATTTCTTTTAATTATCTAATACCCTATTTATTCTCACAATGGCATATTCCTCAGAATATTCCTCTCAACTACCTCCTCATTCAATTTCCCTCCAAAGGTTTTAAATAACCTCTTACACATCCATAAATACCTCCTACATTCATTTACTTCTTACAGCCTTTCAAATCTTCAACCACATTCATTTACTTCTTCTTACATCCTTTCAAATCCTCAACTATTTTCATTTATTCCTCTTACATGCCTTAACTCTACACATTCTCCAAAATGTACTCCACCTCCATCCATTAGCCTTGTGACAAGTGTCAAAATTCTATTGGCTCCCCTTTTAGTTCCACATTCACCAATTTCATTCTCTCTTCAACCTTTCAATTCTATAAGTAGAGGCTTTCTCTACACAATATGGATCCATCATCTCACACAAAATCATTATACTCATTTTCATCCATCAACTATCCAATTTCTATAATTATCTTTGAGGGAAATTTCCATTTGTCAAATACATTTTGATCCACAACTTCATGCTTTTCATATCATTTTAGCTTGAATTTACTATCATTTTGCATCAAAATCACCACTATTCATTAGGATCTTGGAGCTTATCAAACTAGGATTGGGAAAGGGCCACTTTCTACATCAAAGTGACACTAATCCCCCTATGGGATGGGGTTTGAGTAGCTTAGATTAGGATTTCATGTTCATTAATTACTTGTTATTTCATGTTATTTTGATCATGTTTTCTTGTTCTTATCATGCTTAAGAATCTCATAGGGAACGCTTATTTTTATTGTTTAAATGACTAATACTCTTGGGTTTGTCCATGTTTAAGCAGGTATAGGTTGGAATTTAGAGTCACCAATGAAACTCTCTGGCCTGGGGCATTAGGATTTCTCTCCTCAATATGAATTGTTGTATTTTCCTTGCTAGAATTTCTCTTCTCTTTAGTGGGCTCCTTATACTCAGACTCATCTACTTCTCTCTATTTCTTATTTACATTGAGTGAGTCTATGGGCCTAACTCCAAATTTTATTAAATTCTACAAAAATCATCAATCCATCATTGATTCTATTGGTTTTTTTCCCTGTACACTTAAGAAATCTCTAAAGAGTAGCCAACTCCTATACTCAAGAACCTTAAAGTGAATGGACAACTAACAAGACCCAGTCGAAGACTAAAATCTTCTACACTTTAGGCTTTGTGGGGCCTAGGAGGGTGTTCCTTTTGAATATTCCATTTGACTATCTCAATAACTAACATAAAAAATCATAGATTAGTTCCTATAAGGGGTAAACACCATAATTCACTCAAAGGTCGGCTAATCTTCGAGAGAATATCTATCTGTTTATCAAGAATAGGGAAAATATCTCACACACATGCCTCATTGTAGATAATTTTAAAAGATTTGTATTCTAACCATGAATTGATAGTCCAATATGTTATTATCACTCAAAAGGAAACTACTATGATAAATAGGGAAGTGTCTTCATCAATTGGGTAGTGGAGTCATACATCTTACAACCTATCATCCAAAAATTCCTTAATTCTGATAATTATGGACTATTTGCATAAGGAATTTCATTATGGAAACTCTTTGCACATAATTCATCATTTGTTTTACCAAATTGTCTATGAATCATTACAAGTTCATGACCCGATTTAAACATTTAAATGATTCGTTGAATCAAAGAAGAAATGAAGGCATGGATTCAAATGAAACATTTAAAGATGAACCAAATATACTTGATATTATATTCAAAACTTGCAAAATGGTTTACAGAGAAGAGTAGATGAACTATGTATGAAATTAGATTCGATATCAATAATTTCTAAAAAAATATTAAGATTTTCATATGTAGGATTCAAAACCAAGACAATTTCACTACCCTATTTTCTGGTATTCTTCTATCTACTACCCTTATACATATTACACTTGAAGAATAAAAAATTTAGAACCCTTGCAAATGAGCCCTGAATTCCCTTTTATAGAATAAGGGAGCCAACAAGCTTCCGGCTCGAAATGCAGTTACATTATGAAATTTCATTTCGCATCAAATTTCCCCTACATTTCAAAATTCCCCACATGATAATTCTATTGAGATGGGGAAACCATAATTGTTACAAATGCCATAAGAAAGAAATAAAGTACCACCAAAATTTCCCTCGACCGCCATGTAAGAAACAAGACCAATGTTTAGATTACCATGGGGGCACACAGTCAGCATCCAACACCCCAAAAGGCAGCCACGCATGTAAAGAAAAAACAACTACCAAAGAAATTACCAATCAACAAAAAAAATTCATTTCACCACCACCTTTTTCATCAACTAGAAGACCTTCCACCAGCAACACACACACGACGGTACACACACCCACTTTGTGTCATAGCGAGGGTTGGAGATGAAAATTTAACCCCTTCTTTGTCCTTGTCTCACTTTAGCACAACACCATCATGCCTGCTAGGAGTCTTGACCACTAAAGGTTGAAGGGACAACACCTTAGCTCAAGGGGATGGAACTTGACCCAAGGTTTTGAGATACTGAAGGTAACTAGAATCCATCTTCATTTCGGTTTCCGATGAGCTCTCCATGATGTTAATGGGTGAGTTTTGTCATCCAAAGGATCCATGACCAATATCGAAGCTTCCACTAAATTATGTTGGAGGGCCCAACAGTTTCCTCTCCTTTTGTTCCTGCCACCTCTAAACTCTTAGTTTGGCCTTTCAGATGATAGCTACACCTAGTAGCAATAGGTACATATCCCTTTCCTTAGGTAACCTCATGAGTGCATTTCCTTTGCTCTGGGTCTTCATCATGGGACCTCTATGAATTTAGTTGAGAAGGCCTCCATACTGGAACTGGTGAAGCACCAGGCTTGCTCATTCTACCTTTAGAAAACCTACACTTGTAACCTTAGCTCCCTACACAAACTCAAAGACTTGAAACTAATTGCTATGGTGAAAATAACAAATTTCCACTTCTATTTATTGAACAAAGTTTTGATAGCAATCATCAATGTTCAATGAAGAACACACGTGCAAACTAGACAACTCATTGGTATGCGTAATATCACTGTTTAATTCCCAAATGCATGGAAATATGCATATCCTACTTCATGATTACTAGAAATTAAGTTTCCACATGCATGGAGATAAATTTGATTACACCTGTAGAGAGTAGATCATTAATTCCCAATGGTTACAGAATGAAATGGCTATCACGTGTCGATTTATCAACTTTGAATATTAGTCATTGATCTCATGACGAGATGGCAGATCAAATGGCTCACTTTGTGCTAACTGGGTCTAAAATCAAACAAAATATCATTTATTTGTCTTCATTCAATGGCGTTAACCCACCTCAAATAGCAATTCATCTGTTAGCAAGCTTCATTTGTCTCATGAACTAGGTGGATTGATCCACGTGTCGAGATCTTGCTGATCTCGCGGCCTTTAATGAGCCTCCATCTTTTCCTTGCAAGCTAGTGAGGAATGGTGCAGATCATTCCCATAATTCAATCCTAGCCATCAATTTAGAACCACAGTTAATGAGCTAGATAGTGGGGAATGGGCCCCATGCCTGTATAAGGACATGTGTCTTCATCTTGTTGTTCTTGCTATGCATAATCGACCAAAATTTTCCATTTGTGAGCTGGTAGGGTACGATCAAGATCTCTTCCAATGGTTATGAATCACTAAACTTGCATACATGGTAAGGTAAACATTAAAGAAGGGACCAATACTAGGCTGATGATAACTTGACCCTCGTAGATAGATGACTTAAGCTTAAGTCATTTTTGGGAAAATATTTAACACCAGACTTTAGGATGTAACTAAAATCAATGACCAACTGGGTGACCGACGCTCTAGACCAAAGGTGCCTGTAGCCGAACGTACACGATGTCTCAAGTAATGACTTAAGGAGCTAGAAACTAGTAGGATGGGTCAATGTGACATTAAAATATTTAAAAGAAACTGGTAGAATGGGTACTTAAAATTCTTCAAAATTTTGGAAGCTCCATGAGTGGTTCACACTTAGGGATGTATAGCCCTAGTGGGTATAGCAAGAATCCAAATCTAAGGTTGAAGCAGACCAAGGTAGAAGACTAAAACCTAGGAGCATTCCTGGACAAGGAAAGTAGAGACAACAAAAGGAAAACACACCAGACCAACCTATGTACACTATTTACAAAATATATGTTGCAATTTACTTCCATAAATCGGAGTTCCCTGACCCTCAAAATTTAGGGACAAATCTTTCCTTTGTCAAACACCTTGTCCTGTTTTACTAACAATGGTTCCACATGAATATTATGCAATTCCAATCTATTAGCACCATCACAATCAACACTTCCTATGACATTTGATGTGAGATTGCCACACTCATCCCTCTCCATGATAGGTTCATCAAATTGAAATAGGAAGATAAAACCCTCATACTCCACACTGTCATAAAGTGTAGAATCACATCCCGCCTGCTCATCAAATTTGAAAACTTTGTAGATACTTTAGCTTATACTTGGCCAATCTTTTATAAGATTAGAGGAAAGAAAAATATGATCAAGCATATCCTTAATTTTTTTGTCACAAGTGTTGTCTTCATGAGATGAAAGAAGTTCCATGATAAGGTCCATAAGATAGGGAGCATCTATAAATAATTCCATTGTAGCTTCATACTGAATCACATCATTTCCTTGGTTATCCATTCCTCTAGACTGCTCCTCACATGGATGGAATAATCTTGTAATACTAACATATTATGCAAAATCACCTAGTAATTCCTTCTCCTCAACAAAAAATAATGTTGCTTAAGTATCCATGCCTTTATCCTGATTCACCTCTTGGTCTCCTAAGAGTGGAATTCATTTTATATCAAGGAAAATATCATCATGTGGGACATGAATAGCTAACATTTCAATTATCTTTTCAAGTACATAACTAGTTACCATAGGAAAATCAACATAATCATCTACATCCCTTTTGATAGCCATGCTACATTCAAAGCTACCATCATAGTCTTGAGTTTCTCTATCATGTGATCTATTGTCACATTTAGACTCCAACAAGTCTAAGGCACTCTCTTGATACTTATCAAGTACAATCTACCCAATCACATGTTGGGAAGCTAGTTCACCAATGTTTGTGTTGCCACATCCTCCATTTAGTTGGGGGACTATCTAGTCAGGGGTGACATTTTCAAAGGAAAGGTTTCCAACCTTAATATCACCTTGATTATTGTATGTACCATCCATGATACATCCACTAGTAGTACTTGCTAAATACTCATTAGGGTTATCTTCAAAAAAAGGATTACTTCTATACCAATAGGAATTATCATTTATAACCTCACCATTCAATGCAAGTTCATCAAATAAAGGATTTTTCCATACCTTCATGATAGTTGCATGTACCTCATCCTCCTCAGTGTTAGGATTCCAACAATTTTGATCATCAATGCATTCAAATTCAGTGTAATCACTTGAAGAATAGAGAGAAACATTCTCAACATCCTCCTCATCATTTACACTCATGATGATTGACCCACATGAAGAGAATTTCTCACTTCCTAGGAAACACACACCCTTAAGGCTATTAATATATCCCCTACTAGAAGCAAGGGATTCCATCTCCACTTCATAAGAAGAATCATATTCAATAGAAGACTGTCCAAACTCAATCTCATTACTTTGATTCCTCATTTGTGCCATATCATTGAAACCAAGTGTATTCCCATCACTCAATGGTGCATGGTTAGTGCTAGCTAAATCAATTTATGAGGTTTCACCATGTACCTCTTTTGTTTTCTCATAGATTATGACATCCCAAGGAAGATAATTAGGTACTACCTCCTTGTTCTCACACTCTATCTCTTCATCCTCATCACTACTACATGCACTCTCTTCTATGTTTCTCATAAAATAACAACATTCAATAGTCAGTTTCTTAGACTCTGATGCTTCTCTTTGATCTATCAATCTTAGTCTTTGATCCTCCTCACTATGGAAATTATTTCCCACATTCTAGGAAACAACTAGTGGCATATGACCATACTCAGTTTTTGCCA
This sequence comes from Sequoia sempervirens, assembly GCA_007258455.2. Classification (NCBI taxonomy): domain Eukaryota; kingdom Viridiplantae; phylum Streptophyta; class Pinopsida; order Cupressales; family Cupressaceae; genus Sequoia; species Sequoia sempervirens. Next base: position 67,476,463 of record VDFB02353493.1, read on the forward strand.
CAGTGTTAATCCAATCCACTACTTGATCAAGGATATGAGGCTTCTGATTCTTAGACCACTGGCTTGATCTTGATATGTAGGCTTCACAAAACAAATTAATGCACATTAAATCACTAGGCATAAAAATCATGCGTATCTCCACCAGAACATCCAAGAATCTTGAAAATGAGTCATATGGTGACTCATTTACATGTCTTTTCATTTCATACAACTTTCTAATAGAGAAAATCAAGTCAGCCCTTCCCATCCTTGGTTGATGTGAGGTTGATGCTTGCTCATGTTCTGCACCTAGTGGGAGTAATGCAGATGCAACATCTATGAGCACCTTTTCTTGACAAACATTTTTACTTCCTGATTGGTTTGGCTCAATAGCTTGAATGCTATCAGAACTACTACTAGAAATTGTAGGTCCTCTCATGATTGAATATTTCAAATTATTCTCAATTTTCATAGCCTCTTGGTAAGCCTTTTGTAAGGTGGCAGGTTCTTTATCCCTTAACAAGAACCTCATCTTACTATCAAATGCTCCTAAATATACAACCAAACATTCTACATCATTTGTTTTCATGTCTTCAGGGATTTCCCTTATGACCTTGACAAATCTAAGATTGAAAGCAGGGACTAATTCCTCCTTATCCTTGGAAATCTCCATGAAATTATTTCTTGCAACACTTGGGTTTATCCTTTCACCAAATTGGTCCATGAAGGATTCCTTAAGTTCATTCCAACAATGTATAGAGGAAGCAGGTAGAAAAAAGAACTAGTCTCTTGCATCTCCTTTTAGGGATTGAACAAATAGCTTCATAACCACATCTTTAGGGTCTATCTCATAATCACCCATCACATCAGCAAATTCTCGCACATGCCTACTTGTTGATTCTAACTTTTCACTACTGAATCTTGGTACTTTGTCCCTAACCTTGGGTGGTACTGTATTTAGGTAACCATGAATATTGTAAAATCTAATATCCTTGTACCTATCAGTATTGAAATTTCCTTGGTGAGATAATGACTGCTCACCTTGCATACCTTTTTCCATATTTATGCTAGATGATGCAAATTGACAACTTGTCCCCAATTCTTGAAAAGGAATTTAGAATATACCAGGAAAACATACAATATTATCCCAATTCCTTTCACAAAATATGATCCTAACCCTTCAAAATATGCACTTCTTACAAATGCTACCTAAGATCTAACAATTTGACATGCTCCTTTTATCATGACGTGAGAATCTAACTTGTACACAAAAGCATGTTAAAATATTTACTACCATTCCCTCACCTAGTGCTAATTCACTCATTAGGGAATCGTTTACATCTCAAGTATGGGAAACTTATCTTGATTTACCAATAATACACTCTTATTTCTTCAAATTCTATGAAAATACCTGGTAATTTGTAGCAAGTGACTATCCTTTTCCTTGTAAGTTACAGATCCATATCAATTGATGTATGCTTTAGCAAGTTCTTTGAGTCAAAGTCTCCACCTCTTTCTAGAAGACTAAACTTAAAGTGAGATGAAGTTTCTTTACAAGTAGTATACGTTTTAGGCTATCTTCCATAACAGAGTCACATTCAGATCCTTCAATCTTTGTTGCACTCAAAATATTTACCAAGTTCAAGAATTTATTGTTATCTAATCAAGATGTTTAGGTTAACTTCACTCTTTGACTTTGCATTTTGTATCTATGTTTGGAGAATGAGAATTCCCCAGTAGAGTTTCAATTTTGTTGGTGTTTTTCCCAGTACACCTAAGGAATCTCTAAAGAGTAGCCAACTCCTATACTCAATACCCTTAAAGTGAATTCCCAACTGACAAGACCTAGTCGGGTAAAAGCACAAAGCTATGTCACACTCTATAAAGGAAACGACCAACACTAATCCAACTTTTCAACTTGAAGCACTAAAAAGTGGCATATATGTTTTGAATTTTGAAATGATGTAAACTAGTAAAATATGTATTTTTTAGTATATTTTATGTTTGTACTTTTTAAAAAAGATTAAAAAATTATTTTAAACTATATTTTAATAAATTAACACTATAATTTAGTTGTTGATAAAATGCTGAAAAATGAAGTTGCATGGGACGTCAAACTTTTTACAGTAAATTTTATTATTTTTCTTTCAAATTTTGTGTGTATTTATAACTTGAAACTTTAGTGCATGGAATTTCTTTTTTCCAATTTTGATAAGTATATATTTTTGAATAAATATCAAAATGTGCATGAATAAAAAAATAGTTGTTTCCATCATACTGCAACTTTCCTATTAAATATTTATCTAAAAGAGAAAAAAACTATACCATCTTGAAATATATTCTTTTATCTAGTGCATCATATTTTTTTCAATTTTTTTTAATAAGTTTTAGTATTTTTCCTTGGCATGGTAATCAACCTAATAGTTTGTGTTGATAACCTACTTTTAATCAAAATGAAAAATAAAATATAAATAATAATTAAACTATTGAAATAAATATATTTTTGGAAACTATACTTATGGATCTACCAAAGGGTATTTTTATATTTTAAAAAAAATGTTATTTACATTAGCAAGAGTTATTGAAACCTCAAGTTTTTCAAATAATTTTAGTTTTTTGGTAAATTGGACTCAAAATGGTGCTCCATATATTTTTAGCCAACAATTTTAGTTGAAAAAGTTGTGGAAGTATCTAGCTTATCTAGAATGAATCTTACTACATCATATGTTTGACCAAAATTGATTTTTAGTTAGAAATACTTAAATTCAGTTGCGCTGATAAGTTGGCTGAAAGTGTGACACAACTTTGAGCTTTTACCTAGTTGAAGACTGTAATCTTCTACACTTTAGGCTCTGTGGGGCCTAGGAAGGTGTTCCTTCTAAATATTTCATTTGACTATCTCAATAACTAACATAGCAAATCATAGACCAGTTCCTATAAGGGGCAAACAACATAATTCACTCAAAGGTCAGCTAATCTTCAAGCAAATATCTATCAATTTACCAAGAACAGGGAAAATATCTCACACATAAGCCTCATTTTAGATAATTTAAAAAGATTTGTTTTCTAACCCTGAATTGACAGTCCAATATGTTATTATCACTCAAAAGGAAAATACCATGACAAATAGGCCAGTGTCTTCATCAATTGGGTAATGGAGTCATACATCTTACAACCTGTCATGCAAAAATTCCTTAATTCTGATAATTATGGACTATTTTCATAAGGACTTGCATTATGGAAACTCTTTGCACATAATTCATCACTTCTTATGAAATTCTTTGTGAATCATTACAAGTTCATGACCTAATTTAAACATTTAATTGATTAATTGAATCAAAGAAGAAATGAAGGCATGCATTCAAATGAAACATTCAAAGATGAACCAAATATACTTTATTTTATATTCAAAACTTGCAAAATGGTTTACAGAGAAAAGTAGATGAACTATGTATGAAATTAGCTTCGATATCAGTAATTTCTACAAAAATTATTAAGATTTTCATATGCAGGATTCAGAACCAAGACAATTCCACTACCCTATTTTTTGGTATTCTTCTATCTACTACCCTTTTACATATTAGACCTGAAGACTCAAAAATTTAGAACCCCTGCAAACAAGCCCTGAATTCCCTTTTATAGAATAAGGGAGCCAACAAGCTTCTGACTTGAAATGCAGTTACATTACGAAATTTCATTTCGCACCAAATTTCCCCTACATTTCAAAATTCCCCACATGATAATTCTATTGAGATGGGGAAACCATAATTGTTACAACCGCCATAAGGAAGAAATAAAGTACTGCCAAAATTTCCCTTGATCACCATGTAAGCAACAAGACTGATGTTTAGACTACCACGGGGGTACACAGTTAGCATCCAACACCCCAAAAGGCAGCCACACATGCAAAGAAAAAACAACGGCCACAAAAATTACCAATCAACACAAAATTTTTATTTCACCACCACCTTTTTCATCAACTAGAAGACCTTCCACAAGTAGCATACACACCACAGTACACACACCCACTTTGTGTCATAGCGAGGGTTGGAGATGAAACTTAAACCCCTTCATCGTCCTTGTCTTGCTTTAGCACAACACCATCACACCTGCTAGGATTCTTGACCACTAAAGGCTGAACGAACAACACGTCAGCTCCAAGGGATGGAACTCGACCCAAGGTTTTGAGATATTGACGGTAACTGGAAACCATCTCCATTTCAATTTCTAACTAGATATTCATGATGTTAATGGGCAAGTTTTTTCATCCAAAGGATCCACAACCATATTGAAGCTTCCGCTGAATTCTGCTAGAGGGCCCAACAATTTCCTCTCCTTTTGCTCTTGTCACCTTCAAACTCTTGGCTTGGCCTTTCAGACAATAGCTGCACCTAGTAGCAATAGGTACAAATCCCTTTCATTGGGTAGCCTCATGAGCACATTGCCTTCACTCCAAGTCTTTGTCATGGGACCTCTGTGAATTTAGTCGAGAATACCTCCGTACTGGAACTAGTGAAGCACTAGGATTTCTCATTCTACCTTTAGAAAATATACACTCCTAACCTTAGCTCCATGTGGAAACTCAAAGAATTGAAAACTAATTTCTATGGAAAAAATAGAAACTTGCCACTTCTATTTATTGAAGAAAGTGATGATAGAAATCATCAATGTTCAATGAAGAACACACATGCAAATTGGACAATTCATTGGCATGCATATTGTCACCATTTAATTCTCAAATGCATGGAAATCTGCATATCCTACTTCATGATTATCAAAAATTAAGTTTCCACATGCACGAAGATCAATTTGATCTCACCTGCAAAGAGTAGATCATTAATGCCCAATGGTTACAAAATGAAACAACTATCACATGTTGGTTATCAACTTTGAATGTCGACCATTTGTCTCATGACGAGATGGTAGATCAAACAACTCACTTTGGGTTGACCAGGTCTAAAATCAAACAAAACATCGTTGATTTGTCTTCAGCCAATGGGGTTAACCCACTTCAGATAGCAATTCATCCATCAACAAGCTTCATCTATCTCATAGACTGGGTGGATTGATCCACATGCTGGGATCTCTCTGGTCTTGTAGCCTTTAATGAAGCTCCATCTTTTCCTCATGAATCTGTGGGGAATGGTGCAAATTGTTCCCATCATTCAATCCTAGACATTGATTTAGAACCACGGGTAATGAGCTAGATAGTGGAGAATGTGCCACACATCCGTATAAGGACACGTGTGTTCATCTCGCTATTCTTGCACTACATAACTGGCTGGCATTTTCCATCCTCGAGCTAGTAGGGTATGGTCAAGATCTCTTCCCACCGTCTCGAATCACTAAACTTGCATACATGGTAAGGTCAACATTAAAGAAGGGGCCAATACTAGATTGATGATGACTTGACCCTTGTAGATAGATTAATTAAGCTTAAGTCATTTTGGGAAAAAAATTTAACACCCAACTTTATGATGCAACTGAAATCAACGACTCACTGGGTGACCAATGCTCTTGACCAAAGGGTCTGGTAGTTGAATGTACACGATGACTCAAGTAATGACTTAATGAACTAGAAATTAGTAGGATAGGTCAACATGAGATTAAAAGACCTAAAGGATTTCAAAGGAAAAACCCTACTCACACATGGGGACAAGGATTTTAAAATGCAGACTAAACCCATGGGGTACTTAAAATTCTTCAAAATTTTGGAAGCTCCATCAGATTTTGCATCAAAACTTGTTCAAAAATTTCCTCAATGGTCATTATTTCTCTAATTTCATAATTTGGATCCAGAATGGCTTCATCATAAACCTTGGTTTCATTATAAACCAAATTCAAAACCTCTCTATCATCTTCATCCAACTGGTCTGGAATGTCAAAGAGCTCAAGAATCTATGTTGATTGCAATGACAACCTTTGATATGATCTTTTCCTTACCATGTGCTCATCATCACAATTGAGCCAAAAGTCTTCTAAATGAAAATCATGGGCATGGTTTCTAGCTATCCACTTCACAATATTCCCTTCAGTATCATAATTAATTCTTTGGAGTGTAAAGAACTCCAATTTGTACATTCTCAAATCCTCTTCACACAAGTCAGCTGCTTTAGCTACATTGCACTTATAATTTCCCATTATAATAGGAAATATGATAGAAATTCTCTTATGAGACATGCTCAAAAGAGCATGGGATGGATTCATCTATCTTACAAATTCCAATAACAACAATTTATTTGTTAGGTACCTAGGCAACATGAAAGTATATCCGTCAAACCCTTCCACCCTAATGTAGGTGAAAGTAGGAAACTAAATGTACCAGCCTCCAAGCAACTTGATAAGCTTTTTTGCTTCCAAAGACAACCTTTTAGTTTTGTTACATTCCATTATTCTTACTAGCTTCATGCAAAACACATCATTGACTCTTTGATAATGCCCCTTGTATTGATGAATAGTAATTTGGAGTAAATGAGCATATATTAGATTATTCCTTGCTTATCTACCCAGCGTTCCAAATCTATTCAACCCTTGTTTATTTTCCTTAAGGGTATAGGAATAAATCACATATGAGAACATATAGAGCCATCCTAACAGTGGGAATTCCTTCATCTAATCATGTAGCATGTCGCTAATAAAACTTCCCCAATGCATCTACGCAAGGCCTTCCATTAATTTGGATATAATTATGAACATCCATGGTTTGATTTTATTGGCATTCTTAAGTCCAACTATCCTACTTAACATAGTTATAACATCTTGAACATCTGGGTTAAACATAGATCTTAGAATTGGGTTCGTTTGCTTTGTAATTTTCTCCTGGCACCACTATGTGTTCATAATTTCTTTGTTGTGTTCTTTGACACTTAGGTAAGCTCTAGCCATCATTTTCACATCCATCAAGTTCACCTGAATAGATATGAGGACCCAAAATTTATATGAAATTCCTTTCATGGAAAGATCTACGTAGACTCTTTCCTCTTTTTCAACAACTCTCTTATCTGTGTCGTAATAATTCAAACACTGTATAACTTGTTTAGGGGCCTCCATTGCTAGCGGAAACCCTCCTACTAAATGTAGCCCACTTGCTATAACATTCTTCATACACTGAGAGGCATTCTCTTGTCAGGCTCGTGCAATGAATTCAACATTAGAAAACCATCCTAGATGAGTATCAGTTATTATCCCACCCATTGGTATAGCTAGAAAAGAAAAATATTTAAATTCCTTTGTTGGCCTTGCTTTGAAAGTACTCATTTTTACCTATGTATCCTATATTTTTACAATTGTGTGCCTTGTGTGTGAGTTAGGGTTAAATTTAACAAGTTATCCTTAACAGTTTGTAAAACTTGCAATCTACTATTTGGTTAAATTTATTTCAAAACAATCAATAATCTGAATTACCAGGGGAAATAACATTATCTCAAGACATGCATGCATAAGATAACTAATAGAATTTTTAGTTTTTCAAGACATACCTAGTTTTGCTAATGGTAAAAAGAAATATCTTTTAGAATGTAACTTTGAAACCCTCGGTAGTTGCATTCTTCATTTCTCGAGGTTTACCTTTCTTTGCACATTGTAATATGAATCTTGATTTCTTAATGTCCTTGAAAACTAGCAATATGGCATGAGGTAAAGTGTTACAAAAGTAACTGCATGCTTGAGGTGGTACCAAGTATGTGTGCGGTTTTTTAACTTCATTAATTACCTATTATAAAGCATTGATTTTCTCAAATAAAGGTGCAATCATGGTGAATTAGGGTTCAAATCATGAAAATCTTAGTTTATGTGCAGACCCACCACTAGAGAAGAAGATGGCACATAAACTTATGTGGAACTCTTGTGTGTATTTTTGACTCTTACAAGGAAAAATATTTTTGAAATACGTGACCGTTGATGATCACTAGATTGGAATCATCTGGTTTTGGACATTAAAAGATTATAGGGAATCAAGAACATTTATCTTTTTGGGTCCATGGGGACTGAGTGCAAAGAGATAAAGTGGTAACTTGGTTCGAGTAGAAGTATAAAAAATATTTGAACATGTTTGTAATGAAACCTCCAATTTCCAACCTCTGACTAAGAAACGAAAAGAAACTATCGGAACAATCGATGAAGAAAAAGAAACTTGCACACACCAAGATGACTCATCTATCAGGTGAAAACTTAGGACTGGACAAAGATACAAAATCCTTGACAAAACCACGCGACTCTAGGACTCTGGGGTTTGAAAATTTTGATAAAACTCAGTAAAGAAAACTGTGAAACCCTGAATCCAAGAAAGATATAGAATTAAAACAATGACCAAAAAATCCAAAATAAAACTTGTTGAAATAAGGGATGAACAATGTCCATGAAGTTGTAGCCTTCAAGAGAACCTTTTCCAAGAAGAAATTCACCCACACAAAAAGAGTTGCAACTAGGGCATGCAAATGGAGATTATCTGATTGATATCTAGAATATAATTACAAATGCGCATATGCCCTGATTATATAGGCATGAGTGAAATACAAGATGCATTAAGATGTTTTCATGTGTCTTGATGAAATATCATGTGAGAACATATATATCCCAACTAACTACCCAGGGAATGATGAAGTGATAGAGATAAGCTCTATAACAAACAACTCATCTTCTAGAAGGAATATTATCCCCTAAATACATGGAAAGGGTAATGACCCCTTTATTAATGATTAATGCAACCTAAGACTTAATTAAATAAAAAAAAGACCTAATTTAAACTTATTCTAGTGTAATTAAATAATTAATTACACCAACACCCCCTATAAGTGCAACTTAGGGAGGAAAATAAAATGAAATGATTATGCAATGATGATGGGTCTCAGCTACATGATGGTCATTTTAGGTACCCATTTACAAATAAGATGAAAATGCAACTGATCTCCCACAAATAGAGCAAAGGGAAAAACCATTGGGAAGAAAACCACTCTCCAAAAAGGAGATGAAATGTAGAAAAGTGAGAAAGGATGGGAAGGATGGAGGACTGCATATTACCCCCAAGTACAAATAACTTGTGGACAAACAATTTGTCTCCCTTTCAGAAGAAACAAAACCAAGTAGAAATGTAGGGAAGATTCCCATTCTAGATAGGAATTGAAGTAAGGTAGGATGAATGTGGATGATGATGTCTTTGAATACTGCTCATATGTCTCCTTTACCACTAAATATGAAGATGCTGCAATCAACTGAGGTACATACCCAATCAATGAAGAAGGTAACAAACCAGGACTATGGGGAACTGATGTTGAACAAGATCCAAATACTACAATAAAGTGATCCTTCTATTGAAGGAATAGATGGAGATTAGATTCCCCCCCCCACAATGAAGTGTCCTCAAAACCAATGAAATAAATCTAAAGCAACAAAGGTGTCCAAACCACATGTCTCCCTATAGCAAGAAGGGAATACAATGGTAGATGTTGAAGAAACTCTGATTCCAGAATGGAATGAGAGGAAATAAGTCTCATATAGGAAATATCTAAAGAGAAAAGGAGTGCCTCCAAGATAGTCTCAAGATCCCCAATCAAGGTTGAGACAAAGGAATGTGGAGACTCAAGAAAAATCTCCAAAGTAGAATATGCATAGAGGAGAGATATCCCCTCAAGAATGTCCTCCAAACCTGTAGAAGTAGCCAAGTTAGCAATACCTAAAATAAAGCCATTCTATGATTCCAAGTCAGGAAAACTAAATGTGTCCTAGTGAATGGAGATGATGCAAGCCTCAATCAATGACTCTAGACAAGGAATCATTGAATGTGAATGGATACCAATTGTCTCTGATGGAGAAGAAGCATTTGTAGCACCCTTACCATCCTCATCTAAAGAATCAAGACATTCCAAATCTATAAGCTCCTAAATAGTAATATTATCATGGGGTACTTGATCTAAGGAATGACATTCTAAATCAATGTCATAAGGAAATGGTGGAGTGTTAGAATCTCCATATAGCTCCCAAATCTTATTCCAAAGGATATGAGGACAATCACAATGATCAAAAACATTCAAAACATCACAATCAACTTGCATTCCAATGATCTCTAGGGCAATATATCTACTGCAAATCCAAGCAAGTTCATGAATACCTTCACTTGGATGGGGAACTATAACATACAGATGTGGCAATAATTCAAGTGACTGGAGATGGTGTATGATCCCATCTCACCATTGTTTATAGTTTCCCTTGTGCAACATAGTTAGAGAAGGAGTATATGCAAACCCCATAATGTACTAATAAATTTATCCAAAAATACAAATAAAATGACCTTCAACAACAAATAGAAACTTCCAAATGTGATGTGCAACTAAAGAGATGCCACCCAAATCAAAAAATCCTTCTTCAAATTTTAGGATGTCCAAGTAATTGAACAATTGCACCAAATTGGAAAAAACCAATGCAAGAGTACCTAGAGCTGAAACTGATCAAAAGGAAAGGACTGATGAAGAAAGCTCTTCAATACCTTCTTGATGCCACTAGAATCACCAAATTTTGATAAACGATTGAGAAGATATGAGCCTTTAAGGCCAAACTAGGGTTTTGACTTTAGTTGACTATTGATTTTTCTGGTAGCAAAATTTTGCAAAATTGATGTCACCACTAGAAATTAGGCTAAATCCTCTTTCCAACAATATCTGGTTTGTTGAATTTCAACACCATGGTGAGAAGATATGCCTCTTGAAAATTTTTTCCCAATTTGGGGTACAAGCTAAATAGGTGCAAAAAATTAGCACCTAGGGCAAAAAAAAAATCTCATCAAGTACAAATCCTAGTCCTTGATGTGACTTTGGAAGAGATTGGAAAAAAATAAAAAGAGTGCCACCATAGGCGGCATTGGGGGGACAAAGATTAGCGGTGCCACTTGAGGTAGGCTCCACCAATGGCAGAGCAACCAACACCGACTACAAATTCCAGTAGAAGAATCTGTAGTTGGTGGAGGTCTTTGGCAGGTAAGAATGGTCAACAGTGTGAGTAGCAGTGTTGTACAACAGATGGTGGATGGTAGGAGGAGAGCACAATGCGGTCGTTACCAAGTGGGCCGACCAATGTACTCCCCCACCTGTAAGAAATTAAATACATTGCCAAAAAGAGAATTGGGCCGACACAAAAGGATTTGTGAAGATATTTTTGATTTGAAAATGTTTCAATATTAAATAAAAAATCCTATTGATTATTATGCTGACAATGAAAAACCTGGGGTATGTGCAAGATCATCATGGAAAAAACAAGCACTTAAGTGGCAAAAAAATCATAAAAATAAGAGTTAGGGAACTTGACATAAAAATTTGAATAATTTATCTATATTATTTCAAAAATATGTAAGAATAGAATCTATAACAAATTAAATGTAGTTTCTAAACTACTAGGTTTATTTAAAAAAAAATTCTATTTGGTGAAAATTTGAAATTTCAATGCAGTAGTACTTAAATTTCAGGGAAAAAATAAGTACGTGTCTATCTAACCACCCTAACCACAATAAAATGATAATATTTTTTTATAAGATTTTAGATATAAGTAGAGGACTCATGTCTCGATACGATGCATATTTTTTTATAATTTGTTTCCAAGTAAATAATAAATTATGAATTTTTTATTACAATTTTAAAAAAATATAAAAACTTGTATGTCTAACCACCTTAACTTGGTCAAAACTTCATGAAATTCATTTTTTTTAATCCTATAGTATGTGAAGCATAGAATGCGACACATGTTTCAAATTCAAAAAACATGATATTGATTGAAAGTTATGGATGTTTTTCAATCAGCCTATCAATAAGGATTTTAGTCGTAATTCAAATAGAAAATGAATTATAATTATTTATTAAATATAAAGTAAAGCATAATTTATATTGGTGGAAAGTTGAGAATCTCCTTTAAAAACCCTTTTTGTTTCATCATTTTTGGGTAGAAAAAAGTTGCCAGCCACATACCCTACACATATCCACCATATTGCCACTTTTTGGCCCATCACGATTCTACACATACCCCCCTGCAAACTATGATTTTTGATCTGGCTGACCAACAATTTTGTTTTTGAATAATGCCAATTGGAAATTAAAAAAAAAATCCAATGTTGATAATACAATACACTATGCTGAAAAAATATTGTATGCTGACCAAAAATATAATATTCCACTAATTTTAACCCTATGCTGACCAGTAAATAAAATGGTCGCTCCGGATTTTTTAAACTTTTTGAAAACTATTGAAATTTTTTCAATATTATTTTTTTGCAAAATTATAGAAATATGAGCCCAATTTTTTCCTGAAATAAAAATGGCCTGTGACTAAATTTTTCTTTCCACAAAGGACAACTGACAGCGAGGATTTTTTGCTACAAATTTGTATGGATTGTACTAGTTGATTTTGCAAACCCTAAAATACCTCTGATGGCTCCTGGGTTGATGTATCTGAATTCAATGAGTGAATGCATGATCCTACAATTTTCAGGCCTTCTGAAGACAATGGCGAGCTTCGATCTAACTCAATATGCTTCAAAAATCAGCTTGGTCCCCAAGTGGAGACAAGAAGCTTGCAATGGAAACCTTCAAGCCTGCATGAATCTCACTAGTCCATCTTTCTTGATCTTGGGATGAACCTTCAATGGAAAAGCTCTGATACCATGTTGAAATAATGGATTCACAATGTCCCTAAAGATGCAACCCTCAAGAGGACCTTTGCTAAGAATAAATTCACCCACACATAAAGTGTTGCAACTAGGGAAAATGGAGATTATCTGATTGATATCTAGAATATAATTACAAATGTACATATGCCCTAATTATATAGGCATGAGTGAAATATAGGACATGCCTTAAGATGTTTCCATATGTCTTGATCAAACAACATGTGACAACTGTTGGTTAACAGATTTGTCACTTCAAGTTTATACTCCTTTTCCCACATGAATGACAACCTGATCAATAGTTGAGTCACTTACAATGGTATGCACAAGTGCTCTCTCCTTGTTTTACAATACATAGCTACCTTTGGATAATTTGCAATGAATGTAAAGAAGGTATTCTTTTAACCAAAAAGAAAAAATGGCACACTACCATCCACCCATAGCCATGAAATAGATGTGAAAAATTAAATTTAGAAATATGTGAATGCAAAAAAATGACACAAAGTTCACCTCTCCCACACCCACAAATGAGAAACAAGAAAAGGATGAGTAGCAGGTCTTCACAATAGATTAATTAATCTAAATTCAAAGATATAGAAATAATTATCCACACAATTTGATATAACAAAAATTTCATTGGAAAAAGATTATAGAGACATAGGAGTTTGCCATCTAAAGAAAAAATAAATAACACACAAATTTATAAACATCTCCTTTTTTTCCCAATACAAACTGAGTTCATAAACTCATCTCCCTATATAGAAAACTGTGATTGAGAAGAAAAATTCCCTTTACCCTATTCCCAAACAACTGAGAAAAAGATCCCCTTCAATAATGGGAGAAATGAGATTTAAAATTTCTTTCCCCATAACCGTCTCTTTTAAAATTTAGTTATAAAGAAACTTCCTTACTTATTTTTACAATTTATGGAAAATAATTTCAAAAATACCACACTCCCTCTACACTTTCTCATGGGTTAACTGATTATTCCAATGACTCTTTAGTTCCCCTTTTGTTACATTTTAATATGGTCACTAATGTAATTTCAAGTTACAAATAAAGACCTTGAATCAAATTATAGATATTTTATAAATATATCCACATTTGGTTATATGGTCCATGTATAGGAAGGCCAATCCATATAAGTACCTCTGTCGTAGTTCCATGTCTAGCAATCAGTAATATATTAGCCAATGGAATTGATAATGTCATCTTTAGAGCAATATCTAAAGTATCTGCCAGTGCTCTATCTCTATATAATTCAAATATGCCAAAGTTCATATAGTTTCCAGTGAATGCCCCCATTAATATTGTCAAGGAAATTGCATTTCCTTTGTCTCAAATCTACTATTCTAGCTTCATCTAGACCATTTCCACTCACTCATTCAATAACAAGTGATTCCTTTGAAGATTTTGAAGCATTTTTAAAGATACTTCTTTTGGAAGTATCTTGTATAACATCTACATTTGGCATTCCCCTAACAAACCATGATGATCAAGTTATTTTTAGTTAACACTTGTTATTTTCCCTCTTTTCTTTTCTTAATTTCTAGTAGAACAAGTGTTGGGATAGCAACCATACTATGAAATGCATGCTCAACATTGTGCAACTTGCAACCCTAAGAAATGCCAAGGTTCTTTGATTCATCTACATTATATCCATCCTACTCCACTCCTCTTCCTTGGTCTAAGATCCCTTTCACCATGCAAGTACCTTGTAAGATGAGGTACTTAGCCTTTGCAATGGTCTAGTAGTTAGTTAACCATAGATACCCATTGAATCGCTATGAAGAATTATTGAGGTGAGGCCGCTATAGCTGAGAGTGCTACAACTAAGGCAAATCTTCCTTCCATTGCAGTTTTATGCCTTGCATATGATTTAACACTTTGCATAAATTTCCACAAAGCATTTGAACTTATAATGTCTAACAAAATATCTATTTCATTATTGTTTGATAGATTTCTATACCTTGTTGCAGATTAGTCGATTGCATTTACTTGGAAGATTTTAAAGCTATTTCAACAAGTCCATTTCATGTATGTCTTGTGATCATTTCATTCGATGAGATTGTATATCTTTAAGGCACTTAAAACATTTGAATTCTTTCTAGAGAATTTAGGAGATCCATTCCTATCGAACTTAGACTATTGATGGAAACTTTTGTGACCTACATTATAACATTGGAGGTCTATTCATAGCATTTTTGAATTAAGGGTTACACTCACTTGCAAGATAACCTTGAAGAAAGTCATTTTTCTAACTCTGGAGTATTTATCCTTGTAGTCATTTGATAGTTGATTATCATCTTGGCACCTTTCTCTTAGAATGCAAATAAACATAGATTATGCAATCCCATTTTGTAAGACCACATCTTGTTAGGTAGTTCAAGAGCTTTGTATATTCTCCTTCATTTTGTGTATAGGATACCTGAGCACTTTAAACCATATTATCTAGAAAAATTTCTATTAAATCATGCTTTGATGGGTGTCTACATTCATTTTGGAAGCTCTTTCTAGTGTGGGCTTGCGAAGGCACTAGCAAAGATGGTGGAATCTAGTTCTAACACTCACCAATGGAATTTGTTTTCGAGATTTTAAAGTCTTTTCAACAACAACCATTTATTAATCTCCTGTAGGTGTTGCATTCTGAAGTAGTTTGTGCTCCTTTTCTATGTGATCCACATTCACATATATGTCTCCTAGGGCGTTTCTAACATAATATCTGACAAAAATATTCCATTCACACTTTGTTTGAATGCTCTCATTTAATATGGGCTTGGAGGAAGTTGAAAAATGTTGTGGAGAAGGCTTTACACAACCAACTACATTTGCATCAAAGTTTCTAAAGCATTTTCAACAAATTCATTTCATGAACGAGTATGTGCAGTATCATGATGGGCCAAAAAGTGGTGATATGATGGGTATGTGTACGGTATGTGGCTGACAAATTTTTTTAACCCAATATTGATGAAATGAAAAGGGTTTTTAAAGGAGATTCTCAGCTTTCCACCAATATAAATTATGCTTTACTTGAATTTAGTAAATAATTATTAATCATTTTCTATTTGAATTACGATTAAAGTCCTGATGATAGGTTGATTGAAAAACATCTATAGCTTTCAAACGGTATCACATTTTTGAATTTGAAACATGCATCACATTCTATGCTTCACATACTATAGGATTAAAAATGAGTTTCATGAAGTTTTGACCAAGTTAAGGTGGTTAGAAATACAAGTTTTTATATTTTTTAAAAGTTGTAATAAAATTTCATAATTAATTATTTACTTGGAAAAAATTACAAAAAAATACATCGACGGGACATGAGTCCTTTACTTATATGTAAAATTTTATAAAAAAATATTATCATTTTCTTGTGGTTAGGGTGGTTAGCCAGACACCTACTTATTTTTTCCCTGAAATTTAAGTGCTACTACATTGAAATTTCAAATTTTCACCAAATATATATATATATATTTTTAAAAACCTAGTATTTTAGAAACTACATTCAATTTTCTACAGATTCTTTTCTTACATATTTTTGAAATAATATAGATAAATTATTCAAATTTTTACGTCAAGTTTCCTAACTATGATTTTTCTAAATTTTTCGCCACTGAAGGGCCTATTTTTTCCATGATGATCCTGCACATACTCAAACATTTTGCAATTTGATACTTTTTCCATACATGTCCACTAGATGCTAGCTTCAATTTCTTTCCAAGCAATGCCAATATTCCCTTCATGTTATCTTTCTTCCAGAGGAATGATTATGATGTTGAGGAATCAAACCTTTTACAAACTTTTGAACCTTTCCATCGGTGACATATAGAGTTAAAGAACTTGTGAGTTACCTGACAACAAAGAACTTCATAAATAGTTGGCTTTAATAAAGCCACCATGGAATTCAAAAAAATTCACTATTGGAAATAAATTTATTTCCCTCAATAATGTCTTTACTCTATGAATAATTTGGAATTTTTTTGGAAAACATACTTGAAGCTGAAAATAGAAAACCCCATAACTTCCTCATAGCAACTCTTTTTTGTATGAAATTTGGAAAACAATATAATTAAACAACACAGAGCATAACCCAATATTATTTTAAGCTCTAGTTCTCAAAAACTTGAATTTTAGCCTCATTTGCAACATGGTAGGGGAAAGATGTAAGGTTTAAAATATCTCAAATGGTGAGGCATTTGGGCATGAAAATTGACCAGATTGGTCAAAATGAGAGTATGAACTGACCAAAAGATTTCATAGAATCCCTTACGAATTTCTAAATTTAATTGTTTTCATTATTCGACATATTTATGGGGCATATAGGAGAATGCACTAAAATTCAAAAAATTTCAAGCTTTAAATTTTGGGATAACAACTGGCTCTAATTAGGGATGAGAACTACAACATGGATGAAGCAAGGGACCCAGAATATCAAGTGTGGACTAGTGCTTAAATCCATTGGGAAACAAGTCAAAAGAAAAGCAGGAGAACAAGGTGCTGCTTGCAGAAGGGTGGAGGGGAACTGGGCACAAACCAAAAATGAACAAGCCAAATCTACCTTTCTACTTATGTACAAGAAAGGAAAATCCTCACTCAAGCGATGCTCCAGGTTGTTCATGCAAAACCATCCACTAGCTGGGAAAAATATGACCCTTTTCAAAACAATCGATTGGGGCCATATGATATGCTAGAAAACAAAAGCCACCATGTGACTGTTGCCATATCAAATTTTGGACTGATGGACTATAGAAATGATTTTAATAGACACTAGTGCCCAAAACTCCATTCTTCATCAAAAACTTCTACACCATTATCTTCTTCTTTTATAACTTCATATGTAACATCTGGCTCAACATTGACCATGACTTCATCAGAAAATTCTTTATGTGGTTTGTAGACTAAAATAAATTCTAGGCATGGGGTATGTGCAAGATCATAATGGGCCAAAAAGTGGCAATATGATGGGTATGTGTAGCGTATGTGGCTGATGACATTTTTTTTACCCAAAATTGATGAAATGAAAAGGGTTTTTAAAAGAGATTCTCAACTTTCAACCAATATAAATTATGGTTTACTTTGAATTTAATAAATAATTATTATTCATTTTCTATTTGAATTATGACTAAAGTCCTAATTGATAGGCTGATTGAAAAACATCTATAGCATTCAAACGTTATCACATTTTTTGAATCCAAAACATGCACCACATTATATGCTTGAAATACTATAGGATTAAAAAAAATGAATTTCATGAAGTTTTGACCAAATTAAGGTGGTTAGACATATGAGTTTTTATATTTTTAAAAATTTGTAATAAAAAAATCATAATTAATTATTTACTTGGAAAAAAATTACAAAAAAATATGCATCACATCTAGACATGAGTCCTCTACTTATATCTATAATCTTATAAAAAAATATTATAATTTTATTATGGTTAGGGTGGTTAGACAAACACCTAATTCTTATTTTTTCTGAAATTTAAGTACTATTGCATTGAAATTTCAAATTTTCACCAAATAGATTTAAAAAAAAAAACCCTAGTAGATTAGAAACTACATGAAATTTGCTACAGATTCTATTCTTACATATTTTTAAAATAATATAGATATCTTATTCAAATTTTTATGTCAAGTTGTCTAACTCTAATTTTTCGGAATTTCTCACCACTTAAGGGCCTATTTTCTCCATGATGATCCTACACATACCCAATGTAAACAAAGGTTTTGATTTTTCAATATCACATTCCAAAAACATAGGATCAAATTTGATAGCAATAACTTCTTCCCCTTTCACACAAATGAAATCATTGTTGGGGATGCTAACAGAATGAGAAAGAAATTTACTAGCACCTTCATCAACTTCAATCATTAAATTGTCAAATGTTTTAATTTCATCTTCATACCACATACTTTATTTGTTGAATCAACATCACATGAAAAGGGAAATTGAAAAGAAACTATGTGGGCTTGCATAACATCTCCTTCAAAAAAATAAATTACCTATTCTTGTGACTTTTCCTCCTCATGATCTTCATTAGAAAATTCAAATGCTAAACATTCATGCTGCATACAAAGATTTGATTGTGGATTTTCCAAATTTTCTTCATTATCAATCTTTAAATCATTAATAACAAATACTTCATATACAACTTCCATGCACTTTGGACAAAAGATATCCAATACCTCTTCTTGGTGTTGTGTAGCCTCAAGTTTCTCTTCATCACTGGTAAAAGTAAATGATTCCATTTATGTGGTAGATAAGGAGGCCAAAATAATATCATCTACATTACCCTCTTTACAATTTGTATTGTGGGAGGATTGTTTATCCTCTTTGTCACCTGAGGGTATTATTGGCTCATTATTATTCCTTCATAATGGAAATAAAGGATTCAATTGCTCTATCCATATGAGGTTTAACTCATGCATTGCTTCATCTCTACCAAAATGTTTTTGATAAAAAATAGTAAGGTTAAGACTATTAGAGAAGGACATTGTACTTATTGAAAATCTATATGTCTGAGAAATTAGTTTTTGCATGATAGGCTTCCTCATAGATTCACATTTCAAATAATATGCAACTTGATTTTCTTTCCATAACCCACTTAATATCAATTCATCTTCTATTTTTACAGCCTCTTACTGAGCAACTTCGATATCACCTACTTTACATTGTTTTAACTTAAATTGAATGTTTGGATGCAATGTAGAAATAGAAGTACAAAGTTGTAGTTTCTTACTTGGTTGAATAGAAGTTGGAATCTTTTTTAGCAATCGGTTGAATCTTTCCATAAAATCTCTGATTGATTCACCTTCTTGCTTCTAAATATTAAAAAATTGGCCCAGCAAAGCAGCTTCATCAACAAGGCCCTTATACCTTCCCAATGACTTATTCTTTAATGAATCCCAATTAGTAATACACCTTTCTTCTAAATATTGAAATCAATTTTCTATAGGTCCAATCAGAGATTCAATACATATTCTCACAAAAAAATCTTCTTCATTTACCCCCAAAATGTCACATGCAACTGTAAATGCCAGAATATGGTCTTCAACATCTTGATGGTTTTCTCCACTGAACTTCAGGAAGTGATTTTCACTTACAATGGTCTGCGTAAGTGCTCTCTGATTGTTTCACATGGCACAACTACCTTCAGATAATTTGCAGCAAGTGGAAACTGGGTATGCTTTTAACTAGAAATCAAAAGAAGGCACACTACCATCTACCCATAGCCATGAAATAGATGTGAAAGATTAAATTTAGAATTAAGTGAATGAAGAAAATGACACAAAGTTCACCTCTTCCACACCCATGGATGAGAAACAAGAAAAGGATGAGCAATAAGTCTTCGTAATAGATTAATTAATTTGAATTCAAAGATTCAAAAATAATAATCCACTTAATTTGAAATAAAAGAAATTACATTGGAAAAAGATTATAGAGATAGGAATTTTCAATCTAAAGAAAACATAAAGAAACACAAAGATTTATCAATATCTACTTTATTTCCCAATACAAAACTGAGTTCACAGACTCATTTCCTTGTAGAAAAAACTATGACTAAGAAGAAAAACTCCCCTTCCCCTATTCGTGAATAGCTGAGAAAAAGATTCCCTTCAATAATGGGAGAAATGAAATTTATAATTTCTTTCCCCGTAATCATCTCTTCAAAAATTCAATAATAAAGAAACTTCCTTACTTCTTTTTACAATTTCTAAAAAATAATTTCACAAATATCACACCCCCTCTCCACTTTCTCATGGGGTAACTGATTATTCCAATGACTCTTTAGTTCCCCTTTTGTTACAATTTAATGTGGTCACTAATTTAATTTCAAGTAACAAAAAAAAACCTTGAATCAAGTTATAGATATTTAATAAATATATCCACATTTGGTTATATGGTCCATGTACACGAAGACCAATCCATATAAGTACCACTATTGTAGTTCCATGTCTAGCAACCAGTAATATATCAACTAACAGAATTAATAATGTCATCTTCAGGGCACTATCCGAAGTATATGCCAGTGTTCTATCTCTATATAATTCAAATATACCAACATTCATATAGTTTCTAGCCAATGCCCTCATTAGGATTGTCAAGGCAATTGTGTTTCCTTTGTCCTGAATCTACTATTCCAACTTTATGTAGACCATTTCCATTCACTCATTTAATAACAGGTGATTCCTTTGGAGATTCTAAATCATTTTTAAACATACTTCTTTTGGAAGTATCTTGTATAACATATTGATTTTACATTCCCCTTACAAACCCTTATGATCAAGTTATATTGATAATAGTTTAAGCACAATACATCAACATATCAACTGATAAGCATGATTACATATTGTCATAATATCAACTTATATCACCTACAAGAATTACATAACCACACAAAAAGCTACAAAAAAAAACATACTATAGACAATACATGGACTGTACATCAGCAAAAGCATGAGGAAGACTAGACACAGACAGAACAAATGCTAAAGACTTTTGCATAAGAGCAACAAATTTTTACAAAGTATCTAGACTATAATTTCCTCCAGTGACCCCCAACTAAGTAGGGTATTAACAGCCTCAAGATCTTCATTAGTGAAAATATGAAGACTTTTATCTTTAATAACTTCCTCTTTCCTAGTTTATTTTGTTGATTTCTTCCTTGAAATTTCCCAAGGCCTGCAAGAATATAGCCAAATTGGGTTGCCCCTGTTGCCATGCATTTCCATCCAAGCAAACCTCCTGATGAATTGGAACCATACCATCCTTTAGGAGCTTCAAGAACTTATTATCTACAATCTCCATTGCATCCACAACCTGCAAAGCAACATTGAATAATGTGAGCCTTTTAATTCACTCAGTAAGAATCCTCTAGACCCCATTGTATTTTTCCTTGTTCCTTGCTTTCCATATAATCCATAAAACCTCAGTGGTAAGAAAAAACCAAAAAAGATGCAACTCTTTACTTAGTTTACTATCAAATCCCATTAGAACCTCTTTCCAATTGAGTTCCTTCTTAGAACACCAGGGGTCATTACTATTCCAAAACAGATTCTAGATTTCTTTAGCATAAAAGCAGTCAAAGAAAATATGATAGACAGATTCTCGCACCCTACAAATTTCACAACTATCAATATCAACATTTTTTAACTTAAAAGGGACTTTTTGTATAAGAACAAGCCATCTAAAACATGTTTTTTTTACATCCACTCCATTGTGCCACAGAAAATAGAAATATTTTTGCCAGTCTTTATTCTCTATGTTAGTCCTCCAAACCTTATTAAGATACTCAATGGGTGTACTAGAGTTGAGAATGTCTTTACAGATAGTTTTAGTTTTAATCTCTTGCAAAGGAAGAGTTTCTTTCCACAACATGTCAAGTGGTTTGTTTTTTCTGTTCTCCATGTGGAGATTATAATTCCACCTCTTAGAGGGTTCTCTGAGAATAGAGTAAGTTCTATAACTAGAGTGGAGGAGCCCATAGTTTTTCCTCAACTGATCCCAACTAACCAAAGTTCTATCCCTTATGATGTCACTAAAAATTTTAATTCCTTTCTTGTTCCACTTCTTGGCTGAGCAACCCTACAAAAGAGTGAGAGGTTTCCCATTTTTATCCAAATTCCACCAAATGGATCTATCTAGGTGGACCAGGCTATTGTTAGGATCAATTAGGAGAGAACTAGTAAGGTTTCTCCTTATTGTTTCCCAAGATTTCCAAATACTTTTGAGCACCAGTGACCTTGCAGGTGTTGTTGGGTGATTGGTGATGAGGAGATCATTGAAAGGAAGAGCCTTCTAGGACTTTTCCAATTTGGGAACAACCTAAGCTATGTTGTTCCTGATTAGAACCTTCCAAGGTTCACTCCCATCAAGAGCTTTGATGACTCACTTAGCAGCTAGGGAAACTCCATGTTTTCGTAGATCCTTGAGCCCCAACCCACCATTGGCCTTTTCCAAATAGTACCATTCCCATTTGACATAGTGAAGCTTTTTTTTTCTTTTCCATCAGACCAAAAAAAACCACTGATTTTCTTTTGCACTCCATTAACTTGATAACTGTTAAAAAACCATGCCGAAAGAAAGTACAAAATATATAAGGACATTTTTTTTTGACAGACCTGCAATGAATTTCACTAGCCCATCTTTCTTGATCCTGGGATGAACATTCAATGGACAAGCTCTAATACCATGTTGAAATAATGGATGCACAATGTCCCTAAAGATGTAGCCCTCAAGAGGTCCATTTCCAAGAAGAAATTCACCCACACATAAAGTGTTGCAACTAGGGAAAATGGAGATTATCTGATTGATATCTAGAATATAATAACAAATGTACATATGCCCTGATTATATAGGAATGAGTGAAATATATGATGCCTTAAGATGTTGCCATATGTCTTGATCAAACAATATGTGACAATTGTTGGTTAGTAGATTTGTCACTTCAAGTTTATACTCCTTTTCCCACATGAATGACAAATTGATCAATAGTTGAGTCACTTACAATGGTATGCACAAGTGCTCTCTGCTTGTTTTACAATGTGTAGCTACCTTCGGATAATTTGCAACGAATGTAAATCAAGTGTGCTTTTAACCAAAAAGAAAAAATGGCACACTACCATCTACCCATAGCCATGAAATAGATGTGAAAAATTAAATTTAGAATTAAGTGAATGTAGAAAAATGACACAAAGTTCACCTCTCCCACATGCATGAATGAGAAACAAGAAAAGGATGAGTAGTAAGTATTCACAATAGATTAATTAATCTAACTTCAAAGATTTAGAAATAATTATCCACACAATTTGATATAATAGAAATAGCATTGGAAAAAGATTATAGAGACATAAGAATTTGCAATCTAAAGAAAACATAAATAACACAGATTTATCAACATCTCCTTTATTTCCCAATACAAAACTGAGTTCATAGACTCATTTCCCTATATAGAAAAATGTGATTGAGAAGAAAAAATCCCCTTCCCCTGTTCCCAAACAACTAAGAAAAATATCTCCTTCAATAATGGGAGAAATGAAATTTAAAATTTCTTTCCCCATAACCGTCTCTTTTAAAATTTAGTTATAAAGAAACTTCCTTACTTATTTTTACAATTTATGGAAAATAATTTCAAACATACCACACTCCCTCTCCATTTTCTCATGGGGTAACTGATTATTCCAATGACTCTTTAGTTCCCCTTTTGTTACATTTTAATATAATCACTAATGTAATTTCAAGTTACAAACAAAGACCTTGAATCAAATTATAGATATTTTATAAATATATCCAAATTTGGTTTTATGGTCCATGTATAGGAAGGCCAATCCATATAAGTACCACTGCAATATTTCCATGTCTAGCAATCAGTAATATATCAGCCAATGGAATTGATAATGTCATCTTTAGAGCAATATATAAAGTATCTTACAATGCTCTATCTCTATATAATTCAAATATACCAAAGTTCATATAGTTTCCATCCAATGCCCCTGTTAATATTGTTAAGGAAGTTGCATTTCCTTTTTCTCAAATCTACTATTCCATCTTCTTCTAGACCATTTCTATTCACTCATTCAATAAGAGGTGATTACTTCAAATATTTTGAAGCATTTTTAAAGATACTTATTTTGGAAGCATCCTGTATAACATCTACATTTGACATTCCCCTAACAAACCATTATGATCAAGTTATTTTTAGTTAACACTTGTTATTTTCCCTCTTTTCTTTTCTTAATTTCCAGTAGAACAAGTGTTGGGATAACAACTATACTATGAAATGCATGCTCAACATTATACAACCTGCAACCCCAACAAGTGCCAAGGTTCTTTGATTCATCTACATTATATCCATCCTGCTCCACTCCTCTTCCCTGGTCTAGGACGCCTTTCACCATGCAAGTACCTTGTAAGATGAGGTACTTAGCCTTTGCAACGATCTAGTAGTTAGTTAACCATAGATACCCATTAGCTCTCTATGAAGAATTATTGAGGTGAGGCCACTACAACTAAGAGTGCTACAGTTGAGAGAAATCTTCCTTCCATTGTAGTTTCATGTCTTGCATATGATTTAACACTTTGCATAAATTTCCACATAGCATTTTGAACTTATAATGTCTGACAAAATATTTCTTTCATTATTGTTTGATAGATGTATATACCTTATTGTAGATTAGTCGATTGCATTTACTTGGAATATTTTAAAGCTATTTCAACAAGTCCATTTCATGTGTGTCTTGTGATCATTTCATTCGATGAGATTGTATCTCTTAAAGGCACTTGAAACATTTGAATTCTTTATGGAGCATTTAGGAGATCCATTCCTATCAAACTTAGACTATCGATGGAAAATTTTGTGGTACATTATAACATTGGAGGTCTATTAATAAGATTTCTTAATTAAGAGTTACACTCACTTGCAAGATAATCTTGAAGAAATCATTTTTCTAGCTCTAGAGTATTTATCCTTGACTTCATTTGATAGTTTTTTATCATCTTGGCACCTTTCTCTTAGAATGCAAATAAACGTAAATTCTGCAATCCCATTTTGTAAGACCACATCTTGTTAGGTAGTTCAATAGCTTTGTATATGCTCCTTCATTTTGCATATAGGCTACCAGAGCACTTCAAACCATACTATCTAGAAAATCTTCCATTGAATCATGATTTGATGGGTGTCTACATTCACTTTGGAAACTCTTTCCAATGTGGGCTTGCAAAGGCACTAGCAAAGATGGTGGTATCTAGTTCTAACACTTGCCAATGGAATTTGCTTTTGAGTTTTTAAAGTCCTTTCAACAACAACCATTTATGAATCTCATGTAGGTACTGCATTCTAAAGTAGTTTGTGCTCCTTTTCTATATGATCCACATTCACATATATGTCTCCTAGGGCATTTCTAACATAATATCTGAGAAAAATCTTCCATTCACACTCTGTTTGAATACACTCATTTAATACGAGATGAGATGAAGTTGAAAAAGGTTGTGGAGAAGGCTTTACACAACCAACTACATTTGCATCGAAGTTTCTAAAGCCTTTTCAACAAAATCATTTCATGAACAAGTATGTGTAGGATAATGATGGGCCAAAAAGTGGTGATATGATGGGTATGTGGCTGATGAAGTTTTTTTAACCAAAAATTGATGAAATGAAAGGGTTTTTAAAAGAGATTGTCAGCTTTCCACCATTGTAAATTATGCTTTACTTTGAATTTAATAAATAATTATTATTCATTTTCTATTTGAATTACGACTAAATTTCTAATTGATAGGCTGATTGAAAAACATCTATAGCTTTCAAACGGTATCACATGTTTTGAATCCAAAACATGTGTCACATTATATTCTTCGCATACTATAAGATTAAAAAAAAAATGAATTTCATGAAGTTTTGACCAAGTTAAGGTGGCTAGACATACAAGTTTTTATATTTTTTAAAATTTGTAATAAAGAAGACATAATTAATTATTTACTTGGAAAAAAATTACAAAAAAATATGCATCACATTCTGACATGAGTCCTCTACTTATATCTAGAATCTTATAAAAAAATATTATCATTTTATTATGGTTAGGGTGCTCAGACAAACACATAAGTTTCTTTTTTTTTTTTGAAATTTAAGTACTAGTGCATTGAAATTTCAAATTTTCACCAAATAGATTTTTTTTAAAAACAAAAACCCTAGTAGTTTAGAAACTACATTAAATTTTCTATAGATTCTATTCTTACATATTTTTAAAATAATATAGATAACTTATTCAAATTTTTATGTCAATTTTCCTAACTCTGATTTTTCAGAATTTTTCACCACTTAAGGGCCTATTTTTTCCATTTTGATCCTGCACATACTCCATATAAACAAAGGTTTTGATTTTTGAGTATCACATTCCAAAAACATAGAATCAAATTTGATAGCAATAACTTCTTCCCCCTTCACATAAATGAAATCATTTTTGGGGATGTTAGCAGAATAAGAAAGAAATTTACTAGCACCTTCATCAACTTCAATCATTAAATTGACAAATGTTTTAAGTTCATCTTCATACCCACATACTTTATTTGTCAAATCAACATCACATGAAAAAGGAAATTGAAAAGAAACTATGTGGGCTTGCATAACATCTCCTTCAAAAAAATAAATTACCTCTTCTTGTGACTTTTCCTCCTCATGGTCTTCAAAAGAAAATTCAAATGCTAAACATTCATGCTGCATACAAAGATTTGATTGTGGATTTTCCAAATTTTATTCATTATCAATATTTGAATCATTAATAACAAAGACTTCATATTCAACTTCCATGCACTTTGGACAAAAGATATCCAATACCTCTTCTTGGTGTTGTGTAGCCTCAAGTTGCTCTTCATTGCTAGTAAAAGTAAATGATTCCATTTATATGGTAGATAAGGAGGCCAAAAAAATATCATCTGCATTGCCCTCTTTACAATTTGTATTGTGGGAGGATTGTTTATCTTCTTTGTCACTTGAGGGAATTTTTGGCTCATTGTTATCTCCTTCATAATGGAAATAAAAGGATTTAATTGATCTATCCATATGAGGTTTAACTCATGCATTGCTTACTTCATCTCTACCAAATAAATTTCGATAAAAAATAGTAAGGTTAAGACTTTTAATAGAAGCACGTTGTACTTATTGAAAATCTATAGGCCGAGAAATTAGTTTTTGCATGATAGGCTTCCTCATAGATTCACATTTCAAATAATATGCAACTTGATTTGCTTTCCATAACCCACTTAATATCAAGTCATCTTCTATTTTTATAGCCTCTTACTGAGAAACTTCGATATCACCTACTTTGCATTGTTTTAACTTAAATTGAATGTTTGGATGCAATGTAGAAATAGAAGTACAAAGTTGTAGTTTCTTACTTGGTTGAATAGAAGTTGTAATCTTTTTAGCAGTCGGTTGAATCTTTCCATAAAATCTCTAATTGATTCACCTTCTTGCTTCTAAATATTAAAAAATTGGCCCAGCAAAGCAGCTTCATCAATAAGGCCCTTATACCTTCCCAATAACTTATTCTTTAATGAATCCCAATTACTAATACACTTTTCTTCTAAATATTGAAACCAATTTTCTATAGGCCCAATCAGAGATTCAATACATAATCTCACAAAAACATATTCTCCACTTACCCCCAAAATGTCGCATGCAACTATAAATGCCAAAATATGGTCTTCAACATCTGAATGGTTTTTTCCACTAAACTTCAAGAAGTGCTTTCTTGATCCTTCGGGAAATGGTGAATATTGTGGCAAAGAAAGAGGTCCAAATTGTTTTCCCCATGGCTGGGAAGAAATTAATGCCATAATGTAATTCTGAAAAATAAATTAGACAAGACTATTTACTAGAATAAAATGCTTCTGAGTACATTCCACCTTGTAGAGCTGCTAGCTTCCATCCTTGGGGTGGAACCTTAAAAATTTTGACCAACACTTCAATTCTTTCCCCAGCGGAGTCACCAAAAATCTATTGGTTAACAGATTTGTCACTTACAATTTATACTCATTTTCCCACATGAATGACAACCTAACCAACAGTTGTGCCACTTACAATGGTATGCGTAAGTGCTCTCTACTTGTTTTACAAGGCACAACTACCTTCAGATAATTTTCAACAAGTGGAAACCGTGTATGCTTTTAACCAAAATTCAAAAAAAGGTACACTACCATCTACCCATAGCCATGAAATAGATGTGAAAGATTAAATTTATAATTAAGTGAATGAAGAAAAATGACAAAAAGTTAACCTCTTCCACACCCACAGATGATAAAAAAGAAAAGGATGAGCAGCAAGTCTTCATAATAGATTAATTAATTTGAATTCAAAGATTCACAAATAATAATCCACTTAATTTGAAATAGAAGAAATTACATTGGAAAAATATTACAGACATGAATTTTCAATCTAAAGAAAACATAAATAAACATGTACAGATTTATCAATATCTCCTTTATTTCCCAATACAAAACTGAGTTCACAGAGTCATCTCCCTGTACAACAAACTGTGACTGAGAAGAAAAACTCCCCTTCCCCTGTTCCCGAATAGCTAAGAAAAAGATCCCCTTCAATAATGGGAGAAATGAAATATATAATTTCTTTCCCCATAATCATCTCTTTGAAAATTCAATTATAAAGACACTTACTTCTTTTTACAATTTCTGGAAGAGAATTTCACAATACCACACCCCCTCTTCACTTTCTCATGGGGTAACTAATTATTCCAATGACTCTTTAGTTCCCCTTTTGTTACATTTTAATGTGGTCACTAATGTAATTTCTAGTTACAAAAAAAGACCTTGAATCAAGTTATAGATATTTTATAAATGTATCCACATTTGGTTATATGGTCCATGTACACGAAGGCCAATCCATATAAGTACCACTATTGTAGTTCCATGTCTAGCAATAAATAATATATCAACCAATGGAATTAATAATTCCATCTTCAGAGCAATATCTAAACTATATGCTAGTGTTCTATCTCTATATAATTCAAATATAACAATGTTCATATAGTTTCTAGCCAATTCCCTTGTTAGGATTGTCAAGGAAATTGCATTTCCTTTGTCTTGAATCTACTATTCTAGCTTCATGTAGACCATTTCCATTCACTCATTTAATAACATGTGATTCCTTTGGAGATTCTAAATCATTTTTAAACATACTTCTTCTGGAAGTATCCTGTATAACATCTTCATTTGACATTCCCCTAACAAACCCTTATGATCAAGTTATATTGATAATATTTTAAGCACAATACATCAACATATTACCTGATAAGAATGATTACATATTGTCAAAATATCAACTTATATCAGCTACAGGAATTACATAACCACACAAAAAGCTGCAAGAAAAAACATACTACAGACAATACAAAAATTGTACATTAGTAAAAGCAGGAGGAAGACTAGATAGAGACTAAACAAATACTAAAGATTTATGTATAAGAGCAACAAATTTTAACAAAGTATCTAGACTGTAATTTCCTCCAATGACCCCCAACTAAGTAGGGTGTTAACAGGCTCAAGATCTTCATTGGTGAATAGTTGAAGAATTTTATCTTTAAGAGCTTCCTCTTTCCTATTTTATTTTTTGATTTCTTCCTTGAACTCTCCCTAGACTTGCAAGAATATATCCAAATTGGGTTGCCCCTGTTTCCATGCATTCCCATCCAAGCATACCTCCTCCTCAATTGGAACCATACCATCCTTTAGGAGCTTCAAGAACCTATTCTTTGTAATCTCATTTCATCCACAACCTGCAAAGCAACATTGAATATTGCCAGTATTTTAATTCAACCAGTAAGAATTCTTCAGACCCCATTGTATCTGTCCTTGTTCCTTTCTTTCCATATAATCCATAAAACCTTAGTGGTAAGTAAAAACCAAAAAATATGCAACTCTTAGTTTATTATCAAATCCCATTAGAACCTCTTTCCAATTGAGTTCCTTATTAGAACACCAGGTGTCATTACTATTCCAAAACAGATTCTAGATTTCTTTAGCATAAAAGTTGTCAAAGAAAATATGATAGACAGATTCTGGCACCCTACAAATTTCACAAATATCAATATCAACATTTTTTAACTTAAAAGGGACTTTTTGTATAAGAAAAATCCATCTAAAAAATGTTTTTTTTGCATCCACCCCATTGTGCCACAAAAAATAGAAAGCTTTTTTCCAGTCTTTATTCTCTAAGTTAGTCCTCCAAACCTTATTAAGATACTCAGTGGGTGTCCTAGAGTTGAGAATGTCTTTATAGATAGTTTTAGTTTTAATCTCTTGCAAAGGAAGAGTGCCTTTCCACAACATGTCAAGTGGTTTGTTTATTCTGTTCTCCATGTGGAGATTAGGATTCCACCTCTTAGAGGATTCTCTAAGAACATATTAAGTTCTATAAATGGAGGGGGGGAACCCATAGTTTTCCCTCAACTGATCCCAACTAACCAAAGTTACATCCCTTATGATGTCATTGAAAATTTTAATTCCTTTCTGGTTCCACTTCTTGGCTGAACAACCCTGCAACAGAGTGAGAGGTTTCCCATTATTCTCCAGATTCCACCAAATGGATCGATCTATGTGAACTAGGCTATTGTTAGGATCAATTAGGAGAGAACTAGTAAGGTTTCCCCTTATTGTTTCCCAAAATTTCCAAATACTTTTGAACACCAGTGACCTTGAAGGCATTATTGGGTGATTGGTGATGAGGAGATCATTGAAAGGAAGAGCCTTCTAGGACTTTTCCAATTTGGGAATAGCCTTGGCTATGTTGTTCCTGATTAGAGCCTTCCAAGGTTCACTCCCATCAAGAGCTTTGATGACCCACTTAGTAGTCAGGGAAACTCCATGTTTTTGTAGATCCTTGAGCCCTAGCTCACCATTGGGTTTTTCCAAATAGCACCATTCCCATTTGACAAAGTGAAGGTTTTTTTTGCCTTTTCCATCAGACCACAAAAAACCCCTGATTTTCTTTTGCACTTCATTGACTTGATCACTGTTAAAAAACCATGCCGAAGCAAAGTAAAAAGTATATGAGGACAAATTTTTTGATAGACCTACCCTCTCCTAGCAAGGGGCAGGTAATTCCTATTCCACCCATCCAGCTTCTTATCAATTTTAGTTTTAAGCCATTTCCACATGTGTTTTAAATTGGGAGAGACTGAGAAAGGAATCCCTAGATACCTTACTTTATTTTGTGCCCCCCCCACTGGATATCAAATATCTATAACCAATTAGGAGGAGCTTCATGCCATCCTAAAAGAATAGATTTTTCTTTTGAGACCTTAGCTCTTGAAGCTAGACAAAATAAGTCTAATTTGGTCATTAGCCTGCTGAAGCTATCCTCTTCCAATTCCACAAAGATGGAAGTGTCATCTTCAAACTGTCTATTTGGCAACTCCTCTCTATCAGGAAGCCTTACCCCATTCACTTTAGGTGTCACAGAGTTGTCCCTTAATAAATAGTGGAGTACCTCTGAGGCAATCACAAACAAGGTTGGGGTGATGGGGCACCCCTATCTGATTCACCTTTCCAAATGGATTGGTTCAGATATTACTCCATTTACCTCAAATATGGTTTAGGCATATTTTAAAAGAGTATTGATCATGCTGCTAAATTCTTGAGGGAACCCAAAAGCTTCCAAAGCCATCATTGGAAAAGACCACTCCACCCTGTCATAAGCTTTCTCAAAATCCAACAAGAACATTGCCACATTTTGCTGCGATCTTTGAGCCCAATCAAGAGCCTCCTAGTTGGTAATCAAGTTTTCAAGGATGTATCTCCCCTTAATAAATCCAGTCTGAGTGGCATTAATGAACTTTGGGAGTATGTTTGTAAGCCTTAAGGCTAGGACCTTCGCTAGAATCTTGTAAGAGACATTCAACAAGGTGATAGGTCTCCAATTTTTTATCAATGTTTTATCACCTTCTTTTGGTAGTAGTTTAATGAGGCCTTGATTGATGTGGGATCACAAGTAGCCTTTAGCGAGGGCCTCCATGTAGACCAAGTGCAAATCCTCACATATCCAATCTAGGGAAGATTTGTAAAACTCTATAGGGAGACCATCCACCCCTGGGGACTTATCATTACTAATAGAAATAATTGCCCTTTTGATTTCCTCTTGTGATATCACAGTAGACAGGAGAACCATTTCTTCATTAGAGATTCTTATAGGTATCAACCCTTTAAGACTATTCCTATCCTCCATACAACCTTCTTTATTACCTTTAGACTTGAATATATTTGTGTAAAAGAGTGTAAATTATTTTAGTATGTCTTCTTGCTTAGAGAATGTCAAACCATTGTGACAAATTTGATCAATCTACTCTTTTAGCCCCTTTTGTTTAATATATCTAAAGAAGAACTTGGAGCCTTTATCCCCATTACTTAGCCAGTTGAGATTAGATCTCTGTGAGGCCCAACCTTCTTTATAAATTATGTAACGCCTTGATAAGTTCAATTATTTTTGTTTGGTGAATAAATAGATGATTTAACCCAATTCCATGTTTAATATTTTGATTTAGTTTAAATGATTATTGTGATAAATTTTGTTTAGTAAATGAAAATGGGAAAATTGTTAAGAATGAATGTGAGTTGATAATATTTAGATTCTTGAACAAGTATCATATGAAGAATACACTTAGATCGATATGAGCTAAGAAATTTTGTGTATCTAATATTAGTTTGAATCTCACTAATAAGTTTCATGTTACTTGGAAAATGATAATGGGTAGGAACAAAGAAGGACTTTGGAAGATCAGGGAGAAGTTTCCAGAAGGATCACTAGCCAAGAATCATCAAGGTAAATTCAAATGACGACTCTAACCAATGAGGAGTATACCTAAGGTAGGATAATTTGAGGATAAAATATATAAATTAGATATCAAGTTGGATGATGAATTTTATTAGAGGAAGGAGAGTGTCCAAGAGTAAATTTAGTAGTGTAAATAAAGTATTTAACAAAGGTTAGGTTTTCATTAATATTTCATGCATGCTCAAAGTTTCCATCTTTTATAGGGAAAGGAAATGAATATACATGTGTATTAGGATTTACTAACCATTGAATTTGATCTTATTGATATTTTGAACAGGTATTTATTATATTTCTAACCCAACATGTATTTGAAAAAATACATGTGAGGGTAATGTCAAGGGTAAAAAGGGGGAACAATCTAGACCCAAGTAAATATTTATCTTTCAAAGTTTTTATTTTGACCCTATGACCTAGGAGGTAATTAGGGTTTTGTCTAAGTTGTGATTGAGTGGAGGGTTTTAATGATTGGTGGCTAAGTGTAGGTATTTTTTTTGGATCCTTATTGATTATAGTCATGTGGTTAAGAGTGTAAGATCTATTAGGGTTTTCAAATCCTTAGTTAGGTCTTGAATTTCGAATTGGCCTTTTAAGTTGTCTTTTTAGGGTGTTGTATGGTCAATTTCTTTGATATTAGTGCAAAAATAGACCCCTAAGGACTATACCTATGGAAGGGGGATCTTTTGGACATGTGACTTTGTCCTTAGGACATGATATGACCCTTCAAAAGTCCACTTGAAAAAGTGTGACGAATTTGAGTTCTTGGGAGTTGGGAGAAGTGACTTGTCACTCTCCTACCACTCCCCAAAAGTTCATTAATGAACTTGGGAAGAGCATCAAGGCTTTCACATGTGTGAAGCCACCTTGTAAGGGATGTTGGGTAGAGTTTCATAGTACATCCCCCATCTCCCCAAAAGTCTCACACATGTGTGAGAACTTGTGGGGATGTGTGTTGAAAGATTAAATGAGAGAGTGACAAGTGTCTCTCTCTCATTCAAGTGAATTCAAGATGAATTCCTATATACTTGGATTGAAAAAAAGAAATGGATGTTACCCACTTCTCCTCTTGGAGAATTCTTTTTGGAAATGGAAAATTTTGGGAGAAGGGAAAGGAAGAAAAATGGAAGAGGAGCAAGGAGCTCTCACAGGTTAAGGAGGTGTTCAAGGGGCAAAATAAAGATACGTGATTTCTCCTCATTTCTATCAGCTTGTTTGGGTAGGAACATTGTGTTGTGCTATTTTGTTGTGGCTTTCAAATCAAGTGGGAAGTTCAAGTTTATGTATGGGTGAATTTAAAATTTGTTTGGTGGGTGGATAAATAGTAAATTTGTAGTTAAGCTATTCTCACACTTTTCCTACCTAGATCAATGGTAGTTGTTTGTTTCTTGCTCGAGGGTATGGCTAGAGCCCAAGAGGCTTCATGATGCCATTATGGTAGGGTGGAGAGCAAGCCTTATTCTATGTGTTACTCATTACGTTCCTAAGTATTGGTTGTGATATCAAGAGATACTATATTGTTAAATGAAAAGAGCAAGTTTTCCCTCATTGGCGCGTAAATCATTTATGACATAGATACTAATGTAGCATTGTAAAAAAATGCATTTTACATTTTGTTATGAAGTATAAAATATATATATATATATA
>VDFB02353493.1:67511166-67680638 GCA_007258455.2 Sequoia sempervirens
CTATAAAAAATTTAACATTCTAAAGCATGAGAATTTCATTTCAACAT
This sequence comes from Sequoia sempervirens, assembly GCA_007258455.2. Classification (NCBI taxonomy): domain Eukaryota; kingdom Viridiplantae; phylum Streptophyta; class Pinopsida; order Cupressales; family Cupressaceae; genus Sequoia; species Sequoia sempervirens. The sequence goes on from VDFB02353493.1 coordinate 67,511,214, forward strand.
ACATTTCCAAGCATAAAGTAAAGATTTAATGATTTTGAATGTATTTGTTTGTGAAAGATCATGAAGATGCAACATAGAAACATATCCTAGACTAGTGCCTTAACCTAGGGCATGGAGTTAAATTCAATACAAATCATGATGCATAACAACATTTAAAACCTAACATCATTGAGGTTTTACAACATTGCATTACAATATTGTACTAAGATATCCTGAACCAAAATCAAATCCCTGTACACACATACACAAACCTATACTTCCATTAAAGTATTTTAACTAATCCTTTGATTTAGAACAATTATAAAAGAATACATTTATTGGAAAACAAATGAAGACAAAATGAAGGATCCTTGATCAAATTTCATTCATAGTTTATTTAAAGAGTAAAATAGGAGACAAATGGCTTCATAATTATTCCATTCTTCTATTCAAATGCTAATACTATTATACAACATTAAAATTTGTAGAAAACAAAGAATCGACAACCAAAAACCAAAATTCGACTTCTATTCTCTTTATGTTTAATTACAAATTTTCCTTGTTAGATCAATCAACAACCCCTTTCAAATGGCCATGAAATCCCTTTTATAAAACAAGGGAGAAAGAAGCATCCAACCATGTACACATGTCACATTTTCATTTGACTTGTAGTTACAAAAGTAAAAACCCCAACCAATTATGAGAGTATATCTCAAAAAATTCACCATCAAGCCATTGAAGGATGTTGTCCATGTCCCTAGGAAAATGCACGGTGAAGGAGATGATTGTTCGTTTCAAAAATGAATATTCCACACATTGAAAATGGTACTCCCGCATTCCAAAAGACATCATGCTAAATAAGATGATTGTACAACTAACCAAATATACCTTTTTCTTCATCTTCATGTATTTTCAAAATTTTAAGACATAAAGCATAAAAAGAGAGAAAAAGAGAAAGCACACCCTCCACATTAGCATCCTGCATCAACAACTTTTCAAGTGAGGTGGAGACAATTTTAAAACATTGTTATAACACAAGCTTAATTTGTAAAATTTTCAAGCCATGCATTGTACTCCTCACTTGGCCATTGAACCTCAAATAATTTTTGCACCTTAGTATTATGTACATTGTACCTTGCATCCATAATGGATATGGATTCCGTTACAAAGACATCCAAATTTATCTCCATTTTAAATAATTCATCTAAAGAATTATTCAATTGAGCAAACTCTTCTTTTCCATCTTTGAAAATAAATGTTGATAATGATGGGATAATTGTCCCAAACTCATCTTTCCACTCAGTGAATCCCTTCAACTCTCCTAACCCATTCAAAATATGAGGCATACTATTTTGTTCCATATCCTTGAACATTTTTATCTTATTCTTAAGCTACATATCAAGCTTACTTTGGAAGGAAAAATTTTCTCCAAGAAATACAATTGCTTTTATAAGCTGTGTAATATTTGTTGGATCTTTTGGGTCACTCTCCATAGATATGATCATTTCTTTTAAAGCCTCTACCCTTTTGCTCCATCTAATCCATGTATTTTGAAAAGATTCTTTAATTCGTGAATGCTTCTTATAAGCGTCATGAATATTTTTGTAAAAATTCCATACATTATGTAGTTTATGTAGAATACATGATATCCTATGACCAAAAATGTAATCTATAATATTTATTACAACCTTCCTAGCTTATTCTTTAGAATTTTCTTCATTCTCTCTAGCTATCTCAATTTCTTCTTTCAACCTTTCAATTATGAGAGAGAATATCTCTTTTTCCTAAGTAGAGAATTTTGGTTTGCAAATGGGATGTGGTAAGGCTCTTTGTGCTAAATTCGAGCTTTAGAGGAAATGATTGCTTTCAATTTGTTGTATTCATCTATCTACCTGTTATGCTTATCCAACAACCTATCATAATTTTCTTGTGATATTTTAGTAGTATCTACACTTAGCATAACAACATGTTTAATGAGTTGTGTTGCTTGTGTTGGAGTTATTTCTAAATCTCTCTTTACCAAAACATCTTTAGTGATGTCTCCATCTGATTTTATTACTCTTGGCTTCACTGTATTTGGCACCATTGACCAAATTGCTAGAGTGTGTAGTCTTAGGCTAGAGACAAAGCTAAATACCTTATTATTATACTGCTATTCAAATATAAAAGCTCTAGGATCATTTCTTATTGTATCTAAAGAAATTGCAAAACTAAGATCCCATCGTGGTAAGAAACAAATACCACTATTTTTGACCAATCTACTACCATCAACAAGAGTAATTGAAATTATTTATTGAATTATCTTCTCCTCTTATTGCTTCTCAACTTCTTCATGTATTGAAGGGTCAACTCCCAACTTCACCTTCTCAATTCTTTCCTTGATGTCCTTACACCTTACCTGAATAACAAATTCTTTAAATTCCTTTGTTTGAAAAAAGGAGCCATAATCCATAAAGTCCTTGCATGTCTTGATCATGACATCTTCATCATCAACATGAACATTGTCATCATTAACAATTGTAGAATTTCCCTCATCAAGAATAGGAGAATCCATGCCATCATTAACAACAAAGGAAGGGAATCATTGTTTAACTTCCTCTTCATTGGGTAAATTCTTTGTAGATTGTACCTCCATTATATCTCCTCCCCCTTCTGTTTTAGTAGAATAGTCAACAAGTGGGTTGACAACAAGTCCTTCTTCAATCTCCATAGGCTGAGCTGAAGGGCCTTGATCAAATGATTGAGCCAGTTGGCTCCTGATTTTAGCTTCTTGCTCCTCCTTGGAAATCCTTGTAGCCTACTCAACTTGTTTCACCTTATCATGAAATTTCCCCTGCTTGAGAGCATCAAACATTGCCATAGCCCTTTTGAAAGGCTCCTCAATTTATGCATATGGGATGACATATAATGGGTTGACCTTTATTATTTTTTATTCAACATTGACAATATGAATCCATTGCTTCTTTCTCTCATCAACCATGGAATTTGATGGAAAATTCCTTATCACATCCTTTGTATACAAGAAATGGTGGTAGAAACTAGAATTATTTACATTCCTTTTTTCCCTATCAATGAAGCCCTCGGGGTCATATTTTGTCACTTTCTCCACCTCCATTGTGTAATTACTCAACATATTTACAAAATTATCAAGCCCCTCCTTTGAGGTGACTCTAAAATGAGATTAAGATAATTGATCTAGGTTAAAAGATCCCGTCTTTGAAACCTTAAAATTTTCTTTATCGATGGCATCCGATTGCCAAATGATCTCCATAAAATCCAATCTATCTGAAACATATATTGGCAAGCAATGAGGTTGCACCAAAGCTCCATAAACTCGAATCATAGTACAATGGGAGTGGAGGTACCATTCTCCCCAATTGTGGTCCATTTTAGTATTCTCCTTGAATTGCAAGGGCTTGAGTATTTCTTTGATGCTCCTAGAAATTCTATACATTGGTTGCAAACCTAGATTGTCGAAAATTCCCATCTTCAATCCATGAAAAAAGCAATGTAATTTGACTCAAGACAATTTCGGTCCCATATGTGAGTCCACATTTGCACTAGAAAGTCATTTCCCTATTCATCTGTCATCCTCAGTTTCATGAAACAAGCCTTCCATCCAATCCACAACAACATGTGCATAAGCATAGAATAATGTGTGAAACAATAAACATTTGGCTCGTTCAAATACACTAATTGCTTGTGGATTTCCTTAGCAACACAAGCAACATATTCAAATAACCTATTTGAATTCTTGTTTTGAATATCCATAGATAAAACCATTAAAGGAACATGCATTTTTGGATCATATTTCCTTCCAAGAATTTGATACACCATAGAAAGTGTTCTTGAAGTAATTTTCAAATTCATCCTAGTAGAAGGGTTCAACTTCCTTTAGAGTAAACCATACATATATCTTTTCCAAATCTCTTCTCCTATGCCTTGGCAGCACATGTCATCTATAACCATATTTTTTTTTATCATATTCTTAGTACAAAGCATTAAAATTGATGGCGACAGTAGCAGAAGGGTTTAGCCCAAATACTTGCACAATTTGACTCTTGGTAATGTCCAATAGTGTAGCTCCTTTCACACTTTTAATAGTCCTTTCTTGAGGATCATAGCATTTTTATATTTATTTAACTAGACCTACTTCTACAAATACATTTTGGATAATAAGCTTCCTGAGGTCACAAGTCCACAAATTACATGTTGGACAAGGGGCATATTTGCGTTTGTATGCATATAAGAATAGCACCCAACCACTATGTGGCACCACAACCTCACCAATCCCTTTGGCCTAATCCTGCATATGATCTATGAGAATTCCCTATCCATTATCCCTCTTTCCAACTATCCTAGCTCTAGGGAAAAGCTCCATGAAGCCGTCATCCATGAAACGAGCATAATCCCTCTTCACACCTTTAGTTTTTATTTTAATTTCAGACACCTCTGGTTTTAGCTTTATGCTTTTGTTTTAGTCCTTTTAGGCTTAGGATTTTCCTTAGAAGGCTCACTAGTTTGACTCATTTTGAAATTCTATATAAACTAGGGTTTCACAATTCTTTTTAAAAACTAGTGTTCTAATTTACTCAATACTTTTAGAATAATTATACAAAATTTTCAACTAAAATTAAGCAAGAAAACCCTATAAAAACCATCCTAATTCATGTAGGGCCTACTGAATTTTTATTTGAAAATACAACACACCAAATTGAAAAAATCATAATTTAGAAACCCTCAATTCATTGAAAATTCCCTTTTCAATTTTCTGTTTTATTGGAAAATCATGCACTAGAAGACAAACTTCAACTCACTCGGGAAACCCTAGCTACTCTACTCTTCAAATTTTCTCACCTTTGTTTGCACTTGCATCTTTATCTTCAAACTCTTGCTGAAATGATGAAAAACTACACAATTGAATCCCTTATGGTCCTTGGGATCAAGAAGATATTCCATTCCATTAATGGCGAAAGATGGCTCACGCAAGAAAAAAAGATGCTCCTATTAGATAACCATTCAAATTTGAATTCTAATCATTGATGTAATTATTTTAAAATAAGATTGACGGTTGTCATATGCCTGTCACACATAATTTTTTTCTTTAAAGCTCTCAAACATGAAGTTGTGATGTGAAGGATACAATGAACTATGGAATTGATATGTAGCTACTCGTTGCTAAGTTCATTTTGGAAGCCATCACATATTTCCTTTTAGTCTCTAGCTGAATGCATTAAAAATGTGATATTCTATGTTGGTTGGATTTAATTAGAACTTAACCCATCACACATCACACATGAGTCCTGGGGCTGTTGAGATGAAATAACGATGTGAAGGCTTCTCACGATGGAAATAATATTCAATAGTATATCTTTTATCTTTCCATCACACATCGTGTTTGTTGATGAACCTCCTTAGTTCATAACCACGATGCACCAAAGTTATGTGATGAATAATAGAAAATGGCTTTGAGGGCATATCACTCCTTGCTCCTTACTTTGAAGAGTGCAATTTATGATACAGAGATTTTATGCGATGCGTCGAGAAGTTGGCACTTGTACAAAATATCCTTTCAACATATACTTTCTTCATCTCTTTCTTTATGTCCATTGCATAATGCATTTTGGTGTTGAGGTGGTAAGTTAATTTGTGTGATGTAAAGAAATTATGCGATAGCACATATCACACAAAGAATTAAGCAAGTAGGTGTACAAAATTCAATGCAAGGAATTGCAATGATGGAATGAAATTCAAACACGTGGCCATGGTATAAGGTCTAGGGAGCTATCACAGATTGTAGTTAGGAGGCAAGCACGAAAAGATGGAAATGTGATACAAAGGAATTGTGTGATGTGAAGGATTGAAAAAAGGCATTGCATATCATGTAAAAGGGGTGAGTGAGCATTAACATAAATGCAATGTATTGGAGACATGTGATGCAAAGGCATCACATATCACAATTTGCTAACCAACATCTAGAAATAAAAATGTAATGTGAAGAAGGCATGCGATGGACAACAACTTAAGTGATTTTATTTGCATGTATGAATAAGTTGTTTTTAAAATGGGGCCACCTAAGTAACATGAGTGAATCAATAATTTATAAAACTTAATGTGTAAGACAAACTTAAGACATGAGAGAATTTTTTTTTTGAAAATATAACAACTCAAAATATTAACACCTCAGACCAAAATAAAAAGGATTTTCCATTCAATGGGACAAGTTTGTAACATAAGGAATACGGGGTCGGTCAACATATGAACTTAATGGCTCAAGTGGTAACTTAGATGACTGAAGACTTGCTACAATAGGTCAATGAAGAAATAGACCATAAGTATCAAAGGAATAATGAATTAAGGTTTCTATTTTGAAGGGATGATAAACCCTAGGAATTGTTGTATAAACCCTAACCATAGAAAGACCAATGAAACTTAGGAAATATGAAATGAATATCAAGAAACCATAAAAAAATTTAAAGGGTCCTATCAGGGTGCACTAGCATGGGATGCCATGAGTTTCAAACTACATCTCACTAAAATATTGATAGTAGGGCACTAGGTTGTGATACTCATACAAGTTTCACCAACCAAATTTGTACCCAAAATAGACAAAAATCCCCAAATAAAGATAGTAGACACCCAAAAATAGGAAACATAATGCAAGTATTCAAAAAATATATTGCAATATTTAGATATGAAATATGATAATTGACCGATTATAAGATGCAAAAATCTGAAAATGATTACTTTTGAATTTGAATTTTGATCTTAAATAATGAAATATCTTTCACCAATTGAACTAAATACAAACATCTATAGAAAAATGTAGTTTTCGAAATTGAAACAAAGAACTACAAGTATAGGAGAATGGAGTAGAAATAGAAAAATAAATGCACAAAATTTTTGGAAATCACCTATACAAGGATAGGTTCACCCAAGGGTGAATGGGTCCTTGCATAGGGGTTTGAAAAATTTAAATTTGAGTGTTTGATCTGATATTTAAGATCACTGTTCCTAACTACAAACATATTTTTTAGTGACTTTTTTCTAGAATTTGTAATTAAACATAAATGCAATTCGTATGACAATGTATGATCAAAATGACAATTTTTTTGAATGCAATTTTGAATGAAATGCCGATCTAAATGACTAGAACACACCTTAATGCAAGCTATTATCCAGAATGTATGTAATATTTTTATATTTTTATGAATTTAGATGATGTAAATAGGAAATATGTAACCTTAAATGAAATGCAAAGAAAGATAACAAAAAACCTAGATCTATGGTTTCAAAGAGCTCCAAATCATAAAAGTATGATGCAAGAGTGTCGGGTTCACCAAAATTAAATGGAGGGAAAATAGATCCCCTCAAAAAGGTTTTATGATGATGATGTTTTGTAAGACCCTTAGGGATCCTAATATGTTCCTTTCCCCATATATTTCATTAGGAAAGAGATCACAAGGTGTAAATATTGACTTTCAACCTCAAAGGTGGGCCAATCAAACCTAGATAACCATCCTTAGGACAATAGGAAAAATATAAAACCAAATTGAAATGATTTGTGTAGTGTAGAAAAATGTATCCCTTTACATTTTCTTACTTGTTTGGGCCCTCCTTGTTAAAATTAGGTTCATTTATGCCTTAATTGATCCTATTTTGCATCCACAAGCCTAATTAAATGCATTTTCCTATGGATAATCTTGACACTTAGAAAATGACAAATCATAATTTAATGTTTGAGGCTATGTGTTCTAGATCTAGGGATCTAGGACTCATACGCCCCTTTGGGCATATGGGTCCCACCTAGGTCTGAGGGCCTAATTTTAAACATTTCATTGAACTTAACACTTCCTGGAGTTTGTGTCCTGCATTTAAGACACTATGACTCATACGCCCAACTTGGTGTGTGAGTCTTGCTTTAAATAGGACCTATTTTAAATGAAATTCTTGGTGGGATTTCATTATCCTAGATCTAATGCCAGATTGTAGTGTTGCAAATTAGGGAAATTTGGGATAAACAAGCATAAATATAAAGTTATTTCACATAATTTCTCCTAAAAATCTAACAATTTTCATGAGCAAGTGTGATCTAGCAGTTCAAGTATTCATGCAAGAGTTTACAAGAGCATTCAAGAGAAGATCATCAAGCATTTGGAGCTATATTCAAGATTCAAGCATCATTTCAAAGTCTTCATGTGTCATGTGTTTTTTTGAGCTAACATTTGTGATGTAGCTTTTCATGATTCAAGTGAGCATTCAAGTCAAGTTTCAAGCATTCAATCAAGAGTCAATATCCACATCCATTGGAGCCATTTCCAAAAATTTTGTATCCTTCATTTCAAGGGTTTGGTGAGTTGCAACGTTGTATTTGTTAATTCATCATTCCTTCATGCTATCTGATTTCATTTCAAGGTTTAATTACCAAAAAAGGGTTTAACCAATGAAAACCCCTATTCCCTAACACAACATTTTCCCATCTTGATGTGTGATTGTAGATCTAGGTGAATTGGAGCTTGAAGATCCTTTGAAGAAAAAAATGCAAAAGTTGTCAAAGTTGTCATAAGAAGTTGTCAAGTCTCACAAAAATTTAGATTTGGAACAAGATATCCAACTTATTTACATGAAATCAGTGGGAAAGTGCTTATTTAATTTCACAAATTTTTAGTTCAAAAATTTTCTCCTAGGAAACTTTTCACTTTTTTTGGGGCACTTTGCAATTATCTGGGCATACAAGTCCTAATATAGCCCTTTTTCCAGATTTCTACAGATCTAGATAACTCACTAGAAGATTCTAGATTTTGGACAGATTCTTGTAGTAGGACTAAATCATCTAGCCTGGCATATGAGTCCCAGTGCACTTTAGAACAATATTTTTCATGGTTTTTAGAAATTATTTTGACCTCTTCATTCTTCCAAGTACCCTTCGGTTTCATTCTCTTTTTCCAATCTAATTTCATGCCCTTAAGTTTCTAGGGTTTAGTGCATTAAAGATTGCATTTCTCCTTTGAAGTTTCTTTTAATGGTGAACCCCCGCTTAATCACACCCAAGGAAACCTCCTACTAGCCCCTTCCTTCAATTGAGTCTTTTCGTTGAGGGATCTTTGTTTCCTAATGAACTAAGAGTGAAATAGGTCCCAAGTTTAGTTCCATCTCCCAAAAGGTGGAACCCTATTTCCTTTGGTTCATTTTGGTTAACCTGACCTTTGAACCCTTGAATTTATGATTAGGAGAACATTGTAGTCCTAGATCTATTTTTCATTAACTTTGCATTAGACTTGCATTACTTGAATTGCATTTAGGACTTCTAAATCATGCATTAGTGAAAAGTGCATATAAGTTGCATTTTTTGCATCTTGCATCATTCAATTTCATTAGAAAAATGTACTTGCAAATATTCATTTGAGTATGCAATCGAGAAACCTTATCATCAACTTAAAATTTGCTGAATTTGGTTTTAAAACCCTAATCTGGGACTCATTCACCCACCCGGGTGATTTAGTCGTACTGGTTAATAGGTTTTACACCTTTAAGAATTGACAAATAAATTCCCACAAGGTGCAAGAAATTAGCCAACAGCTCTGACTATATATCTTTAAACAAGATCGATATCCTCTAAACTTTTTCGAGGTACAAATCCCTCATACAAATCCCTCATAAAATTTGTAATGAATTAAAAAAATAGGAAAGTAAACACCATGTATGTTTTTAACCAGAAAGCAGAAAAGGTAAAATTGATATCAGAAAATTCCAAGTACTAGGTGCACGTATGTGCAGGATCATCATGGAAAAAACAGGCCCTTAAGTGGCAAAAAAATTAGAAAAATCAAAGTTAGGCAACTTGATGTAAAAATTTGAATAAGTTATCTATATTATTTAAAAAATATGTAAGAATAGAATCTGTAGAAAATTGAATATAGTTTCTAAACTACTAGGTTTATTTATTTTTTTAAAATCTAGTTGGTGAAAATTTGAAATTTCAATGCAGAAGTACTTAAATTTTAAGGAAAAAATAAGAAGTAGGTGTCTATCTGACCACCCTAACCACAATAAAATGATAATATATTTTTATAAGATTTTAGATATAAATAGAGGACTCATGTCCTAATGTGATGCATAGTTTTTTGTAATTTTTTTACAAGTAAATAATTAATTATGAATTTTTTATTACAACTTTTAAAAAATATAAAAAAATCGTGTGTCTGACCACCTTAACTTGGTCAAAACTTCATGAAATTCATTTTTTCTTTTTTTAATCCTATAGTATACAAAGCATAGAATGTGACGCATGTTTTGGATTCAAAAAAATGTGATACCATTTGAAAGCTATAGATGTTTTTCAATCAGTCTATCAATTAGGACTTTAGTCATAATTTGAATAGAAAATGAATAATAATTACTTATTAAATTCAAAGTAAATCATAATTTATATTGGTGGAAAGCTAAGAATCTCCTTTAAAAACCCTTTTCGTTTCATCAATTTTAGGTGAAAATAATTTCATCAGCCACATACCCATCATATTACCACTTTTTGGCCCATCATGATCCTGCACATACCCGTGCTTGAATAGTAACAAGAAATATTAGCACAAAGACTAATTAATCATCATAGATAAAATATCTACTCAATACCATATGGTAAATGAAATAAAATGTATGAACTACACTTCTCACACCAAGATAAGGCATGCAAGATGTATTCTTAAACTCAACCAAGTTGCACATAAACAAAATGGTAATTTCATTCATTCAATAGTACTGAGAAAATCTTGCAGAATAATGTCTAGAGAGAACATATGAAAAATAGATACATCTTAAATAGGTGAATGAGTTTTTCCTCTTCATGTTGATAACCCATTGATCAAAAGACACATAAGGAAAATAAAGAAGAATCAAGCTACTACAATGGCGTCGCTTTATTTCTAGTCTCCTGGGTTGCCAAAGGTCTCTTTCACCATGCTTGGAAAGTATTTAGGACATGCATCAGGTCTTTATGTTGAGGGATAGCCACATTTGTCATCCTCACTTTCCACGTCAGATGGAGATCTTTAGTTGTTTTCATGTGCTGCTCATAAACTTTCAAGTGATCAATAGCCTGAGATGATACCAAGTGTAATTCACTTAGCTTCTGTAAGTGTTCAACATTAGGAGTGGGTATGTCAAGAGATTTTTTAACCATTTTCTATAAATCATTGTTTAAACTTCTAGCGTCTACATTTTCTTTGATCCCATTCTTATCCTACAACAGACCAAGAGCTATCAAAGTGTTCAATGCTTCATCTGAAATGACATCACATTCATTGATGACCTCTCTAAGCTTTTATAAACTTTGCTTGGAAACTTGCAATTTCCATTCTACTCCTTTAGCCCATGACATGAAGCAAGTATCTAAAGTATTAGATATAACTTGATCTATGGCCAACTTTCCATATTTGAGCTCATCAAGAATTTCAATTCAGTCTGATAATTTACCCACAATTTTTCTTCTTTCTCAATGGAAATGATATCATCTCCTAAGGTATCTCTCAAAGTATTTGCTTCTTGAAATTCTAGTCATCTATGGCTCAACTTAGGCTCTGACTATTTATGATTTTTGATAGGGCTTCCTTTCCTACCATGGTGAGAGATTCAATAGAAGCCTCTACTTGAGAGATGGATTGTGGGACAACCTCAAAAATGGATTTCAAATAGGCACTTAAGTCTTGAACCTAAGATTTTAACTCATCTTTACTTTCTTTATCTTTCTTTGATCTTTCCACCATTCTGGCTGCTGAAAATTAGAAAATTTGAACATCTCCATCTCTAGTAGGATGTCCAAGGTACCTTGTTCACCTCAAAATCACTTGCTGCTACTTGTGAAGCATCTTTCTACATAGATGGATGTGCAATTTCTAGTTGAAGTGTTCCTAATTCAGTATCATCTATAAGCCTGTAGGTGGTTTTCAATTTCTTAGGCTTAGGAGTTAAAGTTCCTCGTAGCAGCTGACTAACCATGTCTTGCTTAGGCAGGCTTGATTGTATGGCTTTCCTTTTTTGAGATAGTGAATCCTCTAGCCATGTTGGGGTTGTTGTAACCTTAGTTGTCTTGAAGCCCAGGGATGTAAATAGAGTTCGAGTAATTGAAGGAGTATCTCCTACAGGTGCAGTTATTCCTAGCTCCTAAGAGGGGTTTATCTCTCTAATAGGTGAGTCATTCTGAGAGGGAGGAGAATCAACATTCAAACTCTCTAACCCTTCCTCCTCTTCTTATCCTTTGTTCTCTTTTTCCAAAATAGGTAAATTAAAAGTATCATCCCCACAAGTTTGTGAGTCAACATTCTTGTTTGGTGGATCCTCATCATTGCTTCCTTGAGCACCTATTGATGAAGACTGGGGGACTTTACTAGTTGATTGTCTCCTAGTAGAAGCTTGGGAAGTACCTTCAACAACCTATTAATCTTTTGATCTAGTACAAGGTCGAGATTTCTTAGGTTTCTTCTTAGTCACCCATTCCCTAGGTTTAGTCAGAACATCAACAGTTCTTGCCTCAATAGTTTCTTTTTCTTGAAAGTTCCAGTCCATGGAAGGGTTGGCCAACTTTCTATGAGTTTAGTGTATACTGGGTCAATCATGTCAGATCCGTCTTCAATAACATCTTTCAAATCCCACTTCAAATCATAAATAACAAATTGTTCCACTACCAACGTCATCTAAATTCTCCTTCTTATCTCATATTCATCAAAACAATTAGCCCAATAGTTTTCAAGGTTGGGTTGGTGATTGAAAGAAGGACCCAACTTCAGGTTTCCCTTTACACAGTCTTTCAGGTCAAAAGGAACACGCTCATCATATGAGGGAATATTATACTTGGATAGCTCTACCTCAATGTTTAGAGCATCAAACATAGATTGGCAGTTGTATGCACCGAATCCAAATGGAAAGTTGATGGTAAGTCTCTTTTTTCCTTGACACAATCTATTCACATTAGCTAATTGATTGCTGACCTCAATAATTACCCCATTTTATTTAGGGTACCTAGGCATTTTAATAGGGAAGCTTGTATATCCACCTACCCTTATATATGAAAACCTTTGAAATTGAATAACATGGCAACCATAGAAATTAACAAATTGTATGGCCTCAGGAGACAATATCATTGCTGGATGCCCATGCAATTCCGTAACCATTCTCATGATGAAAGTATTAGCAATTGTCTTGAAATGAAAGAAACTCTTATGAAGTTGAAGCTTATCAAAGTAGTCATAGATTGGTACTTTCTCTGGTGGTAGATCACTTGGCCTTAATCCGGTCTAGGGTTGAGTACTTGCAAGGGGATATATTAAGTAAGATGGCATGAAGAAAAATCTATTAAGAACAAAGAGTGACATCAATTCATGTATACAATCACTAATTATCTTATCCCAATCCAAAAAAAAATCTCCGCTCAATATAATATGGATGAAGAAGTACATCCACTCCTCAAAGTTGTGGAAATTATTATTGCCCCTAACCCTATGTAAGAGCACAACAATTTTAGCTAATTCATTTATCAGGTGGTTTTTGTGTAAGTTGCGAGGCAATTGGGATTTACCCTTCTTGGGTTTAGCTAACCAATTCTTCACTATCACATTCCTCTAAACCCCTTTCTTGGTATTGAATTCAATCTAAGAATTGGTCATGTCCGCTGGTGAATATTCTTCCCTCTATGGAGTCCTCAAACATGACACAAAGGTAGACCTTTGAATTTTTAGAACCAACCTATTATCTTCCATTCTAACCTCATGTGTCTGTGAGTTGTAATGTAAAATGAATTCCAATACTAATTTGGGACACTGCATTGCTATTGGAAATGCAGAAACCTAAATAAATCCAATACCCATTAATCTCTAAATGATAGGTGGAGGATTAGGTTGGCTAAATTTGTTTCTTAATTCATCTAGGTTTACAGGCTCTAGTTGAGTGTCTCCAATCTCAGGTCCCGCATAGGTTAAACTAGACACATAGTCATAACTAGTGTATTTAACCCTCGCCATGTTAAATTGTGACTTTCAACAATATATATACTTCTTGAATGCAAAACAATTCAGAAAATAGGATGCAATGGATAAACTAAAAATAACTTTGATGATGATCTCCATAATTTGAATTGTGTGCTTTCTCCAGCTCTTCTCCAAATATTGCTGTGATAAGAATGTTTTATCATCCCACTATTTTATTAACCACAACTACACGAAAAAATGTGGGAGAAGATGGGCATTAATTTCCTAATTTAGAATTATGGCATGTGGTAGCTGTCAATATCAACATTCCCCATATAACTATGTTTGGAAAATTTGAAAAAAAATGTCTATGGGCGGTTATAAAAGAGGTTTGTAGAACTTTACAAATATGTGCCCAAGTTCGAGTGTGACAAAAAAAGACCACCTATGCTCAGAAAAATCACACTAAGGATGAGGTTTGACTAAGTACATAAAACATCACCCAATGTAACACTTAAAAGAAATAAAAGGGTTGACAAACTATGAAAAACCCCGCCCAAGTTAACATGATGAAATAAAAGGCCGCCCGCATTTAGATAAAAGGTTTTATGGGTTAGCAGAAGACTTAATGAGATGGGGAATAAAACAATGGTAACAAGTCCCTATACAAGTTATTTTTCTAGATTTTTGGGTATTCTGTGTTTTCAAAAATCAGCTTGGTCCCCAAGTGGAGACAAGAAGCTTGCAATGGAAACCTTCAAGCCTGCATGAATCTCACTAGTCCATCTTTCTTGATCTTGGGATGAACCTTCAATGGAAAAGCTCTGATACCATGTTGAAATAATGGATTCACAATGTCCCTAAAGATGCAACCCTCAAGAGGACCTTTGCTAAGAATAAATTCACCCACACATAAAGTGTTGCAACTAGGGAAAATGGAGATTATCTGATTGATATCTAGAATATAATTACAAATGTACATATGCCCTAATTATATAGGCATGAGTGAAATATAGGACATGCCTTAAGATGTTTCCATATGTCTTGATCAAACAACATGTGACAACTGTTGGTTAACAGATTTGTCACTTCAAGTTTATACTCCTTTTCCCACATGAATGACAACCTGATCAATAGTTGAGTCACTTACAATGGTATGCACAAGTGCTCTCTCCTTGTTTTACAATACATAGCTACCTTTGGATAATTTGCAATGAATGTAAAGAAGGTATTCTTTTAACCAAAAAGAAAAAATGGCACACTACCATCCACCCATAGCCATGAAATAGATGTGAAAAATTAAATTTAGAAATATGTGAATGCAAAAAAATGACACAAAGTTCACCTCTCCCACACCCACAAATGAGAAACAAGAAAAGGATGAGTAGCAGGTCTTCACAATAGATTAATTAATCTAAATTCAAAGATATAGAAATAATTATCCACACAATTTGATATAACAAAAATTTCATTGGAAAAAGATTATAGAGACATAGGAGTTTGCCATCTAAAGAAAAAATAAATAACACACAAATTTATAAACATCTCCTTTTTTTCCCAATACAAACTGAGTTCATAAACTCATCTCCCTATATAGAAAACTGTGATTGAGAAGAAAAATTCCCTTTACCCTATTCCCAAACAACTGAGAAAAAGATCCCCTTCAATAATGGGAGAAATGAGATTTAAAATTTCTTTCCCCATAACCGTCTCTTTTAAAATTTAGTTATAAAGAAACTTCCTTACTTATTTTTACAATTTATGGAAAATAATTTCAAAAATACCACACTCCCTCTACACTTTCTCATGGGTTAACTGATTATTCCAATGACTCTTTAGTTCCCCTTTTGTTACATTTTAATATGGTCACTAATGTAATTTCAAGTTACAAATAAAGACCTTGAATCAAATTATAGATATTTTATAAATATATCCACATTTGGTTATATGGTCCATGTATAGGAAGGCCAATCCATATAAGTACCTCTGTCGTAGTTCCATGTCTAGCAATCAGTAATATATTAGCCAATGGAATTGATAATGTCATCTTTAGAGCAATATCTAAAGTATCTGCCAGTGCTCTATCTCTATATAATTCAAATATGCCAAAGTTCATATAGTTTCCAGTGAATGCCCCCATTAATATTGTCAAGGAAATTGCATTTCCTTTGTCTCAAATCTACTATTCTAGCTTCATCTAGACCATTTCCACTCACTCATTCAATAACAAGTGATTCCTTTGAAGATTTTGAAGCATTTTTAAAGATACTTCTTTTGGAAGTATCTTGTATAACATCTACATTTGGCATTCCCCTAACAAACCATGATGATCAAGTTATTTTTAGTTAACACTTGTTATTTTCCCTCTTTTCTTTTCTTAATTTCTAGTAGAACAAGTGTTGGGATAGCAACCATACTATGAAATGCATGCTCAACATTGTGCAACTTGCAACCCTAAGAAATGCCAAGGTTCTTTGATTCATCTACATTATATCCATCCTACTCCACTCCTCTTCCTTGGTCTAAGATCCCTTTCACCATGCAAGTACCTTGTAAGATGAGGTACTTAGCCTTTGCAATGGTCTAGTAGTTAGTTAACCATAGATACCCATTGAATCGCTATGAAGAATTATTGAGGTGAGGCCGCTATAGCTGAGAGTGCTACAACTAAGGCAAATCTTCCTTCCATTGCAGTTTTATGCCTTGCATATGATTTAACACTTTGCATAAATTTCCACAAAGCATTTGAACTTATAATGTCTAACAAAATATCTATTTCATTATTGTTTGATAGATTTCTATACCTTGTTGCAGATTAGTCGATTGCATTTACTTGGAAGATTTTAAAGCTATTTCAACAAGTCCATTTCATGTATGTCTTGTGATCATTTCATTCGATGAGATTGTATATCTTTAAGGCACTTAAAACATTTGAATTCTTTCTAGAGAATTTAGGAGATCCATTCCTATCGAACTTAGACTATTGATGGAAACTTTTGTGACCTACATTATAACATTGGAGGTCTATTCATAGCATTTTTGAATTAAGGGTTACACTCACTTGCAAGATAACCTTGAAGAAAGTCATTTTTCTAACTCTGGAGTATTTATCCTTGTAGTCATTTGATAGTTGATTATCATCTTGGCACCTTTCTCTTAGAATGCAAATAAACATAGATTATGCAATCCCATTTTGTAAGACCACATCTTGTTAGGTAGTTCAAGAGCTTTGTATATTCTCCTTCATTTTGTGTATAGGATACCTGAGCACTTTAAACCATATTATCTAGAAAAATTTCTATTAAATCATGCTTTGATGGGTGTCTACATTCATTTTGGAAGCTCTTTCTAGTGTGGGCTTGCGAAGGCACTAGCAAAGATGGTGGAATCTAGTTCTAACACTCACCAATGGAATTTGTTTTCGAGATTTTAAAGTCTTTTCAACAACAACCATTTATTAATCTCCTGTAGGTGTTGCATTCTGAAGTAGTTTGTGCTCCTTTTCTATGTGATCCACATTCACATATATGTCTCCTAGGGCGTTTCTAACATAATATCTGACAAAAATATTCCATTCACACTTTGTTTGAATGCTCTCATTTAATATGGGCTTGGAGGAAGTTGAAAAATGTTGTGGAGAAGGCTTTACACAACCAACTACATTTGCATCAAAGTTTCTAAAGCATTTTCAACAAATTCATTTCATGAACGAGTATGTGCAGTATCATGATGGGCCAAAAAGTGGTGATATGATGGGTATGTGTACGGTATGTGGCTGACAAATTTTTTTAACCCAATATTGATGAAATGAAAAGGGTTTTTAAAGGAGATTCTCAGCTTTCCACCAATATAAATTATGCTTTACTTGAATTTAGTAAATAATTATTAATCATTTTCTATTTGAATTACGATTAAAGTCCTCTGACCGATAGGTTGATTGAAAAAACATCTATAGTTAAACACATTTTTGAATCAAACATAAACACATTCTATGCTTCAAGACATTACCATAGGATTAAAAAATGAATTTCATGAAGTTTTGACCAAGTTAAGGTGGTCAAAATACAAGTTTTATATTTTTTAAAATTTGTACGTACCTCATAATTAATTATTTACTTGAAAAAATTACAAAAATACATCGCGATCGACATGAGTCCTTACTATATCTAAAATTTTATAAAAAATATTATCATTTTATTGTGGTTGTGGTCACCACACCTACTTATTTTTTCCCTCAAATTTAAGTGCTAATGCGATTGAAATTCAAATTTTCACCAAATAGTTTTTTTAAAAACCTAGTATTTTAGAAACTACATTCAATTTTCTACAGATTCTTTTCTTACATATTTTTGAAATAATATAGATAAATTATTCAAATTTTTACGTCAAGTTTCCTAACTATGATTTTTCTAAATTTTTCGCCACTGAAGGGCCTATTTTTTCCATGATGATCCTGCACATACTCAAACATTTTGCAATTTGATACTTTTTCCATACATGTCCACTAGATGCTAGCTTCAATTTCTTTCCAAGCAATGCCAATATTCCCTTCATGTTATCTTTCTTCCAGAGGAATGATTATGATGTTGAGGAATCAAACCTTTTACAAACTTTTGAACCTTTCCATCGGTGACATATAGAGTTAAAGAACTTGTGAGTTACCTGACAACAAAGAACTTCATAAATAGTTGGCTTTAATAAAGCCACCATGGAATTCAAAAAAATTCACTATTGGAAATAAATTTATTTCCCTCAATAATGTCTTTACTCTATGAATAATTTGGAATTTTTTTGGAAAACATACTTGAAGCTGAAAATAGAAAACCCCATAACTTCCTCATAGCAACTCTTTTTTGTATGAAATTTGGAAAACAATATAATTAAACAACACAGAGCATAACCCAATATTATTTTAAGCTCTAGTTCTCAAAAACTTGAATTTTAGCCTCATTTGCAACATGGTAGGGGAAAGATGTAAGGTTTAAAATATCTCAAATGGTGAGGCATTTGGGCATGAAAATTGACCAGATTGGTCAAAATGAGAGTATGAACTGACCAAAAGATTTCATAGAATCCCTTACGAATTTCTAAATTTAATTGTTTTCATTATTCGACATATTTATGGGGCATATAGGAGAATGCACTAAAATTCAAAAAATTTCAAGCTTTAAATTTTGGGATAACAACTGGCTCTAATTAGGGATGAGAACTACAACATGGATGAAGCAAGGGACCCAGAATATCAAGTGTGGACTAGTGCTTAAATCCATTGGGAAACAAGTCAAAAGAAAAGCAGGAGAACAAGGTGCTGCTTGCAGAAGGGTGGAGGGGAACTGGGCACAAACCAAAAATGAACAAGCCAAATCTACCTTTCTACTTATGTACAAGAAAGGAAAATCCTCACTCAAGCGATGCTCCAGGTTGTTCATGCAAAACCATCCACTAGCTGGGAAAAATATGACCCTTTTCAAAACAATCGATTGGGGCCATATGATATGCTAGAAAACAAAAGCCACCATGTGACTGTTGCCATATCAAATTTTGGACTGATGGACTATAGAAATGATTTTAATAGACACTAGTGCCCAAAACTCCATTCTTCATCAAAAACTTCTACACCATTATCTTCTTCTTTTATAACTTCATATGTAACATCTGGCTCAACATTGACCATGACTTCATCAGAAAATTCTTTATGTGGTTTGTAGACTAAAATAAATTCTAGGCATGGGGTATGTGCAAGATCATAATGGGCCAAAAAGTGGCAATATGATGGGTATGTGTAGCGTATGTGGCTGATGACATTTTTTTTACCCAAAATTGATGAAATGAAAAGGGTTTTTAAAAGAGATTCTCAACTTTCAACCAATATAAATTATGGTTTACTTTGAATTTAATAAATAATTATTATTCATTTTCTATTTGAATTATGACTAAAGTCCTAATTGATAGGCTGATTGAAAAACATCTATAGCATTCAAACGTTATCACATTTTTTGAATCCAAAACATGCACCACATTATATGCTTGAAATACTATAGGATTAAAAAAAATGAATTTCATGAAGTTTTGACCAAATTAAGGTGGTTAGACATATGAGTTTTTATATTTTTAAAAATTTGTAATAAAAAAATCATAATTAATTATTTACTTGGAAAAAAATTACAAAAAAATATGCATCACATCTAGACATGAGTCCTCTACTTATATCTATAATCTTATAAAAAAATATTATAATTTTATTATGGTTAGGGTGGTTAGACAAACACCTAATTCTTATTTTTTCTGAAATTTAAGTACTATTGCATTGAAATTTCAAATTTTCACCAAATAGATTTAAAAAAAAAAACCCTAGTAGATTAGAAACTACATGAAATTTGCTACAGATTCTATTCTTACATATTTTTAAAATAATATAGATATCTTATTCAAATTTTTATGTCAAGTTGTCTAACTCTAATTTTTCGGAATTTCTCACCACTTAAGGGCCTATTTTCTCCATGATGATCCTACACATACCCAATGTAAACAAAGGTTTTGATTTTTCAATATCACATTCCAAAAACATAGGATCAAATTTGATAGCAATAACTTCTTCCCCTTTCACACAAATGAAATCATTGTTGGGGATGCTAACAGAATGAGAAAGAAATTTACTAGCACCTTCATCAACTTCAATCATTAAATTGTCAAATGTTTTAATTTCATCTTCATACCACATACTTTATTTGTTGAATCAACATCACATGAAAAGGGAAATTGAAAAGAAACTATGTGGGCTTGCATAACATCTCCTTCAAAAAAATAAATTACCTATTCTTGTGACTTTTCCTCCTCATGATCTTCATTAGAAAATTCAAATGCTAAACATTCATGCTGCATACAAAGATTTGATTGTGGATTTTCCAAATTTTCTTCATTATCAATCTTTAAATCATTAATAACAAATACTTCATATACAACTTCCATGCACTTTGGACAAAAGATATCCAATACCTCTTCTTGGTGTTGTGTAGCCTCAAGTTTCTCTTCATCACTGGTAAAAGTAAATGATTCCATTTATGTGGTAGATAAGGAGGCCAAAATAATATCATCTACATTACCCTCTTTACAATTTGTATTGTGGGAGGATTGTTTATCCTCTTTGTCACCTGAGGGTATTATTGGCTCATTATTATTCCTTCATAATGGAAATAAAGGATTCAATTGCTCTATCCATATGAGGTTTAACTCATGCATTGCTTCATCTCTACCAAAATGTTTTTGATAAAAAATAGTAAGGTTAAGACTATTAGAGAAGGACATTGTACTTATTGAAAATCTATATGTCTGAGAAATTAGTTTTTGCATGATAGGCTTCCTCATAGATTCACATTTCAAATAATATGCAACTTGATTTTCTTTCCATAACCCACTTAATATCAATTCATCTTCTATTTTTACAGCCTCTTACTGAGCAACTTCGATATCACCTACTTTACATTGTTTTAACTTAAATTGAATGTTTGGATGCAATGTAGAAATAGAAGTACAAAGTTGTAGTTTCTTACTTGGTTGAATAGAAGTTGGAATCTTTTTTAGCAATCGGTTGAATCTTTCCATAAAATCTCTGATTGATTCACCTTCTTGCTTCTAAATATTAAAAAATTGGCCCAGCAAAGCAGCTTCATCAACAAGGCCCTTATACCTTCCCAATGACTTATTCTTTAATGAATCCCAATTAGTAATACACCTTTCTTCTAAATATTGAAATCAATTTTCTATAGGTCCAATCAGAGATTCAATACATATTCTCACAAAAAAATCTTCTTCATTTACCCCCAAAATGTCACATGCAACTGTAAATGCCAGAATATGGTCTTCAACATCTTGATGGTTTTCTCCACTGAACTTCAGGAAGTGATTTTCACTTACAATGGTCTGCGTAAGTGCTCTCTGATTGTTTCACATGGCACAACTACCTTCAGATAATTTGCAGCAAGTGGAAACTGGGTATGCTTTTAACTAGAAATCAAAAGAAGGCACACTACCATCTACCCATAGCCATGAAATAGATGTGAAAGATTAAATTTAGAATTAAGTGAATGAAGAAAATGACACAAAGTTCACCTCTTCCACACCCATGGATGAGAAACAAGAAAAGGATGAGCAATAAGTCTTCGTAATAGATTAATTAATTTGAATTCAAAGATTCAAAAATAATAATCCACTTAATTTGAAATAAAAGAAATTACATTGGAAAAAGATTATAGAGATAGGAATTTTCAATCTAAAGAAAACATAAAGAAACACAAAGATTTATCAATATCTACTTTATTTCCCAATACAAAACTGAGTTCACAGACTCATTTCCTTGTAGAAAAAACTATGACTAAGAAGAAAAACTCCCCTTCCCCTATTCGTGAATAGCTGAGAAAAAGATTCCCTTCAATAATGGGAGAAATGAAATTTATAATTTCTTTCCCCGTAATCATCTCTTCAAAAATTCAATAATAAAGAAACTTCCTTACTTCTTTTTACAATTTCTAAAAAATAATTTCACAAATATCACACCCCCTCTCCACTTTCTCATGGGGTAACTGATTATTCCAATGACTCTTTAGTTCCCCTTTTGTTACAATTTAATGTGGTCACTAATTTAATTTCAAGTAACAAAAAAAAACCTTGAATCAAGTTATAGATATTTAATAAATATATCCACATTTGGTTATATGGTCCATGTACACGAAGACCAATCCATATAAGTACCACTATTGTAGTTCCATGTCTAGCAACCAGTAATATATCAACTAACAGAATTAATAATGTCATCTTCAGGGCACTATCCGAAGTATATGCCAGTGTTCTATCTCTATATAATTCAAATATACCAACATTCATATAGTTTCTAGCCAATGCCCTCATTAGGATTGTCAAGGCAATTGTGTTTCCTTTGTCCTGAATCTACTATTCCAACTTTATGTAGACCATTTCCATTCACTCATTTAATAACAGGTGATTCCTTTGGAGATTCTAAATCATTTTTAAACATACTTCTTTTGGAAGTATCTTGTATAACATATTGATTTTACATTCCCCTTACAAACCCTTATGATCAAGTTATATTGATAATAGTTTAAGCACAATACATCAACATATCAACTGATAAGCATGATTACATATTGTCATAATATCAACTTATATCACCTACAAGAATTACATAACCACACAAAAAGCTACAAAAAAAAACATACTATAGACAATACATGGACTGTACATCAGCAAAAGCATGAGGAAGACTAGACACAGACAGAACAAATGCTAAAGACTTTTGCATAAGAGCAACAAATTTTTACAAAGTATCTAGACTATAATTTCCTCCAGTGACCCCCAACTAAGTAGGGTATTAACAGCCTCAAGATCTTCATTAGTGAAAATATGAAGACTTTTATCTTTAATAACTTCCTCTTTCCTAGTTTATTTTGTTGATTTCTTCCTTGAAATTTCCCAAGGCCTGCAAGAATATAGCCAAATTGGGTTGCCCCTGTTGCCATGCATTTCCATCCAAGCAAACCTCCTGATGAATTGGAACCATACCATCCTTTAGGAGCTTCAAGAACTTATTATCTACAATCTCCATTGCATCCACAACCTGCAAAGCAACATTGAATAATGTGAGCCTTTTAATTCACTCAGTAAGAATCCTCTAGACCCCATTGTATTTTTCCTTGTTCCTTGCTTTCCATATAATCCATAAAACCTCAGTGGTAAGAAAAAACCAAAAAAGATGCAACTCTTTACTTAGTTTACTATCAAATCCCATTAGAACCTCTTTCCAATTGAGTTCCTTCTTAGAACACCAGGGGTCATTACTATTCCAAAACAGATTCTAGATTTCTTTAGCATAAAAGCAGTCAAAGAAAATATGATAGACAGATTCTCGCACCCTACAAATTTCACAACTATCAATATCAACATTTTTTAACTTAAAAGGGACTTTTTGTATAAGAACAAGCCATCTAAAACATGTTTTTTTTACATCCACTCCATTGTGCCACAGAAAATAGAAATATTTTTGCCAGTCTTTATTCTCTATGTTAGTCCTCCAAACCTTATTAAGATACTCAATGGGTGTACTAGAGTTGAGAATGTCTTTACAGATAGTTTTAGTTTTAATCTCTTGCAAAGGAAGAGTTTCTTTCCACAACATGTCAAGTGGTTTGTTTTTTCTGTTCTCCATGTGGAGATTATAATTCCACCTCTTAGAGGGTTCTCTGAGAATAGAGTAAGTTCTATAACTAGAGTGGAGGAGCCCATAGTTTTTCCTCAACTGATCCCAACTAACCAAAGTTCTATCCCTTATGATGTCACTAAAAATTTTAATTCCTTTCTTGTTCCACTTCTTGGCTGAGCAACCCTACAAAAGAGTGAGAGGTTTCCCATTTTTATCCAAATTCCACCAAATGGATCTATCTAGGTGGACCAGGCTATTGTTAGGATCAATTAGGAGAGAACTAGTAAGGTTTCTCCTTATTGTTTCCCAAGATTTCCAAATACTTTTGAGCACCAGTGACCTTGCAGGTGTTGTTGGGTGATTGGTGATGAGGAGATCATTGAAAGGAAGAGCCTTCTAGGACTTTTCCAATTTGGGAACAACCTAAGCTATGTTGTTCCTGATTAGAACCTTCCAAGGTTCACTCCCATCAAGAGCTTTGATGACTCACTTAGCAGCTAGGGAAACTCCATGTTTTCGTAGATCCTTGAGCCCCAACCCACCATTGGCCTTTTCCAAATAGTACCATTCCCATTTGACATAGTGAAGCTTTTTTTTTCTTTTCCATCAGACCAAAAAAAACCACTGATTTTCTTTTGCACTCCATTAACTTGATAACTGTTAAAAAACCATGCCGAAAGAAAGTACAAAATATATAAGGACATTTTTTTTTGACAGACCTGCAATGAATTTCACTAGCCCATCTTTCTTGATCCTGGGATGAACATTCAATGGACAAGCTCTAATACCATGTTGAAATAATGGATGCACAATGTCCCTAAAGATGTAGCCCTCAAGAGGTCCATTTCCAAGAAGAAATTCACCCACACATAAAGTGTTGCAACTAGGGAAAATGGAGATTATCTGATTGATATCTAGAATATAATAACAAATGTACATATGCCCTGATTATATAGGAATGAGTGAAATATATGATGCCTTAAGATGTTGCCATATGTCTTGATCAAACAATATGTGACAATTGTTGGTTAGTAGATTTGTCACTTCAAGTTTATACTCCTTTTCCCACATGAATGACAAATTGATCAATAGTTGAGTCACTTACAATGGTATGCACAAGTGCTCTCTGCTTGTTTTACAATGTGTAGCTACCTTCGGATAATTTGCAACGAATGTAAATCAAGTGTGCTTTTAACCAAAAAGAAAAAATGGCACACTACCATCTACCCATAGCCATGAAATAGATGTGAAAAATTAAATTTAGAATTAAGTGAATGTAGAAAAATGACACAAAGTTCACCTCTCCCACATGCATGAATGAGAAACAAGAAAAGGATGAGTAGTAAGTATTCACAATAGATTAATTAATCTAACTTCAAAGATTTAGAAATAATTATCCACACAATTTGATATAATAGAAATAGCATTGGAAAAAGATTATAGAGACATAAGAATTTGCAATCTAAAGAAAACATAAATAACACAGATTTATCAACATCTCCTTTATTTCCCAATACAAAACTGAGTTCATAGACTCATTTCCCTATATAGAAAAATGTGATTGAGAAGAAAAAATCCCCTTCCCCTGTTCCCAAACAACTAAGAAAAATATCTCCTTCAATAATGGGAGAAATGAAATTTAAAATTTCTTTCCCCATAACCGTCTCTTTTAAAATTTAGTTATAAAGAAACTTCCTTACTTATTTTTACAATTTATGGAAAATAATTTCAAACATACCACACTCCCTCTCCATTTTCTCATGGGGTAACTGATTATTCCAATGACTCTTTAGTTCCCCTTTTGTTACATTTTAATATAATCACTAATGTAATTTCAAGTTACAAACAAAGACCTTGAATCAAATTATAGATATTTTATAAATATATCCAAATTTGGTTTTATGGTCCATGTATAGGAAGGCCAATCCATATAAGTACCACTGCAATATTTCCATGTCTAGCAATCAGTAATATATCAGCCAATGGAATTGATAATGTCATCTTTAGAGCAATATATAAAGTATCTTACAATGCTCTATCTCTATATAATTCAAATATACCAAAGTTCATATAGTTTCCATCCAATGCCCCTGTTAATATTGTTAAGGAAGTTGCATTTCCTTTTTCTCAAATCTACTATTCCATCTTCTTCTAGACCATTTCTATTCACTCATTCAATAAGAGGTGATTACTTCAAATATTTTGAAGCATTTTTAAAGATACTTATTTTGGAAGCATCCT
Organism: Sequoia sempervirens; assembly: GCA_007258455.2. Classification (NCBI taxonomy): domain Eukaryota; kingdom Viridiplantae; phylum Streptophyta; class Pinopsida; order Cupressales; family Cupressaceae; genus Sequoia; species Sequoia sempervirens. The sequence goes on from VDFB02353493.1 coordinate 67,537,605, forward strand.
GTATAACATCTACATTTGACATTCCCCTAACAAACCATTATGATCAAGTTATTTTTAGTTAACACTTGTTATTTTCCCTCTTTTCTTTTCTTAATTTCCAGTAGAACAAGTGTTGGGATAACAACTATACTATGAAATGCATGCTCAACATTATACAACCTGCAACCCCAACAAGTGCCAAGGTTCTTTGATTCATCTACATTATATCCATCCTGCTCCACTCCTCTTCCCTGGTCTAGGACGCCTTTCACCATGCAAGTACCTTGTAAGATGAGGTACTTAGCCTTTGCAACGATCTAGTAGTTAGTTAACCATAGATACCCATTAGCTCTCTATGAAGAATTATTGAGGTGAGGCCACTACAACTAAGAGTGCTACAGTTGAGAGAAATCTTCCTTCCATTGTAGTTTCATGTCTTGCATATGATTTAACACTTTGCATAAATTTCCACATAGCATTTTGAACTTATAATGTCTGACAAAATATTTCTTTCATTATTGTTTGATAGATGTATATACCTTATTGTAGATTAGTCGATTGCATTTACTTGGAATATTTTAAAGCTATTTCAACAAGTCCATTTCATGTGTGTCTTGTGATCATTTCATTCGATGAGATTGTATCTCTTAAAGGCACTTGAAACATTTGAATTCTTTATGGAGCATTTAGGAGATCCATTCCTATCAAACTTAGACTATCGATGGAAAATTTTGTGGTACATTATAACATTGGAGGTCTATTAATAAGATTTCTTAATTAAGAGTTACACTCACTTGCAAGATAATCTTGAAGAAATCATTTTTCTAGCTCTAGAGTATTTATCCTTGACTTCATTTGATAGTTTTTTATCATCTTGGCACCTTTCTCTTAGAATGCAAATAAACGTAAATTCTGCAATCCCATTTTGTAAGACCACATCTTGTTAGGTAGTTCAATAGCTTTGTATATGCTCCTTCATTTTGCATATAGGCTACCAGAGCACTTCAAACCATACTATCTAGAAAATCTTCCATTGAATCATGATTTGATGGGTGTCTACATTCACTTTGGAAACTCTTTCCAATGTGGGCTTGCAAAGGCACTAGCAAAGATGGTGGTATCTAGTTCTAACACTTGCCAATGGAATTTGCTTTTGAGTTTTTAAAGTCCTTTCAACAACAACCATTTATGAATCTCATGTAGGTACTGCATTCTAAAGTAGTTTGTGCTCCTTTTCTATATGATCCACATTCACATATATGTCTCCTAGGGCATTTCTAACATAATATCTGAGAAAAATCTTCCATTCACACTCTGTTTGAATACACTCATTTAATACGAGATGAGATGAAGTTGAAAAAGGTTGTGGAGAAGGCTTTACACAACCAACTACATTTGCATCGAAGTTTCTAAAGCCTTTTCAACAAAATCATTTCATGAACAAGTATGTGTAGGATAATGATGGGCCAAAAAGTGGTGATATGATGGGTATGTGGCTGATGAAGTTTTTTTAACCAAAAATTGATGAAATGAAAGGGTTTTTAAAAGAGATTGTCAGCTTTCCACCATTGTAAATTATGCTTTACTTTGAATTTAATAAATAATTATTATTCATTTTCTATTTGAATTACGACTAAATTTCTAATTGATAGGCTGATTGAAAAACATCTATAGCTTTCAAACGGTATCACATGTTTTGAATCCAAAACATGTGTCACATTATATTCTTCGCATACTATAAGATTAAAAAAAAAATGAATTTCATGAAGTTTTGACCAAGTTAAGGTGGCTAGACATACAAGTTTTTATATTTTTTAAAATTTGTAATAAAGAAGACATAATTAATTATTTACTTGGAAAAAAATTACAAAAAAATATGCATCACATTCTGACATGAGTCCTCTACTTATATCTAGAATCTTATAAAAAAATATTATCATTTTATTATGGTTAGGGTGCTCAGACAAACACATAAGTTTCTTTTTTTTTTTTGAAATTTAAGTACTAGTGCATTGAAATTTCAAATTTTCACCAAATAGATTTTTTTTAAAAACAAAAACCCTAGTAGTTTAGAAACTACATTAAATTTTCTATAGATTCTATTCTTACATATTTTTAAAATAATATAGATAACTTATTCAAATTTTTATGTCAATTTTCCTAACTCTGATTTTTCAGAATTTTTCACCACTTAAGGGCCTATTTTTTCCATTTTGATCCTGCACATACTCCATATAAACAAAGGTTTTGATTTTTGAGTATCACATTCCAAAAACATAGAATCAAATTTGATAGCAATAACTTCTTCCCCCTTCACATAAATGAAATCATTTTTGGGGATGTTAGCAGAATAAGAAAGAAATTTACTAGCACCTTCATCAACTTCAATCATTAAATTGACAAATGTTTTAAGTTCATCTTCATACCCACATACTTTATTTGTCAAATCAACATCACATGAAAAAGGAAATTGAAAAGAAACTATGTGGGCTTGCATAACATCTCCTTCAAAAAAATAAATTACCTCTTCTTGTGACTTTTCCTCCTCATGGTCTTCAAAAGAAAATTCAAATGCTAAACATTCATGCTGCATACAAAGATTTGATTGTGGATTTTCCAAATTTTATTCATTATCAATATTTGAATCATTAATAACAAAGACTTCATATTCAACTTCCATGCACTTTGGACAAAAGATATCCAATACCTCTTCTTGGTGTTGTGTAGCCTCAAGTTGCTCTTCATTGCTAGTAAAAGTAAATGATTCCATTTATATGGTAGATAAGGAGGCCAAAAAAATATCATCTGCATTGCCCTCTTTACAATTTGTATTGTGGGAGGATTGTTTATCTTCTTTGTCACTTGAGGGAATTTTTGGCTCATTGTTATCTCCTTCATAATGGAAATAAAAGGATTTAATTGATCTATCCATATGAGGTTTAACTCATGCATTGCTTACTTCATCTCTACCAAATAAATTTCGATAAAAAATAGTAAGGTTAAGACTTTTAATAGAAGCACGTTGTACTTATTGAAAATCTATAGGCCGAGAAATTAGTTTTTGCATGATAGGCTTCCTCATAGATTCACATTTCAAATAATATGCAACTTGATTTGCTTTCCATAACCCACTTAATATCAAGTCATCTTCTATTTTTATAGCCTCTTACTGAGAAACTTCGATATCACCTACTTTGCATTGTTTTAACTTAAATTGAATGTTTGGATGCAATGTAGAAATAGAAGTACAAAGTTGTAGTTTCTTACTTGGTTGAATAGAAGTTGTAATCTTTTTAGCAGTCGGTTGAATCTTTCCATAAAATCTCTAATTGATTCACCTTCTTGCTTCTAAATATTAAAAAATTGGCCCAGCAAAGCAGCTTCATCAATAAGGCCCTTATACCTTCCCAATAACTTATTCTTTAATGAATCCCAATTACTAATACACTTTTCTTCTAAATATTGAAACCAATTTTCTATAGGCCCAATCAGAGATTCAATACATAATCTCACAAAAACATATTCTCCACTTACCCCCAAAATGTCGCATGCAACTATAAATGCCAAAATATGGTCTTCAACATCTGAATGGTTTTTTCCACTAAACTTCAAGAAGTGCTTTCTTGATCCTTCGGGAAATGGTGAATATTGTGGCAAAGAAAGAGGTCCAAATTGTTTTCCCCATGGCTGGGAAGAAATTAATGCCATAATGTAATTCTGAAAAATAAATTAGACAAGACTATTTACTAGAATAAAATGCTTCTGAGTACATTCCACCTTGTAGAGCTGCTAGCTTCCATCCTTGGGGTGGAACCTTAAAAATTTTGACCAACACTTCAATTCTTTCCCCAGCGGAGTCACCAAAAATCTATTGGTTAACAGATTTGTCACTTACAATTTATACTCATTTTCCCACATGAATGACAACCTAACCAACAGTTGTGCCACTTACAATGGTATGCGTAAGTGCTCTCTACTTGTTTTACAAGGCACAACTACCTTCAGATAATTTTCAACAAGTGGAAACCGTGTATGCTTTTAACCAAAATTCAAAAAAAGGTACACTACCATCTACCCATAGCCATGAAATAGATGTGAAAGATTAAATTTATAATTAAGTGAATGAAGAAAAATGACAAAAAGTTAACCTCTTCCACACCCACAGATGATAAAAAAGAAAAGGATGAGCAGCAAGTCTTCATAATAGATTAATTAATTTGAATTCAAAGATTCACAAATAATAATCCACTTAATTTGAAATAGAAGAAATTACATTGGAAAAATATTACAGACATGAATTTTCAATCTAAAGAAAACATAAATAAACATGTACAGATTTATCAATATCTCCTTTATTTCCCAATACAAAACTGAGTTCACAGAGTCATCTCCCTGTACAACAAACTGTGACTGAGAAGAAAAACTCCCCTTCCCCTGTTCCCGAATAGCTAAGAAAAAGATCCCCTTCAATAATGGGAGAAATGAAATATATAATTTCTTTCCCCATAATCATCTCTTTGAAAATTCAATTATAAAGACACTTACTTCTTTTTACAATTTCTGGAAGAGAATTTCACAATACCACACCCCCTCTTCACTTTCTCATGGGGTAACTAATTATTCCAATGACTCTTTAGTTCCCCTTTTGTTACATTTTAATGTGGTCACTAATGTAATTTCTAGTTACAAAAAAAGACCTTGAATCAAGTTATAGATATTTTATAAATGTATCCACATTTGGTTATATGGTCCATGTACACGAAGGCCAATCCATATAAGTACCACTATTGTAGTTCCATGTCTAGCAATAAATAATATATCAACCAATGGAATTAATAATTCCATCTTCAGAGCAATATCTAAACTATATGCTAGTGTTCTATCTCTATATAATTCAAATATAACAATGTTCATATAGTTTCTAGCCAATTCCCTTGTTAGGATTGTCAAGGAAATTGCATTTCCTTTGTCTTGAATCTACTATTCTAGCTTCATGTAGACCATTTCCATTCACTCATTTAATAACATGTGATTCCTTTGGAGATTCTAAATCATTTTTAAACATACTTCTTCTGGAAGTATCCTGTATAACATCTTCATTTGACATTCCCCTAACAAACCCTTATGATCAAGTTATATTGATAATATTTTAAGCACAATACATCAACATATTACCTGATAAGAATGATTACATATTGTCAAAATATCAACTTATATCAGCTACAGGAATTACATAACCACACAAAAAGCTGCAAGAAAAAACATACTACAGACAATACAAAAATTGTACATTAGTAAAAGCAGGAGGAAGACTAGATAGAGACTAAACAAATACTAAAGATTTATGTATAAGAGCAACAAATTTTAACAAAGTATCTAGACTGTAATTTCCTCCAATGACCCCCAACTAAGTAGGGTGTTAACAGGCTCAAGATCTTCATTGGTGAATAGTTGAAGAATTTTATCTTTAAGAGCTTCCTCTTTCCTATTTTATTTTTTGATTTCTTCCTTGAACTCTCCCTAGACTTGCAAGAATATATCCAAATTGGGTTGCCCCTGTTTCCATGCATTCCCATCCAAGCATACCTCCTCCTCAATTGGAACCATACCATCCTTTAGGAGCTTCAAGAACCTATTCTTTGTAATCTCATTTCATCCACAACCTGCAAAGCAACATTGAATATTGCCAGTATTTTAATTCAACCAGTAAGAATTCTTCAGACCCCATTGTATCTGTCCTTGTTCCTTTCTTTCCATATAATCCATAAAACCTTAGTGGTAAGTAAAAACCAAAAAATATGCAACTCTTAGTTTATTATCAAATCCCATTAGAACCTCTTTCCAATTGAGTTCCTTATTAGAACACCAGGTGTCATTACTATTCCAAAACAGATTCTAGATTTCTTTAGCATAAAAGTTGTCAAAGAAAATATGATAGACAGATTCTGGCACCCTACAAATTTCACAAATATCAATATCAACATTTTTTAACTTAAAAGGGACTTTTTGTATAAGAAAAATCCATCTAAAAAATGTTTTTTTTGCATCCACCCCATTGTGCCACAAAAAATAGAAAGCTTTTTTCCAGTCTTTATTCTCTAAGTTAGTCCTCCAAACCTTATTAAGATACTCAGTGGGTGTCCTAGAGTTGAGAATGTCTTTATAGATAGTTTTAGTTTTAATCTCTTGCAAAGGAAGAGTGCCTTTCCACAACATGTCAAGTGGTTTGTTTATTCTGTTCTCCATGTGGAGATTAGGATTCCACCTCTTAGAGGATTCTCTAAGAACATATTAAGTTCTATAAATGGAGGGGGGGAACCCATAGTTTTCCCTCAACTGATCCCAACTAACCAAAGTTACATCCCTTATGATGTCATTGAAAATTTTAATTCCTTTCTGGTTCCACTTCTTGGCTGAACAACCCTGCAACAGAGTGAGAGGTTTCCCATTATTCTCCAGATTCCACCAAATGGATCGATCTATGTGAACTAGGCTATTGTTAGGATCAATTAGGAGAGAACTAGTAAGGTTTCCCCTTATTGTTTCCCAAAATTTCCAAATACTTTTGAACACCAGTGACCTTGAAGGCATTATTGGGTGATTGGTGATGAGGAGATCATTGAAAGGAAGAGCCTTCTAGGACTTTTCCAATTTGGGAATAGCCTTGGCTATGTTGTTCCTGATTAGAGCCTTCCAAGGTTCACTCCCATCAAGAGCTTTGATGACCCACTTAGTAGTCAGGGAAACTCCATGTTTTTGTAGATCCTTGAGCCCTAGCTCACCATTGGGTTTTTCCAAATAGCACCATTCCCATTTGACAAAGTGAAGGTTTTTTTTGCCTTTTCCATCAGACCACAAAAAACCCCTGATTTTCTTTTGCACTTCATTGACTTGATCACTGTTAAAAAACCATGCCGAAGCAAAGTAAAAAGTATATGAGGACAAATTTTTTGATAGACCTACCCTCTCCTAGCAAGGGGCAGGTAATTCCTATTCCACCCATCCAGCTTCTTATCAATTTTAGTTTTAAGCCATTTCCACATGTGTTTTAAATTGGGAGAGACTGAGAAAGGAATCCCTAGATACCTTACTTTATTTTGTGCCCCCCCCACTGGATATCAAATATCTATAACCAATTAGGAGGAGCTTCATGCCATCCTAAAAGAATAGATTTTTCTTTTGAGACCTTAGCTCTTGAAGCTAGACAAAATAAGTCTAATTTGGTCATTAGCCTGCTGAAGCTATCCTCTTCCAATTCCACAAAGATGGAAGTGTCATCTTCAAACTGTCTATTTGGCAACTCCTCTCTATCAGGAAGCCTTACCCCATTCACTTTAGGTGTCACAGAGTTGTCCCTTAATAAATAGTGGAGTACCTCTGAGGCAATCACAAACAAGGTTGGGGTGATGGGGCACCCCTATCTGATTCACCTTTCCAAATGGATTGGTTCAGATATTACTCCATTTACCTCAAATATGGTTTAGGCATATTTTAAAAGAGTATTGATCATGCTGCTAAATTCTTGAGGGAACCCAAAAGCTTCCAAAGCCATCATTGGAAAAGACCACTCCACCCTGTCATAAGCTTTCTCAAAATCCAACAAGAACATTGCCACATTTTGCTGCGATCTTTGAGCCCAATCAAGAGCCTCCTAGTTGGTAATCAAGTTTTCAAGGATGTATCTCCCCTTAATAAATCCAGTCTGAGTGGCATTAATGAACTTTGGGAGTATGTTTGTAAGCCTTAAGGCTAGGACCTTCGCTAGAATCTTGTAAGAGACATTCAACAAGGTGATAGGTCTCCAATTTTTTATCAATGTTTTATCACCTTCTTTTGGTAGTAGTTTAATGAGGCCTTGATTGATGTGGGATCACAAGTAGCCTTTAGCGAGGGCCTCCATGTAGACCAAGTGCAAATCCTCACATATCCAATCTAGGGAAGATTTGTAAAACTCTATAGGGAGACCATCCACCCCTGGGGACTTATCATTACTAATAGAAATAATTGCCCTTTTGATTTCCTCTTGTGATATCACAGTAGACAGGAGAACCATTTCTTCATTAGAGATTCTTATAGGTATCAACCCTTTAAGACTATTCCTATCCTCCATACAACCTTCTTTATTACCTTTAGACTTGAATATATTTGTGTAAAAGAGTGTAAATTATTTTAGTATGTCTTCTTGCTTAGAGAATGTCAAACCATTGTGACAAATTTGATCAATCTACTCTTTTAGCCCCTTTTGTTTAATATATCTAAAGAAGAACTTGGAGCCTTTATCCCCATTACTTAGCCAGTTGAGATTAGATCTCACCTTGAGCTCTTGGATCTTCACTGCCTGAAGCCTCCTCGATGAGAACTTAGCCTTATTGAGGTTTTCATATAGCTGTTCATTCTTAGGGTCCTCCTGCATTCTAGTTTCAACAACCAGAAGCTCATCTTGGAGGCAGTTTTCCCCCCTTCTCCTATCCAAGGCCCTCTTATGATCAAGTTATTTTCAATAAACACTTATTATTTTCCCTCTTTTCTTTTCTTAATTTCCAGTAGAACAAGTGTTGGGATAACAACTGTGCTATGAAATGCATGCTCAACATTGTGTAGCCTGCAACCCCAAGAAGTGCTAAGGTTCTTTGATTCATTTGCATTATATACATCCCGCTTCACTCCTCTTACTTGGTGTAAGACCCCTTTCACCATGCAAGTACCTTGTAAGATGAGGTACTTAGACTTTGCAATGGTCTAGTAGTTAGTTAACCACAGATACCCATTGACTCATTGTGAAGAATTATTGAGGTGAGGCCACTATAGCTAAGAGAAATCTTCCTTCCATTGCAATTTCATGCCTTGCATATGATTTAACACTTTTCATAAATGTCCACAAAGCATTTCAAACTTATAACGTCTGAAAAAATCTCTATTTTTTTATGCTTTGATTGATGTCTATACCTTTTTGCAGATCGACCGATTACATTTACTTGGAATATTTTAAAGCTATGTCAACAAGTCCATTTCATGTATGTCATGTGATCATTTCATTCGATGAGATTGTATCTCTTTAAGACACTTAAAACATCTTAATTCTTTCTGGACATTTAGGAGATCCATTCCTATTGAACTGAGAATACCAACGGAAACAACTTCAGTGGTACATTATGACATTAGAGGTCTATTCATAGCATTTTTGAATTAAGAGTTATGCTCACTTACAAGATAACTTTGAAGAAAGTCATTTTTCTAACTCTAGAGTATTTATCCTTAACTTCATTTGATAGTTGATTATCACCTTGGTGCCTTTCTCTTAGAAATCAAATAAGCATAAATACTACAATCCCATTTTGTAAGACCGCATGTTGTTAGGTAGTTCACGAGCTTTGTATATGATCCTTCATTTTGCATGCAGGCTACCAGAGCACTTCAAACCATACTATCTGGAAAAGTTGTCATTAGATCACGCTTTGACGGGTGTCTACATTCACTTTGGAAACTCTTTCTAGTGCAGGCATGCGGAGGACATGCTATCAAAGATGGTCGAATTTGGTTTTGACACTCACCAATGGCATTTGCTTCTAAGTTTTCAAAGTCTTTTCAACACCAACAATTTATGAATCTCCTGCAGTTGTTGCATTCTAAAGTGGTTTGTGCTCCTTGCCTATGCGATCCATATTTGCATATATGTCTCCTAGGGCATTTCCAACATAATGTCTGAAAAAAATATTCCATTCACACTTTGTTCGAATGCTCTCATTTAACACGGGCTGGGAGGAAGTTGAAAAAGGTTGTGGAGAAGGCTTTACATCGAAGTTTCTAAAGTCTTTTCAACAAATTCATTTCATGAACATTTTGCAATTTGGTACATTTTCCATACATGTCCGCTAGATGCTAGCTTCAGTTTCTTTCCAAGCGATGCCAATCTTCCCTTCATGTTATCTTTCTTCCAGAGGCCCGATTATGATGTCAGGGAATCAGGTCTTTTACAAACTTTTGAACCTTTCCATCGATGACATATAGAGTTAAAGAACTCGTGAGTTACCAAAAAAAAAGAACTTCATAAATAATTGGCTTTAATAAAGCAACCATGGAATTAAAAACTTTTCACTATTGGAAATAAAGTTATTTCCCTCAACAATGCCTTTACTCTGTGAATAATTTGGAAACTTTTTGGAAAACATACTTCAAGCTAAAGACAAAAAACTCCATAACTTCCTCATAGCAGCTCTGTTTTGCACAAAATTTGGATAGTAAGATAATTAAACACCACAGAGAAGAACCCATAATTATTTTAAGCTCTGGTACTCCAAAACTTGAATTTTAGCCTCATTTGTGACTTGGAAAGGGAAAGATGTAAGGTTTAAAATATCTCAAACAGTGAAGTATTTGGGCATGAAAACTGACCAGATTGGTCAAAATGAGATTATGAACAAACTCACCAAAGGATTTCATACTAGCTCTTACGGATTTCCAAATTTAATTGTTTTCATAATTCGATAGGTTTATGGGGCATATAGGAGAGTGCACTAAAATTCAAAAAAATTCAAGTTTCAAATTTTTAGATAACATGTAAACCCTAACTAACTACCTAGGGAATGATGAAGTGATAGATATAAGTTCTAGAAAAAAAAACTCATCTTCTAGAAGGAATCTTATCTTCTAAATACATGGAAAGGGTAATGACCCCATTATTAATGATTAATACAACCTAGGACTTAATTAAATAAATAAAACACCTAAGTTAAACTTATGCTAGTGTAATTAAATAATTAATTACACCAACATAACTTGCATTTTACCATTTCCTCTAAAAGAAGCACACCGAAGTGAGAAAAAGCGAAGGGAAGAAGTAGGAAAATGAAAAAAAGGGGGTCCACATTTTTCCAAGGAGAAAAATGGTTTGTGATATGAGACCACACAACAAATTCCTTCATTATATTTGTGTTGAATACCTTTCTAATAAGCTTGTAGATGTTTGAGAGCATTTATACACTATTCATTGAGCATCTCAAGCTATTGAAGCTATTGTTCTCTATGAGAAACTTATCATCTAGAATTCCATTGATATAGTCATAGTGAAGGAATTTTTAACTCTAAAGGCATAACAACATTGATGCCATACACAAGGTTGTAGGGAGTAACTTACCTATAGCCATATTCACACTTGTGTGATAAGAAAAAATTGTATATGAGAGTTGAGTATTCTAATTCTTACCATGTTTGTTAACAGTTTTTTGTAAGACTTGGTCAATTGTTTTGTTAGATGCTTTCACTTGTTTGTTTGATTGTAGATGATATGGTGTAGAAAAAATATGTTATACACATTTTTTTCAAGGAACTTATTCAATTCTTTCTTATTAAATGATGTACCATTATTTGAAACCAAAGTGGGAGGAAGACCAAATCTTGATATAATATTATCCAATATAAAGTGACAAATAACTTCAGTCGTCATGAAGTGAAGTAAAACCACTTCCACCCACTTCATGAAATAATATGTAGTTGTGATGATAAAAGTATATCCTTGAGACAAGGGAGGAGAAATTTTACCAATAAGATCCAAGCCCCACACATAAAATGGCCAAATAGAAACCTGGGTACAAATTTCATGAGAAGGAGCATGGATCAAATTGTTATGTTGTTAAAATTTATTACATTTATTAACAAACGTAATAGAATATTCTCCATATTTTCTAATAATATCCAATATAAATTAAATTTTGAAACAAATATCAACCACAAAAGTTCCCTCCACAAGAACTTGAATGGGATTCCTTAATAGCCATACAATGGTCTCCTTCTTTGTTTCCTTCTTTGTTTGTAGTAGTATCAAGAAAGGTACCTTTCTTGATCCTACTGCAAAAAACACTCAAGATTTTATTTGAAAACTTGTAGCCTGATATATAATTTTGAAATTTTGAAATGGTAGTAGGATCAAGTAAGGTACCATCATGTAAATATTGAAATATGTGGAAGTAGCATTCATCTAAACAATTTCCACAACATACTATCTCATCCTTAATATTTTTGATATTTATGGTGATATGAGATTATGCATAGTAATTTTTGAAATTCGCAAATTAATTATTGAAGGATATAAGAGGCACCACTTTCCATTACATCCACATGCCAATTGTCTTTCTATGAAATTTTATTGATGGTATACAAGATAAAATATTTTAATATTGCTAGTGCTAAATCATGATACTGGGATAGTTTATCCTTTTTCAACTTGACATGACCCATTAGTTTTTTGACTATTTGATAATCTCCAAATATGTGAAGTTGGTGGATATTAAGGGACAACACTACATGGAAACCAACGATAAGAGCTTCAAATTCTATGATGTTATTTGTGCATAGGAAATTTAGATGGTAAGATAAGAGAATTGGCTTACTTGAAGGAGGTAATAGTACAACCATAGCACTAGAGAATTTTGACACTTAGAACCATAAAAAATATAAATCCTATGTTTTTCTCTTCTTCTAATGTTAAGGCATGATCATTAATAAATGATTGTTGGTTTGGTATAGCTAATGGTGAAGGAGATTTGGCAAAATGGTTGGTTAATGGTTGAACCTTAATTTCCTGTTGGCTAAATGGTTGGTTAATGGTTGACCCTTAATTATCTTGATAAGTTTTTTTTGGAGAAAAAATGTTTTAATGGATAAAATTTTGTAAAAACTTGTACCTCAACATTTAAAAAATAATGTGTCAACTTACTTGCAAAAATCACAAGAGACAAACATTATTTCTATATATTTGTATATCACATAATCAATGAATGTTTGACTACTATAGTAGACAAGATATTCTTTACCATTCACATCATGTTAGACTAATAGTACAATAAGAGCATTAGATGAAACATAATTGTAAAGAATACAAGGATATCCTAAGGCAGGTGGTTGTAAATAACATGATTAGCCAGATATTTCTTTAAGTTATTGAATACTTTTGACAATCCACATTTCATTTAAAATGAGACTCTTTATTAAGAAATTGAGTGAAGGGAAGAGTTTGATCTACCAATGATGAAAGAAAATAATGAATATCTTGAATCTTTCCTTGTAAGATACAAAGTTGAGAAATATTTTTAGGAGGTGATACACATTTATTATATCATTAATTTTCTTTTTTTCCACCTCAATGCCTCGATACGACACAATAAATCCTAATAGTTTTCCACTATCCACACCAAAGACACATGTCCATGGATTCAACCACGTGTTATACTTGAAAAATTGCTCAAATATTTGTCAGAGGATTTTGACATGATCTTGACATGATATAATTTATCCAAGATATCATCTACTTAGTTCTCTAAGATATTATGGATAAAATCGTGAATATTTAATGTTAAAGCCCTTTGGTATGTTGCTCTAGTATTTTTCAATCCAAAAGGAATGACAACCCATCAAAAATTTCCCCAAGGTGTAATAAAAGCCATTTGTTGAATGCACAAGATAATTGAGAGGGAGGTGAACTAGTTTTACATTAAAACATCAAAACCCTCATTAACATTGAGATCTACATTAGTCCTTAAACTCCTAACAACCATTAAACCCTTATCATGCATTAGTAGAATGTAAACATGAGAAACAATAATGTAAATACATCCAAACACATGAGATCACCAAACTTACATGGAAAACCTAAGAAGGGAAAAACCTCAGTGAGGATTAGTTCTCAATATAAAGTAATTGCAACACTGAATACAATAGGCTCACTATAGGAGGGCTCACGACCCAAGAGAAAAGAAGGAGTCACCGCTAATGGATCACTGCCAGGCTATAAAGAAGAAGATATAAGCTTGTTACAATGAGAAATATATCTCAGAGTAATAGAAAGATCCACCACTACTTCACCAAAACATTCACTCTCTCTATAGAATTTAGACACCTTCTACTCATTCCTTCCAGTAGTCTTAGGAATTAAATCTCACACTAAATTTCACACTTTTTTCACTTCACATCTCAACACTTTGTAGTACACCTTTCACACATCAAATCATCACACATATATACCATCTTTAACCTTGAAAATTCACAAGGTCAACTATGTACCTCAAACTTGAAAATTCAAATTAGGTTGGCACCATAATATTCTTGTGATGGAAAGGAATGAAGGAAAAACACAATACACATTAACTTTGACCTAAATCTATACATATATTCCATGTCACACTTCCACAAACACTAAATCATATACGCAATTAGTGCAAACACTCGAGGATGGCCAAACCCATGTTAACATTATTGAACAGTTAAGTACATTCTTCCTTTGATCCAAAGATGATTCACAGACCACACACAAAACTTAAACACCATCTGGATTATTATATCAACACCCTAAAATCCAACAACTCCTTTGCAACATCATACACCAAAAGAACATATTTATTCTACACAACCTACTAACCTTCCATACACTACAACACCTGAATCCAATGTTGAAAATCACAAAAACACAAGAAACATATACTGATGATAGGTATGAGAAATATAAGAATACCCTTAGATCCAAAAGACCAAAAAATAAATTGTGGAGAAATACGGAGCAAAAACACTTCTCCTAGAGAACACTACTTTCACAGTTTACACACTGATGAAAAAAAATTCAATGGACAATGATCCAAAAATTGAAACTATGGATATAACACTTCTAAACACCTCTAATCAATGTATCTAAACCACATAGATATATCTTCAACCATGAAAAAATTTGGAAAAAAACAATGAACACCACTTTGTCATACTGAACATTCTTCACCACACTATTTCCTCTTTTATTCAATTTTTCTCAAAAGCACTTGGAAACCAAACACCACAAACTCAAACTCATCATCTAGAACACTTCTACAATATCTCAATCAAACAATAGGTTAAACATCACTAATCACCAATACATTCTCATCAAAGCAACACTAAAGGTTAACATTAGTGACACTACTGATGACAACATAATGTAACCGATCAAAGCATCGTCATAGAATTCCAAGAATCTCCTCATAAACCTATTGACATAAATACAACAACAAAGATCTATTTACATCAATGGCAACAAAAACTTGCAACAATATCTCCCTTTGTCACTGATTCCAACACATGGATAAATTATCATCAACAATAACTATGATCACCAACTCATATACTGCACCACGATACATATTGCCCACCTTTACATACAACTCTTTCCAACACTTTCTCTTTCTCATAAATTCTCTTCATATGGTTTTTTAGTTATCTTTCTCTCTCCCTTTGACATAAATGGTAAAGGGAAACATCCCCTTTGACATCAATCATACATACTTTCTCTCCCTCAAAGGTAACACCTATAAGGGACAACAACTACTCTACAACTATCTTTTCTTTTATCACATTCTATTTTCTTCACACCTTTTCTTCACGCTACACAACATACTTCACCAACTAGAAACAACTTCACATATACAAACAATGACAATACTTACTAATCTAGGTGGATATGCTCACCAAAAATTCATTTTTTCTAGATGCTCCAATAGTCAACACCATGTTAAAGAGCTCTTTGATATGAACCCAATGCAACTTGAAAAGTCTCGAAAGGTGTTTGTATTCTCAAGATATGGTCGGTCAAAGTTAGGTCAAAGCAAGGGTTCTAGATAGAGATTCTAGGTCAAAAAATTGATCATCTAAAAAATGGTCAAAAATGGCATCACACCAAATAGCTCATTTCCATGTTTCCAATACCACTCAAAACACGTCAAACAGAGCTCGTACGTAGAAGATATGGCTAGTCAGAGTTGAGGGTTGACCATGCTAACTTGGTAGTACAATGATGACATCAAAATGATGCCAGCATGATGTAATCATAGGACGAATGATGCTCTAACATGTGGCATTATGGACCATGATGTGGTAGCTTCTTGTGTGGAAATGACACTCTAACATGTGGCAGTACAGACCATGACATGGTAGCTTCTTATGTGGACACATGGCGATGAATATGCAGTGTGGTAGACCAATTAGAGTATGACTTGTGGCCCCTCATGGACCTCCCTTTAGATGTATTTACTACTATTTGTTGAAAAATATCAATTGGGGGAGTTGAACCCCCAACCTACCACTTGCTAACCAAGTACTCCACCATTGAACCACAAGATCTTCTCAATCTAAATATAGCCATTGGTTTTATTTAATAAAGGTCAAATCCATATATGGAGGGGTGATGGTTTGAACCACCTACCCCTCCACTCTTATTCTCACTCCTTACCAATACACCAAGTAGTGGTCTTGAGAAATAAGCGGAGCCAATTCATTTTGAATAAAAGTTAAAGCCGATTAGTATATAAAAATGGGAGTTGGCGATTTTGAACCGTCGACCCCCAAGATACAAGCACCCATAAATTACCAACATGCCACACATTATATGCATGATCTAATATCTCTTCAAATTGGTTTCACTATATCATCAAGCCCGAAAGATGTAAAAAATGAAGACAAAGGCTTGAATTAAGGAAAGCCTTAGGTTCAGGATTTTAATTTTAAAATTAGGAGATAAGGGTATAACGGGGAAAATATTATTGTTACCCCTTAAAAATAATGTCATGTTTTATTTAAGGGAAAATTTGTGCTTGTAAGGGTATTAGAGAAAATTGAGAATTTGATGGGAAGGGTATTCTACTCTATACAATCAAGGCTTTAATCCAAGGTGATTTGTACTATCAAGAGGGGAATTTTTTGCACTTCATCATTATTCAGGGAGACTTGTAAAAGACTTTGGAGTAGATTGAAGGTTCCTTGTAATTAAGCAATTGGAGCATAATCAAGGATCAGTCACTCTATTGGAGAGGGGCCCAGAGATGTAGCCATTTGGAGAACTCTTTGTTGTCTTTGTCTTCTCTTTCATGTTCTCATATTTCTATTATTCTAATCATTTTAATGTATTTTGAAAATAATTTGAAATTAAGCTTAAGATATTCACTACTCATTTACATTAAATTAACATTCACTAAACAATTAGTCATAGATCCTAACATATCAAAATTGGTATTAGAGCTATGTTTGGCTAGTGTTTGTAGAAGTAGATATTAATGCAATCCGGGAGCCGGTGAGGTGAAGGAAAACTTGTAGAGTTCAATCTTGAGATTAGTAAACGAAGAAATTTTCCATCACTAAAGATGGAAGCAACAAAAGATGGAAAAATTTATGAGCTCAATGAGAAAATTTTTCAACAAGCCTTTCTCAACATGAAGGCTATGGTGGAAGAGCTCTATTAGGAAAAACAAGAACAAAAGAAGCGTCAAAAAGGAGGATCATTGAAGTGAGAAAAATGTGAGGAAGATAAAGATCAGAAGGAAAAAGGAAAAAGAGAATAAGGTGATTATGAGCCTCCAAAAACTCCATCTTCTCCATCTTCTTCTGTTAATCCTTTTTGAATAATGGGAAAAAGGTGGTAATTGATGCCACTTTTCTCCTATTATCATTCAATAATGTCCTAGGAGTCCTAATTGGATTCACTATCAACCTCACAAGGTGAGTCAATTCTCAATAAGGAAGACCTAGGAGGGGCTTCTTTAAGCTTTTAGGGGTTCACCACCAAGAAAATGCTTGGAAAATACAAACAAACATTCAACTCACAAAATCTAGTAATGCAAGCTAAATGAAGGATGCAAATGATGAAATTATGCAATAGGAAGCTGGGATGTGTGTACTTGGGAAGTCTGGAAATGTAATGAGGATTTCAGAAATACAAAACTATTGTCAAAAAGTGCTATAGAGGACTAAGACACCCTTACTATTGTCTTAGTCTCACTATTGTTTTTTGGGGTAGATGCAAAATCTTCAGATGTTGGAACCGGATCTAGAAGAAGTTTTGAAAAATACACTCGAGAGGACTAAGATGCCCTTACTGCTTGTGGACAATGATTTTGGTAACCCAAGGGTTCTCTAACTCTTCTAGGTTTTTCTCATAAAAGGAGAGAAATGGGCCCAAAATTCTAATGTATACACTCAAGATTAATGTAAATGGGAATGTAATGTATCTAAATATGATGTCCTAATGCAACAAACTAAAAAAGAAATGTTTTATTGATGCTTAACCTAAGAAATGCAAAGTGCTAGAAAAAATAGTGTGATATGCAAAATGATGGAATAGATGCAATAAAGAACAAAATAAAGATGCTAAACAAAAAATATGCACCTAGAAACTGATGAAGAGCTGACTGGAGATTACAAAGACTTCTAAAATTTTGGAAAATTTTATTTTTGATACAACTGAGACACTTACGCCAAGCTGGGTAACTTAGTCCCAAATTAGGGAGACTACCTAGAAAGTTGTTTCTATCAAATGGGTGTCTGAAACTATAAAAATTTCTGAAAAACCAGTGCAATGGGACTAAGTTGCCACTATGGGAAACTTAGTCCACTTTGGATTTTTTGCAAATCTAAAAGTGGAAATGGAAGCCCATAGTCTGCACTCTATTTTATGATAGAAATCTGGATCTAAATCTTCAAAAACACTTGCAAAACAAAAGATAAGTTTTTTTCTAATGGGAAGTTTTTCCTCAATCAAGCCCCAAGTTGGTATTTAAACTTTGGAAGAGATAAAATCTGCATAAAACCCTAGCCCTAAGTGCTTCTAAGACAAGGAAAATCTGAAGTAAGACAAAACCCTATTCTAATGTTCTAGAATAAGATAATTAAATGGAACTTGAATGATGCAAGACTTCAATCCAAGAAACCCTACGACATTTCAAATTAATATAAATGTCATGCAAACCTTGAATCTAAAGATAGAGAGAAAATGGAAGATGGAATCACTTTAAAAACAAGTCTTTAGGTATGATTTGATGGCTAGTTGCATCTCCTCAACCTAGATTTCTCCATGATTCACCATAGGCATCCATGATCAACCCTTTACAATGTAATATCTTGAACAAAAAGTGAGCTTGAAGACCTGAAAAAACCCTATTTTTCTTCCCTAAAGCTTTAACTTTTTTGTAGAAAGGCTAATGAATATTCTTGTGAAAGATATTTGGCTCTTGACTCTTGAATTTGCTTTGTAAAAATGACTTAATGTTGTGAAAAGTGACCTAAAAACATGTATTTATAGGAATTAACATCGAATTATTCATTAGTTTAACTTCATAGGCTGACATCCCTCAAGAATTTGAATTAAGTTGGTGATTTTCCCACTCAAAAGTGGAAAATACCTCAAAAGGGACTAAGTCACCACCCTGGAAACTTAATTCCACCAAGGATTTTTTAGGCGAGTTTCATGAAATTTGAGTGGTTTAAATGTCGCTTGTGAGGATTTGTGTGATTTGTGAGTGGAATAGGCCTTAAAGTTCAAAATCATGAGCATTAGGGGCCTATAAATGTAGTTTTTAAGGGGTGATTGATTTAAGGGTGTCTAAAATAGGACCAAATTAATCACAAAATTGTCTCTTTCTTAAAGACTATACAATTTTTGGTGACACATTGTTGTCTTAGTCCTGTTTCGAATTTTTCAAATCTCAGAATGTGGTCTTGAGGCTTGATGTCTACACTTCCTTCTTCTTTGTTCTCAAGTTCTGAATCTTCCAAATCTAGTTTGTAGGTGAGTTTCCATGAAGATGACAACTTTGCAATGCAACTTTATGACTTTGCACTTCAAATGATGTTCAAGTTTCCAACCTAAATCTATAATCACAAACATGCAAGAGGGGAAAAACTTGTTGATTGTTACTAAATGGGGGTTTTCCTTGGTCAAACCCCTTGTTGGTAATTAAACCTTGAAATAAAATAGAATAATGAAGGGAAATGATAAATGAAAAAACTGCAATGCTACAACTCACCAAACCCTTGTTATAAAGTCTACAAACTTATGCGAAACAGTTGCAATGGATATGGATCTTGAATCAAAGGAATGCTTGATAGATATGGACTTGAATTTATTTCTTGAATCAAAACCCTACATCAGAAATGTTAGCACAACAACACACATAATGCAATAATATCTTTGATATGATTCTTGAATCTTGATTATGGCTCCAAATACTTGATGGAATGCTCTTGAATGCTTGAATACTTGAATGCTTGGATGTTTAGATTACTTGTTATGAGAAAATGAGAGAATGGACCTTGTATTTATGCTTATCTATGCTTAATATCCTAAAATCACATTGCACCAAGCCAACATATGAATTCATTAATTAAAGGAGGCTAAATCCCACCAGAATTTGAAATTAAATCCCAAAAAATACCTCAAGGGGGACTAAGATGCCCTAGGTGGTGTCTTAATCCTAAGGCATGAAACTTGGGGCACAAACACCAAAAAGGGGCCCATTTAAGATGCCCCAAAATCAGGGTACCAAGAAATTTGGGGGACAAAGATGCCCTAGGTGGCATTTTAGTCCCAATCCAAAAATCAGGGACACTTAGACAAAATCATTAAATTATCATTTATCCATTGGACAATATTGAGATTAGCCAGAAAAAGATATAATTCATAGGGCTTGTGGATACAAAATAGGACCAATTAAGACATAAATAGGAATAAATAAAGCAAGGCGGGCCAAAAAAAGTGTGAAAATGCAAGTGTATGCATTTTGCTACACTACATTTAGCCCCCACTTTAGTGAGAGGATGAACTTTCTTCAAATTCACACTAAAGTAGCCAACCACACAATCAAGAGGGGTTCAAATCTACAATTGCTAGTAAGATAGGATAACAATAACCAAGAGGGTGGCCAAGCCCCTAGGATCAAGATCCTATGGAAAACTAAAATAGGCACAAAGGCACATGCTTGTGGATGATATATGAAGCCATAATTAGATCATAAACATACACCATCAAAGAAGGACAAATGAAAAGAAAAAGGAAAAGGGAAAATGTAACAGATCAAGCTTTGACTGGTCATCCAACATGGTGTACCAGGTCTAGGATTTTTATCCAAAATGTTTTCAAGTGGAATGTGTTATCCACTATACAAAAAAAACACATGCACACAAGGGTTAGTGAAGCTAGGTGTACACTAGGTGAGCCCCATAAAGTCCATATCAAAGTCATACCCCCATGACTATGATAAGGAAAAAAAGAAAATGCACGCTCATAAGGGCAAGTGAAGCTAGGTGTTCACTAGGTGAGCCCCAGGGAACCATATAAAAGCCATACCTCCATGACTTTAATAATGTACAAAAAGGAAAATACAACAAGAAAGAGGGACGTTCAAAGGGATTTTGCTTAGTTTGTGTGAGGTCTTAATCTTAGAGGACATTGTTCCTAATGTATCCTAGAGAGGACCAATCAAAGGATAAAAGATTCACAAATTAGGGAATGTAGTGTGTCACATCACCACTAAGAGGAATGTAATATGATAAGATAGATCAAGCTCTTGAAAGAAATTACTCCCAATGTCACCACAAAGAGAAAAACACATCACATGAAATAAGGAAATCATATCAAGGAACATGAAAAAGATGGAAATGAAATCATGCCGAAATTATGTCATTGTATGCCCCCACTTTAAAGAAATTTCTAACACCATGTTGTGACCAACTACTTTAAAGTAGCCAAAATATAAAAAAGGAAAAGAGGGTTGCCCCCTAGAAATACATAAGGGATCTAT
Organism: Sequoia sempervirens; assembly: GCA_007258455.2. NCBI lineage: Eukaryota > Viridiplantae > Streptophyta > Pinopsida > Cupressales > Cupressaceae > Sequoia > Sequoia sempervirens. Next base: position 67,559,165 of record VDFB02353493.1, read on the forward strand.
GGATTCAGGATCAATATCTGTCTTTACTGCAATGATATTAGAGATCTCAGAACTGTCATCATTCCCCAAATACACATAGAACTGGAAGAATGACACAAAGAGAGAAAAAACAAAGAAAAACATTTTGGGTCAACATGGAAGAGACTTAGGGTGTCTCAATGCCTTGCACCATCCCCAAAAGGAAAACACAAGACAAAAATGAAAATGAAAAGTAAAAATATTTTGGGTCAACATGGAAGAAACATAGGGTGTCTCAACACCTTGTATCATCCCCAAAAGGAAAACACAAGAAAAAATTGAAAATGAAAGAAAATATAATGAAAAATATTTTGGGTCAACATGGAAGCGACATAGGGTGTCTCGATGACTTCCATTAGCCCCAAAAGGAAAACATGAGAAAAAGATGAAAATGAAAAGAAAAGATAATAAAAGATCTTTTGGGTCAACATGGAAGAGACATAGGGTGTCTTGAAACCTTGCATCATCCCCAAAAGGAAAACAAAAGAGAAAGATGAAAAATAAAAGAAAAGATAAAAGATCAATGAAAAGGAAAAAGTATACGACATATAGAATAATGAAGGTACACATAGAGGAATGCACACGAAGAGAGAAACATCAAACAAAAAATCATTGGGGATCACATTACACAAATGCAATCACACAAAGGAAAATAAAAGAATGCAAAAGACTAGTAAGGAATATGTGATACAACCTAAAGCACATCACCCACCTCCCAATCTCAGTCTGTATAAGCGGCAGGTAGATGAAAAACCTCAAGGACAACCAAAAATTCCTTAGTAGGACAAGGCTTACAATTTCTTGCTCCCACTGTGTGCAAGACAAGAATGAGCCAAGGTAGGTGATGAAAAATATCATGTAATAATGAGAATAAAATATTCTACAACTATTACATGACAAGAGGTGAAACAATATTAAGCTATGAAATCACACAATGGCAATCATTGCCATCAAAGTGAAAGTTTTTTTTAATACTAAATGAATGCATGACACTCATTGGTACTATGGCCAAGAGTTTGATGATATGTGCAATGTGGGACTTTTGTATCTTTAGGACATAGTACCAATCTATTCATAGGTGGTAATGTTATTATTTATTTGTCCAAAAGTAACTGTAATTTCCTTTCACTTTTAGGTGGTGGACAAGGCAACTTTAGTTTTTGTAACTTGTAAGGCCTTTTTCACTTGCTAGATTCACCAACTTCTTGAGTTGAAGGTTGAGGAAGAGGACCTAGGGTGTTCCTATCATCCTTGTCATTGTTATGAATATGTGGTTGTTCTTTAGGAAGAAGGACATCATATCAAGGGGAGAATCAAATATTATGTATCATCCCTATGAAGTCTTAGGTATTCTCGAGGAGGTCATATGTTGTGAGGGGGACCTTGATATCCTAACCTTGTTGTGTTAACATTAGTTGATAGGAATTCTAGGACTTGGTGAATGTTATGTTCACTTGTTGTATCACATCCCTATTTACTTAAGATGGTGAATCCTTTGCCATATGTTTCTTCTAGATTGATTGGACTATTTGTTACTTTGTTATCATAAAATGGTTGAGAATGCACTTGTGTGGAGGAACTAGGTTCACCTTTTGTAGGGAACTTATGTTCAACTTGTGTTTAAGGATGTAAGTAACCAAACATCTCAAGAGGTGATATTGTATAGGGGTTTGGTTGTTTCATGGATGGATAAAAGGATGCATTGGCTTCAAGGTTTCTAAGGAAATCATTCAGGAACTTGTTCATGTTGTCATCATCTTCTCCAATGATGTCAACATCATGAGGAGGACATGCATTGGGATTTGTGTGAGCATGAGAAATTTTAATTTTGTTTGACATATCTACCAAATATTTCAAGGACATCCAAAGCTTTCCAAAGCACATATCCATGATGCAAGATTAAACAAATACACTTGAAATGAAAGAAATTGAGATAACAACAATTCTGCAAACTAAAATAGAAAATTGAAAGCAGCCAATAAAAGCACATTAAAGCAATTTCAAACCCTGAAAAATGGAAATTCAAATTCAACAGGGACTAAGTGTTAAAGATGCAAGACAACCGAGAGGGGGGATAAATTAGTTGTCATAGAATTTAAACTTAAAAAACTCCAACACATATCAATTCCACAACCACACTATCTATTATAAAGTATGAGCATGAAACATAGATAATTGAAAGTAATTTAACACAATAAACACTAGATTTTTCAATGGAAAACCCAAAGGAAAAACCACAGTGAGGATTAACTCACAATATAAAGTAGTTTCAAACTGAAAATAAAAGGGCTCACTACCAAGGGCTCGCTGCCCTAAAAGGACTCACTGTCCAAATACAAAAGCTCGTTGCTTACAAGAGAGGCTCACTGCCTACAAAATATTCACAAAACAAAATTGGGCTTTACAACCAAAATGAACTGAGAATAGTGCACCTAACAAGTGTTGTTGTAGTTTCAGTGATGCTCAATAGACTAATTCAACACACTTCACCCTTTTCAATCACTTCCAAATTTTCAATCACAACTACTTCATTGATTTCATGCATACAAATACACTTATATTTCTCTATCTATATCACACATAAAACTATCCAACATATTCATTTATATACCTGACCTTTTTCACAAGCATTAATTAGGTCGGCCTAATTAGATGCATTTCATATTTACCAAAAATACTAACTGTCAGCTCCACAAAATATTTCCAAGAAAGTAATTGAAACCTCCAACACACTAGATTAAGTTGGAAAAGACCTAAAATAGGTCGCACATATATTCGCATAGCAAAATTAATTCACCGTATCACAATTACCCCAAGAAGTCAGCCAAGAATAGACTTCAAAAATAAATAAACATTATGCTAGATTCCACTACATTGTACAGGCACCAGAGCACATAATATTCCAAACATGCATTCCTTCAATGACCATAAACAATTTCTCAAAACCATGGGCATTAATTACCAATTATGGAGAAATGCGGACTAGAATACCAGGGTGTAGCTTGAATACTGGTTTATATACAAGACTAAAAAATACCAGATCAGGCATAACATCGTGACATCAATGAAAACACAAAATTGTAGAGATAGTCAATCTTCTTCATTTTTCCAACACTAAGATGCCAGGAATGGCATTTTAGTCCTACTAGTGAAATTCTGAAGTTCTAGGGACTAAAACAAATAGTAAACAATAGAGAGCGGATTTTGAGATAAAAACTCTGAGAGGGACTAAGACACTAGGAAGGGTGTTTTAGTCCTAGCAGAGGTTTTTTTTTAGAAAAAAAACAAATTCTAGATTTTCTATAGTGTTCACAAATTGCCTAATCAGGATGTTGATGTTTAGAAACAAGAAAATGTGCAAATGAATGCAAGAAAAAGTAACTAGTAACAAGCAATTGAATGTAATGTTAATGATTTTTTTTTAAATTTTAAGTGCAATAAGAATGTTTCTAATGCAATTAAGATTATGAACAATCCACTTTTTGGTTATTGAATGAAATGAAATGATGCAAGAAAGCAAAAATGCAACCTATATGCACTTTCACTAATGCAAATATGAAAAACCCTAAATGCAATTTTCACTAAATATGAGAAAGCTTAGATGCAATTTCACTTGTGCAAGATGCAATACAAGAATGAATGCAATCTAGATCTAGGAATTTAATGAAATTTAAATCAAAAAATGAATGCTCAAAAGAGGTTGGGTTCACCAAAATTAATAATGGGAAAAAGGTGGTAACTGATATCACTTTTCTTCTATTATCATTCAATAATATCCTAGGAGTCCATGGATTGACTATCAACCTTAGAAGGTGAGTTGATTCTCAATAAGGAAGAACTAGGAGGTGGTTCTTTAAGCTTTTAGGGGTTCACCACCAAGCAAATTCTTGGAAAAGACAAACAATCATTCAACTCACCAAATCTACTAATGCAAGCTAAATAAAGGATGCAAATAATGAAATACTGCAATAGGAAGTTGGGATGTGTGTACTAGGGAAGTCTAGAAATGTAATAAGGATTCTGGAAATGCAAAAATGCTATCAAAAGGTGCTATGGAGGACTAAGATTCCCTTACCATTGTCTTAGTCCCATTTCTTTTTTTTGGGGAAAATGCAGAATCTTTGGGTGCCAGAACTAGATCTGGAAGAATTTCTAAAAAATACCCTTAGGAGGACTAAGACACCCTTACTATTGTCTTAGTCCTATTCAAAATTTCTAAAATCTCTGAATGTGGTCCTGAGGCTTGATGTTTGGACTTCCTTCTTCTCTAATCTCAAGTTCTGAATCTTCCAAATCTAGCTTGTAGGTTAGTTTCCATGAAGATGACAACTTTTTAATGCAACTTTGCAACTTTTCACTTCAAATGATCTTCAAGTATTCAACCTAAATCTGCAATCACAAACATACAAGAGGGGAAAAACCTATTGATTGTTACTGAATGGGGGTTTTCCTTGGTCAAAGCCCTTGTTGGTAATTAAACCTTGAAATGAAATAGAATAATGAAGGAAAATGATGAATGAATAACATGCAATGCTAAAACTCACCAAACCCTTGTTATGAAGTCTGCAAACTTGTGTGAAATGATTGTAATTGATATGGATCTTGAATCAAAGGAACGCTTGATAGATATGAACTTGAATTTCTTGCTTGAATCAAAGCCCTACATCACAAATGTTAGCACAACAACACACATGATGCAAGGATATATTTGATATGATGCTTGAATCTTGATGATGGCTCCAAATACTTGATGGAATGCTCTTGAATGCTTGAATACTTGAAAGCTTGGATACTTAGATCACTTGTTATGATAAAATGAGAGAAGGAACCTTGTATTTATACTTATCTACGCTTAATATCCCAAAATCACATCACACCAAGCTGACATATGAATTCATTAATTAAAGGATGCTAAATCCCACTAGAATTTGAAATTAAATCCTGAAAAATACCTCAAGGGGGACAAAGACACCCTAGGTGGTGTCTTAGTCCCAAGGCATGAAACTTGGGGCATAGACACCAAAAAGGGTTCCATTTAAGATGCCTCAAAATCAGGGTCCCAAGACCTTTGGGGGAAAAGTACACAGCCCTAGGTGGAATTTTAGTCCTTACCCAAAAACCAAGGACAGTAAAAAAAATCATTAAATTATCATTTATCCATTGGAGAATGTATGGATTAGCTAGAAAAAGATATAATTCATACGGCTTGTGGATACAAAATATGACCAATTAAGACTTAAATAGGAATAAATAAAGCAAGGTAGGCCCAAACAAGTGTGAAAATGAAAGGGTATACATTTTACTACACTACACTTTGAAAAGCGCACATAAGCCTGTAATCAAATTGGATGTAAAATTTGAACTACTTAAATATTGTGGAGAGTTAAATGCCAAGAAATTAGATGATTGGGTTCAAAAAATAGAAGCATACTATAGGATTCAAGGCCTTTCAGATGATGCTTCTAAAATACAATTAGCTACTCTTCGATTGGGAGGAACTGCTCTCCCCTGGTGGGAGAGTAAAACTTAGACAAAAGTTTCTCAACATAGTAATGTCAATTTAACTTGGATGGAGTTTAAATTTTCCCTTAAAAAAACACTTTATCCCTTAGGCCATATGCAACAGTTAACTATGAACTGGAAAACCTTTAGTCAAGGTAAAGTTCAATTTGTCCAAGACTATACCCATGAATTTAAGAAGTGGGCTATTGCACTTAATGTTCCACTAGATACACCCATGACACATTTCTCAAGTATATAGGTGGTCTTCATTCTTACTTAATTCATACCATTTTGGTTTTAAATCCTAATAATCTAGATGAATTATGTGTAAAATCCACACATTTAGATTCAAGAGGTAAGAATACTTTCAATGAAAAGTCTAACAAGAAGCCATCTAATCCTAAAGGTAAATCCAAAGGAAAAGGAAATGGGAAAAATATAGTGACCATAAAGAAGGAGGGTGATAAGCCCACATGATCCCATTTCAAGAAGGAGGGGCATGATAACTCAAAGTTTTGGAAGCTACATCTAGAACTAAGGTCGAAGAAGTGTGGAGGAAACAAAGGCAAATAGAAAGCTACTACTGTAGTACAACATGATCTTGGATCTAAATCTAGGGATGAAACAAAGATTGTTGCTATTGAGGTCCAAGGTAAAGGAAAAGGTATATCTCTTTCTTCTGATACAAAATTTTCAAATGCAGGTGCAACTGCAAGTAAAGAGTCTTCTCCACCTAAGATTGATAATCATTGCAATGAATTATTTCACATAGGGGTTGTAACAAAGCATACTAAGGTTGATACTTTGTTCGAATGGGATCTCAAGTAAATATAATATATAAAGAAGTTTTTAAGAAACTTAATTTAGCTACAACACCTCATCGGAAGCCATATCCACTTGGATGGGTTTGCAATGATGCGCAGTTACAGGTAACAAAGCAATGTAAGTTAAGATTTTCTATCACTACAAACTTTATAGATGAGGTAGACATTGATGTGGTTCCTTTAGATATGTGTGGTCACGTACTAGGGAGTCCTTATCTTTATGACTAAAAAAAATTCTTTTATAAGTGAGAAAAAAATATTGCCTTTTTAAGGATGGTAAAGAATTCATTGTATAGGCACATAAGATTAAGACTAATCTAACATTAGTGAATACTAGAAAAATGAAGAGGTTAGTAAATGCTAGTAATAACTTTGTATTGATGATTGTAAAAGCCAAAGAAGATGATAAATTTGAGTCATTCAAAGGGTGTGATCCAAAGTAGAAAGATGAATTGTTCAAAGTAGTTTCTACCTATGATGACTTATTTCAGGAGCTAAAGGGATTGCCAGCAAAGAGAGAGATACAACATGAAATCTAGTTACAATAGGATGTGCCTCTTCCAAACATCAACATGTACCTTCTATCAGTTATGTAGAATGAGGACATCAAGAAACAGGTTTAGGAGTTGGTTGAGAAAGGAGCTATTCATCCATGTACCTCTCCTTGTGCTTCTTCAATGGTGTTGGTGCCAAAAAAGGATGGGTATTGGAGAATGTGCATCGACTACAAATCCCTGAACAAGATAATGATAAAGAACAAGTATCCTATTCCTTGAATAGATGATTTACTTGGTAAATTGAAACATGCAATTTATTTCACTAAGCTAGATTTGCATAGTGGATATCACCAAATAAGAATTCCAAATAATGATATATAGAAAAATACATTTAAGAAATAATAGGGATTGTATGAGTGGTTGGTCACACCCTTTAGGCTTTGTAATGTTCCAACTACCTTTATGAGAGTCATGAATGATGTATTTCATCCATTCATAGATGATTTTGGGATAGTTTATTTGGATGATATACTTATATTTAATCAAACTTGGGAAGAACATGTAGAGCATGTGAGAAAAGTACTGGATGTATTGAGAAAATAAAAATTATATATAAAGTTGTCTAAACGTGAATTTTCAAATACATCACTAGTGTACTTAGGCTATATTGTAGGAGGAGGTCACTTGAAAGTGGATCCTACAAAGGTCATAGTCATTGTAAACTGGCTAAAGCCAATTATAGTTACATAAGTAATAATTTTTCTAGTTGCAATATAGTATTAGAGAAAGTTCATAGCTAATTTCTCCTACATAGTATCTCCATTGCATGCACTCACAAGTGTGAAGAAGTCTTTCTAGTGGTGAGGTTCACAATAAAAAGCCTTTGATACTTCAAAGGAAAATCTTAGCACTATACCGGTTCTAGCTCTACTAGATCTACATCAACCATTCAAAATTGAGATAGATGCTAGTGGGTTTTCCATGGGAGCAGTACTCATGCAAGGAGGTAAACCTATCTTCTTTCACTCTAAAACTTTCATGATTGTGGTAAGTAACTATCCCACATATGATAAAGAACTATATGAATTAGTTCAAAGTGTAAAGAAGTGGAAACATTATCTAATGGGTAAATAAATAATAATACACACAGATCATAAACCACTTCAATATTTTCACTCACAATCTAAATTGCAACAAAGTAGGCACTTTAGGTGGATGGGTTTTCTACAATAGTTTCATTTGGTTATAAAATATAAGAAAGGGGTTTAGAATGAAGGAGCACATATGTTATCTAAGCCTCCTACAAATGCTACAATTATTCTTAAAAGTAGTTCAATGGCACATGAAAGTTATCAAGAACAATATGCTAAGGACAAAGAGTTTAAGGATTTATATATGTAGCATTAATTCAAGGAAAAAATGTAGAAGATAAAGAATACTAAGTGCAAGACAAGTTATTGTATCACTTAGGAAAGTTATGTATTCCATAGGATGAATGAGAACATGTAGTTAGAGAAGCACACACGTCATTGATTGCTAGAAGCTTTGTAGTAAGCAATATAATGTCACAACTATAGAAATATTGTTATTGGACTCACATGCAAGAAACTGCATCCAAGTACATTAAAGGATGTGTAATGTGTGCAACAATTAAACCTAGCAATAGGAAATTAGGGATTTATACACCTCTACTTGTACCATCCCATCCATGAGATAGTGTTTCAATGGATTTTGTTGGGGGGCTACCAATGTCTAGGAAAGGGCATGCTTATCTATTTGTGGTAGTGGATAGGTTTAGTAAAATGTGCATTCTAATGCCTTGTAAAAAATAGGTCATAGCTAAACTAATAGTGCATTTGTACTTTCAATTTGTATGGGTTCATTTTGGGCATCCTACTTCTATTTATTGGATTGAGATTCTTGATTCTTGGGGGATTTTTGGTCAGCATTGTGGGAACTCATGGACATTAGACTGAAGAAAAGTACAACTTTCCATCCGTAGACTAATGGAAAAATAGAGGTAGTGAATAGGATAGTTGTGCATCTTCTTAGAGGTTACTGTAGTAAACATCCTAAGTTGTGGGATGAGAGTCTACACTATGTGCAACATGCTTGCAAACATGCAACACACTCTTCTACTCAATGATCTCCTTTTGAGTCTTTTTTTGGTTATCTTCCAAGGAAAACTATGGATTTTTCTATTGGGAAGGAAGATATTAAAGATGGAAATCATGATGAAGATGAGGCCTTGAAGTTCATCCAAAAGATACAAGAAATTCATCAGGCAGTTGAAGCTCAACTAGAGAAGAGCTAGGAAAAGTACAAAGCCTAGCATGATAAGCATTGTGTTGATCATCAATTTTAGGTTGTTGACAAATTATAGTTACACATTAGTAAAGAAAGATTGCAAGGTAAAGGTAAGTGTGTGAACCTTTTTCCTAGTACCTGCAAAACAACATGAGTAAACAAGTTAAACAAGGAATTACAAGCTAAAACAAGGATTCCCCATGAAATTCATTTACAAACTAAAAATAGGAAAGAAAACAATGAAGAACCAAATAAAAACAATGAAATAGCTTGAATCCTAATTTAAATATGCAAACTCATGATCCCATGGGGGAGTTGGTGCTAATTTGATGTGAAAATTGGCCCTTTCCCAATTCCTATGATGAAATCTTGATATGTTGAAGATGATGTTGATCCACTTTGATGAAAGATGAGAACTCCAAGCCAAATCTGCAAAAAGCCTAGCTAAGAATTCAATGATGGATGGAAATGGCTAAATATTTTAGCATAATAACTTTGCAATGTTTGTAGATGACGAAATGAACATAGGAGCCCTTTATTTATAGAATTTCAAGATGGATGAATGTCCAAATTTGAACAATGTGGGACTAACATTCATGCAATGATATGATGCCACTTGTCAAGCTATGAATGGATGATGGATGTGCAAGATTTGGGGTTTGTTCCAATAAATGTCAATATTTGAAATTCAAATTTGTTGAAATGACATGTAAGAGGGAAGGGAAAATGTAATAAATGCCACTTGGCTCAAGGAAAAGGACATGTAAGATGAATTTATTGCCTTGTTGGATGTACATGTTGACTTGGAATTTTTGAATTCAAATTGAGAGAATATTCCAAAAGATGCCTTGTGAGGAAAATAGAGATTTAATAAATGAATTAAATCTATTTTCATGTGCAACTTACATTATCTAGAGGATGTGACATGAGATGAGATTAAATTAATCATGGGTTAATTAGTTTAATGAGAGAGGTTAGATGATGTGACCTATTTGACTCAAATTTATGGATTTATTTTAAATCAAATAAGAGAGGAATATGAGAAGAAATTAATTAAATTAGGATTTTGATTTATTTAATTAAAATAGATGGTGTTAGATTCAATCAAATAAGGTTTTAATATATTTAATTTAATGAACAGACTTTAGAGATTTAATCAAATAAATTGATTATTTAATTAAATAGGGATAATTAGATCAGATGGATTGATTTAATTAACAAAAGAGATTGACTTAACTAGATAAAATTATTTATTTAATTAAGAGATGAATATTGATGAATTTAATCAGATAGGGGAATTTGATTAAATGGTTAGACCGAGGGATGATTCAGGAAGAAACGATGTTAGTGAGTCAGGATCAAATGCACGATGTCAATCAGTATATTTTACGTGTCTACATTTTTCCCCTCTTTGAAGTGTTATGCCTTGCATAACCACCCCATTTCATTCTGGAACAAAATGGGTCCCCCTTTGTCTTTTCCCTTTTGGCCTTTGGTTTTCTACCTTAGCGCCTTTTCTTTTTTTAGTTCTGTCGAAGGCGGAACCGGAACCAATCCCAGACTTGGAAATTCCTTCCAGGTTCTAGCCTTGTTCCGTTCCTGGTCCCAGTTCCAACTGTTCTTTGTCTTCTTCCTTTGTTCTTTTGCGAAGTCGAGTCACGGTCTGATTTGGGGTGTTGAACTTGCTTCGGGTCTCATCCCGGGTCTGACCCCGCCCTTTGTCTCATCGTTGGTCTTTGTTGGTTTTTGTCTCCTATGCCTTGGGTGTGTTTGCCTAGCACACCTTTTTCTTTGTTTGGCAGACTTGGAACCAGAATGGGAACCGAACCTTGAAACTTTTTCAAAGTTTCTAGTTCATGTTCCATTCTGATCCCAATTCCGCATCTTTCTTTCTTTCCTTTTCCTTTGCTTCTTTGTTTCATCGTGGGGTTTTCCCTCCTTTCTCTTTTTCTTCCCCTTGTCCTTTCTTTTTCTTTTTTGATGACGTCAGAGGTGGGCCCGAAACAGAATCTGAACCCAAAACTTGAAATTTTTTTTGGTTCGAGTTTGGTTCCAATCCCGATTCCACTTTATCCTTTTTTATCTCTCATCCCCATCCTGACTGGTGCTATAAGGAGGGCGGCGTGTCTTCCATTCATTTTGGTTCTTCCTTAGTTGGAATTTGGGTTTTCTCCTGAGTTCAAGATTCTCCACCCAATCCAGATTTTTCCGGATCTCCCTTGAACTCCGGCTGGGCGTTGTTCTTCGTGGATTTCCTCCCCTTCTGAATTTATGCGGTTTTCTGTCTCCTCCGAATTTTCCTGAAATCTGTTATTCCCTGTTTGTTCCAGATCTGCCGGAATGTCTTCTTCTTCATGAAAATCTGTTATGTGTAGATTTCCCCGTAATCTGGTGAAATGTGAAGAAGTGTGGAGTAACAGGAAGTTAATAAGTGATGATGCATTTTATGATTAATTTATGCTATTTTGAGATCTCACGTGTTGTTCTTTTTTTGATAATAATTGGATTGAGCTTCTAGTGGATGTTTTCATGTTTATTCCATTGGAATCCGCTTGACTTGGAATTCTCTGAAATTCCTCCTTGGCTTGGATTCTGCGGGTCGACTTGAAACCCGAACTAGTTTTGTTGATCATTTTGTTTGAGAATTTAACAGCACCTTACTAACATGGGATCCATTTCAATAATGATTTTGATTATTTAACGTATGTCTGTGTGATATTTACTGTGGTTTTCTTTGTTGAGTGTAGGATTAAGTCATGCCAGAATGATATTTGCCAAGGGAGCTCAGTTGAAGGGCATTCTTTTGTCCAATTGGTCATGAGAATCAACTAAGGTAAAAGTCAGCAAGACTTTTCTAGACTCTTACCAACTGGTGGCTCGGCTCTGACTGTTTGAAATCTAAAGAATCAAAATACTCCCCATTGTGCATCTTATCGGTAGAGGGCTATCACAGTTTCACTAACTCATGGTTGATTTGGTTCAAATCCGCATTTATGTTGCTTATCGGCAAGACCCCAGAGATGTCACAGCGATCAAGAATCATATACAGGCATCTATTGCTAAGAAATTATTCATAGTCTCAGTGACTAGGAGTTTCCTATCAGCATAAGTTTTTCTTCAGAGAGATGTCTCAGTGAAATCTCAAAGTCTTTTTGATCACCGATAAGAACAAGTTCGAAGAGAGTGGTTCACCTTCGGCGGGAAGTTTGGCTAAAGTGCTAAAGTCTCGGCAACACGAACGTGAGTCACCAGGAGTCTCAGCGACAAGGTAGGAGGCCCCAAATTAAATCAAAGGTTCACCAAAGGATAAAACCTTCGGCATATGGTCTCAGCGAATTCATAAAGTCACACCGACATGCCGCAAGGGGATTCTATCAAGAGTATTCAGCGAGAGAATCAGTATGTCTCAACGACCAAAGAAAGAACATACAGAGGCTTTCACTGAGACATAATATGTCTACAAGACATCTCCCTGACAAGAGAATGCTATGGCAACACATGTGCAATAAAGATAAAACATTGATGTGAGTACAAAAAGGTCCTGCAGATACATATGGTCTCAGTGATAGCAGGGCAGGGTTGCCAAGAGGTGTTGCCTTCGGCAAAATGTTTCGCCGAAGGATATGGGACTTGGTGTAATGTATCACTGACTAATGAAGGTCACACCGAAACAAAAAATAGGAGCTAGCACAAGAAGGTCAACAAGAGGAATTCGAGGAGACTCCAAACAAATGGGGGGGCTTTGCTACGAGGTCACGGCGACAAGCGAAGGTCATGCCAACCAAAAGCAGGGTCTGACCAAAATAGATGGAGCTCACCAAGAGGGTAATGCCTTCGTCATAAGGTCTTGGCAAAGGAAGGAGGTCACGCTGAAAGGAAGAAAGTGGGCTTGGCAAGAATGAAAAAGGAGTTTGCTGAAGGTCCTACCAACAGCGATGGATTTCCCATTGAAGGAGGATGTTGGGGAGACTCCAAGAGAAAACAAAAGCTTCACCACGTGGTCTCAGCGAAAGGATGCGGTCTTGCCAATCATCTTTGGGAGCTCGGTATAACTTCTGTAGCTCACCGAAATGTCTTGCTGATTGACCTAGGCTATGCCGATGACTGTTGTAAAATGAAAATCGCATCGGGAAGACACCAGGGGTGTCTTACTGATATGCGATGCTCAGAAAACCACTATTGGGCACTAAAGAATCCTATGTGGCCTATGATTGACCAATCAAAGAGAGCTAAGGTTGAGCCATTGCCCTATTGACGGCCCTTATGGAAAGACTAACAAGGTGTGACCGGATGGATTCTTTCTGAGAATAGTTGGCAACAAATATAATCAGGCAGTGGTGTTCAGATCTGTAGGGAGGCCCGATGGCACTTCAAAAAGGTCATCAATGAGTAGAGGAGTCCCAGAACAAGAAGGAAGCTGAGTGACAGAAGAAACCATGATTCAGAGAGATAGCTGTGGCAACCACTGATAGAGGCAGTTTGGTATTAATGAGGATATTTTGAGCATTCAAGGTGGACTGCAAAAGAGTTCAAAGATGGACATGCAAATGCTAGAGTTAATGTTGCAGTTGTCAAAATATCTTAAAAGGCTTACCCTATGGGTAGAAATTGATAGGGAGAGGGATTAGAGGAATCACTCACTAATTCCTGCTCTAGGCCTTTCCTTATTAGACCTCCTTGGTGCTTTGCTTCACCAATCTAACCTATAGGTTCCTACACATGACTAGGAACCCCTGGTTTGTCTGACCAACCCCTCTTCTACCACAAACTTGAACCACCAAGTTCACCTTTGTTCATTTCCACAACTCTTCCTTAGCCTTTACACCATACTAAAGGCCAATCTTCCTCAACACTCCATTTACTCTTGCAGGGGTGATGAAATGTCTTGAAAAGCTTCAAACTATCCTCCAAAGATGTCTGAACATCCCCCAAGACTTCAACTTCCCATCGCTTGCAAGAAACCTACTCCTAGGGGTTGGAAGGCTAGTAGCCTTTGAGCCCCTATTAGGTCTCCTACACCAACAAAACTGGTTATAACTCACAAAAGTAAAAAGGAATTCCCATTCTTTTCTCAAGATTCTTGATTCATAAGCTTAACACTCAAGGATTTTTGAGGTTTTAGCCTTCTACTATTCGTACAAAGCCATTGCTTGAATTAGAGCAAAAACTAGGGTTTTTTTCAAACCTTTAATGGTAGTTTGCAAACTCCCAATTGGTTTACACACCAAATGAATAGTTGGAACCTTCTCCTTCATGTAGTAACTAGATAATACACCACCCTTACTCCTCCCATAAGGAAATCATCCAAATCTGATCACCCCTACAAGAAAAGTGACCTGCACAACAACTTTTCCTAGCCAGACCTGCACTGGCTCGCCTAGGGCATCAGAATGCTAGCACGTCCTGCAACCACACAAACCCTACCAACTAATATATGTACAAGCATGGAGCTAGGGCACATTTCCCAAAAGGTCATACAGTTTTTACGGTGGGAAGGTGCTCTAAGCCTCCATTTATTCAACACTGCCTATTTTAGGCCAGCAAGCACAGGAAACCAAAAATATTTACAAAAACAAAGAAAGATAGATAATAAAAGCTACCAAATGGAACTCAAAGTTTGGTATTAACCTACACTACATCCTCCATTAATGAAATAAACATATCTAATCCATTTTAGCACTGTTAATAAGCAAAAATCAGAAAAAATGGAACAAAACACTATTTTTCTTGGATTTCCAACTAAAACTTCCATACACAAATTCTTCCAACCCTTCCTTAAGGTCGAGAAAACCTTTAAATATGATTTCCCAATAGTTATTTTCCAAATGGGCCCTTCTTGGCCACTCAAACATAAATAGAGCAAGGTTTTGCAAAAATTGTCCATAAGTGTAAAAACCTTCATTTCTAAACTTTGGACTAGAACCATGTGTTTCCCTCCTTTAGTGAACATGACCTTATTAGAAAACATAATTTCAACACAAAAAAAACCAAGAAGGCTCAAAAAAAACAAAACTCATATCAAAAATTCCTGACTACCTAGGTGCTCCTGCACCATTCTCCCCCTCTCTGCACAAGCACTAAGGAATCTTAGGAGAGATGAGTGATATATCAATTCCTTGCTTCTTAAGGTCTAGTTCTTCCACCGAGGTAGCCTCAGATTCATGCTTGTTCATCCATTTGACAAGATGGTCATTGTACACCCTATGTCTTGTAGCCTTCTTCACTCTTGACTCCAAGATTTTCTCTGCTTGTAGCTTGTCTGGAGTTGGTAGAGTCATGTTGCTGACATCCTTGAATATCTCCCTGCTATTCTAATCCATGTCAGTGACTGTCCCCTTATACTTGATCAGATTAGCCACATTAAACACTGGAGATATGCCTAGGTCTGCTGGTAATTCTACCTTGTAAGCATTATTTCCATACTTGGCTAACACCTTGCATGGCCCCACTCTTTTCATCTACATTTTGGTTGGCATTCCCTTCTGCAACCTTGACTTGTTAAGGTGGACCATAACATAGTCCCCTACTACAAATTGGAGATCTTTCCTTGACAAATCTACCTTATCTTTCAACTTTTGTGTAGCTGCTATGATTGTGTTCTTGACCTACTCCTAAATCTCCTTCATGGTCTGACTAAAGTCTTCCGCATGTCCACTCCTATTCTCCATGGTTCCTAAGTCTCTGAGCTCACATATGCCTCTTGGGTGCATCCCATACACAACCTCAAATGGACTCTTCCCTGTTGTCCTATTAACACTGTCATTATAAGCATACTCAGCTTGGGAAATAACCATATCCCATGTCCGTCCATATTCCTTGGTTAGACACCTTAAAAGATTACCCAACACTCTATTAACCACCTCTGTTTGACCATTGGTCTGAGGATGGTAAGCTGATCCAAATGACAAATTTGTACCCAATCTACTCCATAGAGTCTTCCAAAGGTGACTCATGAACTTCACATCTCTGTCAGAAACAATGCTTAGAGGCAAGCCATGGATCCTTACAACCTCCTTGAAGAAAAAGTGTGCTATGTAGCTTGCATCATGAGTAGTTTTGCAAGGAATAAAGTGACTCATCTTACTAAATTTGTCTACCACAACATAAACACTGTCAAAACTAGTTTTGGTCTTAGGAAGACCCACCACAAAATCCATGCTCACACACTTCCATGGTCTATTAGGAATGGGCAGGGGTTGATATAAACCAGCATTGCTAGCTCCTCCCTTAGCTTTCATGCACACAACACACTATTCCACATACCTTCTAACATCTCTTGCCAACTTAGGCCAATAATAGAATCTTTGTACCAGCTCTAAAGTCTTATTTATGCCAAAATGCCCACTAAGACTACCATTATTCTTTTCCTGAATCATATTTTCCCTCATAGACCCTCTTGGAACACATAACTGATTACCCTTAAATAATAGTCCATTTTGCAATGTATACTCAGAATATTGGCTATGAAAATGATTCTCAAAATTAGAACATACCTTGTAGGTTTCTGAGAAGTCCTCATCTTCACCATAGAGGTCTTTGAAACTCTCTAATCCAATGCTCTTTAGCAATATCTCCTGCACTATCAACAACCTTCTACTTAATGCATCTACAACCTTGTTCATTTGTCCCTTCTTGTGCTTGATAGTGAATGTGAAGGCTTGGATGTATTCCATCCATTTCAAATGCCTATTACTTAACTTCTCTTGGGTGTTGATATAACTAAGTTCCTGGTTATCAGTAAAGACCACAAACTCTTTGGGTAACAAATAATTCCTCCACTTCCTAAGGGACTGCACTAAAGCATATAACTCTAAATCATAGGTAGAGTACTTTTTCTTGGCTTCATTGAGATTTTCACAAAATAAGGCCACAGGCCTATCTTCTTGACTAAGTACTCCTCCTACTGCTACTCCACTTGCATCACACTCAACTATGAACAACTTGTCAAAACTAGGCAATAATAGAATTGGTTGAGTTGCCACTTCTTGTTTCAGTTTCTCAAACCCTTTATCAGCCTCTTGAGTCCACTTAAACTTTGTTTTCATACCACCCTTGATTGTATCTAGGACTGGTGCACATATACCACTGAAGTTCCTTATAAATTTTCTATAAAATTGGGCCAATCCATGAAAACTCCTTACCTCTATTGCTATGGTTGGTGTAGGCTAGTTTAGGATGGCTTCCACCTTGCTTGGATCCATCTTCAATGATTCTTTTGACACTACAAAACCCAAGTAGATAAGCTCTTGCTTAAAGAACTCACATTTCTCTAGATTGATTGCCAATTTCTCTTCTTGCAACCTTCGAAGAACTTGCTCCACATGTTTCAAATGTTCTTTTGTTGTCTTGTTGTATATGAGGATGTCATCAAGATATACTACCACAAATATACCTGTAAAGTCCTTTAGCACTTCATTCATGAGCCTCATGAATGTACCAGGGGCATTGGAGAGACAAAATGGCATCACTCTCCATTCATATAACCTATCATTTGTCTTAAATACTATCTTCCACTCATTACCATCCTTAATTTTGATTTGATGGTATCCACTCTTGAGATCCAAGTTTGTGAAGAACTGAGCACCTCCAAGACAATCCATCAAGTCTTCAATTCTAGGAATAGGAAACCTATACCTAATGGTGATCCTATTTATTTCCCTAGAATCAATACATAGCCTCCACTTACCTCCTTTCTTGGTTGCTAAAACCACTGGCACTGCACATGGGCTGATGCTCTTTTGAATCAAGCCTTCATCCAATAATTCTTGCACTTTCCTAGCTACCTCTAGGTTCTGATCTGGTATAAGCTTGTATGCTGCTTTGTTAGGTAAAGAAGCCCCTAGTATAAAGTCAATTTGATGACTTATAGCTCTCTTTGGAGGTAAAGTTGCAGGTGTACCATCACTAATTATGCTCTTGTACTTATCAAGCAACTTTTGGACTGCTTTTGGTAAGACTGTCTTTTCAGCTTTGTCTTCCTCTTTAGGTTGCAACACAACCACATATCATTCATTCCCTTGGTGTAGGTCCTTGAGGAACTCCTTACCATTTCTCAACATGATGTTAGGTGCCTTTGACTATCCCTCTTCTTCTGACAGTGATTGCAGCTTGAAGGTTCTTCCATCCTTTTTGAGTGAAATAGTATTCTCTTTCCCATCATACATAGTACTTTTGTCATATTGCCATGGTATGCCCAGTAGTAGATGGCATGCATCCATGGGTAATACATCACAAACTAGCTTATCTTTATATCCTCCAATTGAAAATTCCACCGTTACTTGCTCATTAACTAAAACACTCTGCCCTTTATTCAGCCATGTGACCTTATAGGGGTTATTGTGGGGCACCTTCTTCAATTTTAGTTTATTTATTGCCTCTTCTGAGATTATATTATTTGTTGAACCTGAATCTACTATGACCTTGCACACTTTTCCAAGTATCTTGCACCTTAATCTAAAAGGAGCTCTTCTTTGTTTAGGTTCTTCCCTAGCCAGTTGTCTGATCAAGACTCTATTAAACATCAGATTCTCTCCTACCTTAGATTCTATATGACTGATCTCAGATGCTTTGGGACTCATGGTGTCCTCTTGTGCATAAGCCACTCTCTTTTCATTGCTTGATGAGGAAGCTTTCTTCGGGCATCTATAAGCGGGGTGACCTATTTGATTGCAATGGTAACACTTCATGTTTGTAAAATAAGAATTACTCCTACCTGCTCCTCTTCCTCTGTTTGAACCTCCTTGAGGTCGTCTTCCTCTATTAAATCCTCCTCTTGAAGATGTTTCACATCCATGCTTAGTGATTTTTGATTCTCCTTGGTTTCTCTGGTCCTTGCTTCTACCTTGGTAGCCACCACATTGTCCTCTTTGATCTCTACCTTTGCCTCTACCCTTAGAAGCTTGATCTTGCTTCCTCTTGCTCCTTTCCTCAATCTTGATAGCCAATTGATAACATTGGTGTACTGTCTTGGGACTTAGAAGATCCATCTCTTCTTGAATGTTCCATTTCAAGCCATTAAGGTACCTAGCCACCTTGAGACTCTCATCGTCTGTCACATTAGATCTCATGAAAAGCTTTTGAAACTCTTCAGTATAGGTGTTCACATCTTGGTCTTTCTACCTTAGACTTTGCCTCTTCTTGTGCAATTGAATCTCATAGTCATCCGGCATGTAGGATTCTTTCACTTTAGCAACCATTCCTTTCCAAGTTGATATGGGATGTTTGTCTTCTTTTTCCCCCTCTGTCTGAATAAACTTCCACCACGTCAAGGTTGATCCTCTCAATGTTGACTTAGCAACCTTCACCTTATGGGCTTTAGTGACTCCATCACACTCAAAGTGATTCTCCATGCCTTCTATCCAATCCATGACTAGGTCTAGTTCCATTTTCCCACTAAACAGTGGTATGCCTTCAAGTGCTTTTCCACTCAAGGATTTTAATGCCTTCAAGAAAGCCTCCTCCTTCAAGATAGGTTTAGATGCAGGGGTTTTATCTTCCTTTGCAACCTCTTCTTCCTTCGGTATTCTTCCCTCAAACTGTGCACTCCTCACTGCTGCCTCAAGTTGGGCTATTCTTTCCCTACATTTTTTATTGTCTTCTTCCTGATCTTCAACCATCTTAGCCAGTTCTTCATTGGTCACCATGGCGAAAGAATCACTGGACTTAACCTCTGACATATAAGATGCTTCCCAAATCTTTAACTTTCTCTGATAGGGAGAGGGATTGGAGGAATCACTCACTGATTCTTACTCTAGGCCTTTCCTTATTAGACCTCATTGGTGCTTTGCTTCACCAATCTAACCTATAGGTTCCTACACATGACTAGGAACCCCTAGTTTGTCTGACCAACCCCTCTTCTACCACAAACTCGAACCATCAAGTTCACCTTGGTTCATTTCCACAACTCTTCCTTAGCCTTTACACCATACTAAAGGCCAATCTTCCTCAACACTCCATTTACTCTTGTAGGGGTGCTTCAAACTGTCCTCCTAAGATGTCTAAACATCCCCCAAGACTTCAACTTCCCATCACTTGCAAGAAACCTACTCCTAGGGTTTGGAAGGCTAGTAGCCTTTGAGCCCCTATTAGGTCTCCTACACCAACAAAACTAGTTATAACTCACAAAAGTCAAAAGGAATTCCCATTATTTTCTCAAGGTTCTTGATTCATAAGGTTAACACTCAAGGATTTTTGAGGTTTCAGCCTTCTACTGTTCGTACAAAGCCATTGCTTGAATTAGAGCAAAAACTAGGGTTTTATTTAAACCTTTCCTCGCAATTTGCAAACTCCCAATTGGTTTACACACCAAATGAACAGTTGGAACCTTCTCCTTCATGTATTAACTAGATAATACACCACCCTAACTCCTCCCATAAGGAAATCATCCAAATCTGATCACCCCTGCAAGAAAAGTGACCTGTACAACAACTTTTCCTAGCCGAACCTGCACTGGCTCACCTAGGGCATCAAAATGCTAGCACTTCCTGAAACCACACAAACCCTACCAACTAATATATGTACAAGCATGGAGCTAGGGAACATTTCCCAAAAGGTCGTATAGTTTGTATGGTGGGAAGGTGCTCTAAGCCTCCATTTATTCAACACTGCCTGTTTTAGGCCAGCAAGCACAGGAAACCAAAAATATTTACAAAAACCAAGAAAGATAGATAATCAAAGCTACCAAATGGTACTCAAAGCTTGCTATTAACCTACACTACATCCTCCATTAATGATAGAAACATATCTAATCCATTTTAGCACTGTTAATAAGCAAAAATCAGAAAAAATGGAATAAAACACTATTTTTCTTGGATTTCCAACCAAAACTTCCGTACACAAATGCTTCCAACCCTTCCTTAAGGTTGATCAAACCTTTAAATATGATTTCCCAATTTTTATTTTCCAAATGGGTCCTTCTTGGCCGCTCAAACACAAATAGAGCAAGGTTTTGCAAAAAATTTCCATATGTGCAAAAACCTTCATTTCTAAACTTTGGACTAGAACCATGTGTTTCCCTCCTTTGGTCAACATGACCTTATTAGAAAACATCATTCCAACACAAAAAAAACCAAGAAGGCTCAAACAAAACAAAACTCATATCAAAAATTCCTGATTACCTAGGTGCTCCTACACTAGAAATCCTTCATCAGCATGGACAATGAGGATTCACATTGAATGCACAACTGATTTTCTTCAAAAGATCTGAGAACCGACTCTCCTATAGGATACAAATATTTTGTAAACCCTAGTGCAAGGGACAATGCATCCTTTCTTGTACATTTTGTATATAAGGCATTCTTGCCTCTTTGTAAAGGTTGGAACTTTTAGAGTTAGAAATTCAGAGTTATAACTTTTATTGTTAGCACTTCTAGGATTAGAGAACTTTTAGACTAAAAAATGTTAGGGGTTAGTCAGTTAACAGAAGGAAATAGAGTTGCATCTTGATTCTCAGTGATAAGAGCTTCTTTTTGTCTTCTTGGTTAGTAGTTAGATTTCAGTAGGAACTGTAATATATTTTCTAAGTTCTCTTAGTGTGGTTGGAAATAATTTGGAGCCGCAAATTCTCTGTACACTGGTGATTGTGCCAGCTTTGTAAATATTGTTTATCTATTTTAATAATAGTAGAAACAATCAGAGTTTAATCTACTTCATGTTGTATTCCTAAATGATATTTATCTTAATTTGATCATTTGATTTGTGAAGCCTCCAAGGAATGAAAGGTTATTTGTGTGTTATTTAATGGTAGCTAAAAGTCTGTTATTCAAATTAGCACTGTGAATGAAAGAGGTTGTGTGTCAATCACAAGCTTATCTTGTTATGCAGTCTTAGTTTATAATTCCTTGAAGTTAGCAAGTATGGTTAAGATTGGATGAACTGTTGTTCTTTTCTATTTCAAAACCTTGATCTATTATTTGTTGTTTCTTTAAAACCCCTGTTAAAGTAGGTTTTATTTTCATGCCTGATCTTAGAACGATCCAGAAGCTCAACACCACCAGGCCCCTTGAATATTATTGTTGCATTGACCACTGAGTAACATCAACACAGTTGAGACCCAACTAACAAGACCTTGGGAGCTAAGGCATCCATGTGTTGCCTTTCTCTTTCAGGAGAAGTAGAGTAGCAATATTCTACTTGCATTGTTGTGGTGCCAAAATCACCATCAATAGGAACTAGTGCTAGAAGGAGGGCCTAGAAGGGAAAGATGGATAAAGCTGGGTTCTCATCCCTAGAGAAGTCCCACAAAGTTCTTTGATCAACTGAAAATCCACCACCTTTGATAGAACTCAAGACCCCAATAAGACACAAGAGTGATAAGACTAGGGCAATCATCATACCACCTTTATCAGCTCCGTTCACTCCACTAGGCTTTTCACCAATACCCCAGTGGATACCTATCAATCCACCATCACGTCCATCTCAATTGTCATCACATCTGGTTAAACCCATACAATAGCTGGCTCAACCATCACTACCACCAATGGCATTCTTTCAAAATAATCCCTCTCCAATGGGGACTATTCTTGGAGGTTTTCATGACCTACCTAAGAACCCTAAGAAATTTTGTCCTAAGTACATTCATGGTGAATCAAGGAGTGCTGAAGAGCACATACAAGCTTTTAAGGATGCTTGTACTAGAGCTTAGATAGCCCACCAGGATGTAGTCTGTAGGTTGTTTCCTTATTCCTTAGGGGATATGGCCTACAATTGGTACCTTAATCTCCCTCAAGGCTCCATTCTGAGTTGGACACACTTGGAAAATTCTTTCATTAATTAGTTCAGAATCTATGTGGATCCAACTCTTTTATATCGCCAATTCGCTACCATCAGAAAGGAACCAGGTGAACCCTTGCCTTTATTCAATACCAGGTTCTAGCGAATGTTTTGGAGATCGCAAGATCCCTATTTAGTCACTGAGGTTGTTCTTGCATAGAACCTATCAACCAGCTGAGATTGATTCTCTATCCAAAGTCTATCACCTAGCTATTAAGTTGTAGCAACAAATCGGTTTTCAACAAGGAGGCCTAGGAGGAGGTTTCCCTTCAATAGGCTATCAGATGTCTAGCCCAACTCCTCTATTCAATACTGTCCCGAGAATGTCTCCTTCCCATTATGGACCTATATCTGAATTGTAGATGCAACCACCCATTCCATTCTTTGCTACTGGAACTCCCAATCTCTTTCAACAACCATAGGTTCCTCAAAGTTCCCATGGTCATCCTAACCAAATTGGAACACCAAATCAATGTGTTCAGCCACCTGTTGCTAAGAGTGTGGAAAGTGAGAAGACAGTCCAACTTACAAATGAGGTAGAAACCTTGAAGAAAACACTGTCTCAAGTTACAAACGACATGGCTTAGCTTCGGTTGAACCCTTCCCAAAATCAAGGGAATTACCCTAATTAAAATAGCAGTAACCAGGGTACTTATCAGAATAACAACAATTACAACCAAAGAGGCTATCAAAACCAAAATAGAGGATATAATCAAAGGCCCAACAACAACAGGCAATGGAATATAGGGCCCAACAATGGGGGAGTTTCTCATGACTATCAAGCAAATCAGGAGAGGTCACATACTGCAAATGTGGCCGACCTCAACTTTATGAACAATTGGTGTAGACTACATGAGACTGCAACACATTCTGAGGTGAACTACCCTGAAGTGGAGATGGCCAAGATGACACAGGAAGATGCCCAAACATTCCAAGGAAACCCTCATAAGGGAGGTGGCTTGCTAGATACTGCAATGGCTTATGATATCTTTGAAGAAGAGCTCTCATTCCCAATGCAAAGTGAGAATGAACTAGAGGGAGATTCATATGATTCCCAAGCCTTTCAGTCAAAAGGAGGACACTTCTTGAGAAATAAAAGTAAGGGGGAATTCACTATCAGCACCCCCCAATCACATGGTGCCTGCAAATCAAGGTGCTGATAATAATCCTCCTCCACCAAAAGGCCTGCCTGACTTCCAAAATAAGGGTAATTCCTCTGCCATTTTCAAAGGTACTGCTAGTTGTAATACAAAATTTGATATTTTTTCTGAGATGCAAAAACATAAAACTTCTTTGTCATATTTTGACATTTTAAAGTGGTGCCCTGCTCAAAGGGAGATAGTGTTGAAGGCACTAGAACAAGATGATAAGTCAAAAGGAAAGAGCAAGGTGGCACCTACTGGGGATGTGAATGCAACCTTATACAAAAATAAGGTAGGTACTCCACCTTTCCTTTTAAGTTTAAGAATTTTTGGCAAGAACCTACATAACTATTTATTGGACTCGGGGGCTTCGGGAAATGTCATGCCATTTTCCATATGCAAGAAGTTAGGATTAAACCACATTCAAACCAATAAGAAGATCATTCAACTTGAAAAGACAGAGGTTAATGTCGTAGGATAATTAAGAGACATACACATTCAAGTAGGATCAAATCCCAGGATCCTAATCAATATAGATATTCAGGTGGCAGATATTCCCGAGACCTATGGTATGCTGCTAAGATGAGATTTGATGAAAAATTTAGGGGGATATCTTGCCCTTGAATTTTCACATATGTGGCTATCATGGAAATGGATTCCTAATCATATTAGGATTGAAAGTGAGCCTCGCCTCAAGCATATTATTACTGAGTATGATTGTCTCAATGAGGTGGCTTACTTTGAGATTGAGGTGGGGGTTTATAATCAAGAGGAAATCTTAACCTTCTCGGTTCTCAATGTTAAAGACATGTCAAAACAAAAAACCCCTAACCCCACCATTGATGAAAATCAACAGGCCTTGGTTAGAAAGCTGCAACAAGACCAACTGGTCTTAGGGGCAGATATAGATCTGCAAAGTCTCCTGCTCCCTAACTGGTGCAGGGTACATTATCAAAGTCATTCTGAATTGACTTGTCAACCTTGCACAGACATTTTAAATCATGTTTCCCAAGCTGAGGAAGCTAGAACAAGCTGCCCTAAGACCATTGCAGACTGCTTCTCATTTGAGGCCAAGGAAGCAACCATGTTAACCAGGGATACAATATTTTCAAAAGAAATCTCTTCTCAGATCAAACTTACTCTAGACACATTTCCAAATTAGCATGTTTTTGAGGAGCAACACCAATATGCAAGTGAATGTCGAGAGGATAACTGTGGGTCACATAATATATCTATACAAGAATTGGAAATTATACCAGAGGAACTAGTCGAATACCCTTCCCTTGTACCTGATGTAAAAGATCAAGGAGTCCCATCCCTGACTCATCTAGATCAAACCCCCTTAACAACTTCAAAAAAATAAACTCCAACCCTTGATCAATTGTGGACCTTTACCTTTGATGGATCCAAATCTAAGATAGGCAGTGGTGTTGGAATTGTACTAACCAGCCCTCAAGGGAAAACCTTCTTTGTGTCTTACAGGTTGCAATTTGGATGCACAAACAATGTGGCAGAATATGAAGCTCTGGCATGGGGACTGATGTTTTCTCATAAGAAGAAGGTCAATGCCTTGATGGTCAAGGGAGATTCAGAAATAGTTATTAGGAAAATGTGCAACCAATATACATGTCACAACAAAAGGCTGGCAGCATATAGGAATAGGGTATGAAACCTGATCGAATACTTTGATGCCTTTGGGATTAGCTTAATCCCTAGAGAAGAAAATCAGGTAGCTAATTCACTGGTTGTTGCTGCAAGCACCTTGGAACCTATGAAAGGCTCTAAATTCAAAATATTTTTAGTGGAACTAATGTCCACCCCAGCTGTTCCTGACAATGTTAAGAATTTTCAAGTTTTTGATGATGACCGACATATCCTTTCTTTCCTAGAAAATTTTGATGTTTTTGAAGGGAAAATCATTGATGATTCCAATAGGGATTAAGGAGATTGGAACCCTAGAAATTGTGATACAGAAGGGGTCCTTAATATAAAAACTAATAACATTCCCAAGTGAATGGTTTCTCTAGAAAGAATTTTTGACTCAGATCCAAGGGCTCAAGAGAAAGTATCAGTTGAAGAGAAGGGAGGTGAGTATGAAATAGTTAACTTGGTCAATGCTGACCCTGAAAGGAATGTATACATAGGGAAGGCTTGCCCTGAATCAATTAGAGAAGACATATTGAGGGTGCTTAAAAAGGATATTGCTACAATTGCTTGGGGGTATGGAGACCTCCAGACATTTGATGCTTTTGTTATGACTCACACTATCCCCTTGAAGCCTGAGGTCAAGCCCTTCTGACAGAAGCAGTGCCCTATCAATGCCCTGATTTTGATCTATAGAGAAGTTTAGAAGTTGTTGTCTGTAAGGATAATCTTTCTTGTGTGCCATTCAACATGGGTAGCTAACTTAGTTCCGGTCCACAAGAAAAATGGGGAGATTAGGCTATGTGTTGATTTTAGAAACCTGAATAGGTCTTCAAAAAAGGATAACTACCCACTTCCCTCACTGGACAAGGTCTTGCAGACTATCAATGGAGCCCAAATGATTTCATTCTTAGACGGTTACTCTAGATACAATCAGGTAATGGTCGAATTTGAAGATAGGATGAAAATGACTTTCACTACAAAGTGGGGGACATTTGCATACAGAAGAATTCCATTCGGTCTGATAAACGCTGGAGAAAATTTCTAGCATGCCATGGACATAGCTTTCAAGGACCTAATTGGAAAATGCATCATTGTCTACATAGACAACCTGACAGTGTTCTCCAAGGATCGACTCAATCATGTCGCAGACTTAGCCAGAGTTCTCGAGAGATGCATTCAATATGGCATCTCC
Organism: Sequoia sempervirens; assembly: GCA_007258455.2. Classification (NCBI taxonomy): domain Eukaryota; kingdom Viridiplantae; phylum Streptophyta; class Pinopsida; order Cupressales; family Cupressaceae; genus Sequoia; species Sequoia sempervirens. Next base: position 67,586,064 of record VDFB02353493.1, read on the forward strand.
CTGAATCCCAAAAAGTGTGTATTTGGGGTTTCTGAAGGGAAGCTGTTAGGGCACATAATTTCTAAAAGAGGGATTTCAATTGACCCAAATCAAGTCGAATCCATTCTGAAGATCACCAGGCCATGAAGTAAGAAAGAAATGAGGTCTTTCTTTGGGAAAATCAACGTCGTGAGGAAGTTCATCATGTGCTTTGCAAAGATTGTAAAACCTCTGAATGAAATGATGAAAAAGGATGCGAAAATAGAGTGGACGAAGGAAGCAAAGGCTGTGTTCTCACAAGTCAAGCGGTCCATTTTAGAGGCACCTGTGCTCACTAGCCCTGACTATCTCAGACTGTTTTACATCTACTCTTTTGCTTCGGAACACTCGTGTGCACTAGTGTTAACTCAATGGAAAGAAGAGTCAGAGGAGAGGCCAATTTCTTTCATGAGTTCTCCCTTTAAGAATGCAGAAATTAGGTACCCACCCCTGGAGAAGCAAGCCTTCGTGCTAGTTCAGGCTGTCAAGAAGTTTCGGCATTACATTCTTTGAAACCAAATCATTGGTATAGTTCTTGATGCAGCTGTGAAGTCTTTACTGATGTAGAGTGATCTGGGAGAAAGGAGAGGCAAATGGATGGCCATCTTGCAAGAATTTGATATGGAGATATATCCCATGAAACTAGTCAGGGGTACGGGCTTATCTCAGTCCATGGCGAATGCTGGCGACAACATCATCTGTCAACAATATATGACCCAATTTTTCTCTAACAACCCCTGGTATGCTGATACCATATGCTTTATGCTCAACAATCGATGTCCAGAAGGAATGAGTGCCACTCAAAGGAGAGCCCTAAGACTGAAGAGTTCTCATTACATGCTTAAAGGAGGGTTGCTATACAGGAGGAATTTCAAAGGAGTATACCTGAGATGCCTTTATCATCAAGAGGCCAAGCAGGTGATCTCTGAGTTTCATGGGAAACATGGCACAAGCCATGGTTTTGTAGATTATTTGGCACACTAGATCCTTTGATCTGGTTATTATTGGCCTTGTGTATTCAATGATGCTCATCAACATGTAAGAACCTACCACATATGTCAGATTTTTGCACCAAGGGGACGCCATCCAGCCATGCCTTTGCAGCCTGTCTATGAGGTAAGGTCAATCACCAAAAGTTTGATAAACTCTAGTTGGGCCCTTACCAAATTGCTGAGATCCTATGGGAAAATGCCTTTAGACTAAGTACTCTAACTGGAGAACCTATTCCTTTGCCTGTTAATGGGCAGTTCCTCAAGCACTATTTTAAATCCTGAGGCGTGTTAATTTTTGTTTTGTATATAAGTTTTTCTTTTATGTGAATAGTCTGCTACTCTTTGCGTAAATAATGTGGCTCTTGTCGGTAAATAGCTTCTTGTTTGTACGTTGGTCCCTGTCTCCTTTGGTTTTCTATTTGTTTTGTTCTTTGGGGGTTTAATCTGTTTCTTTCTATCTGAAGCTCTAGGTTGTTATCTAAAGCATGTTGTGGTCATTAGGAGAGAAGTGGTTTAGATATTTTCAAGTCTTCTGGTTGGACAATTCTGTCCTCAATTCATTGTTTCATGTTTGTTATCAATAAAGGTTGTGGGAAGTTTTAAAGACAAGGTGCCAAGTAAGAAATCCTTCATCAGCTCCCTTGAATCTGTCACAAATCCTTAAAATCATCCCCTCTTCTAGTAGTGTATTTGTCCTAGGATGACAGTGTTGTAAGATTTGAGTGAAAAATTTGACTTCCAAGTGCTATTATGAGGTCCATTGTATTTTTCAACCCAGATCAGATATTAAACATCTGACATATTGAAAAGAAAAAGAGAATTAAATGAAATATCTGAAACTTTAAAAGAAAAAAGAAAAGAAAAGAATTATCAAAAGAAAAGGAGGATTCAATATGTATGGGTGATTCCAATATCTCTACCGAGGCTATGGACGCCTGACTGGCAGTAGAGAAATTTTGTGAGAGAACTAGAGGTATCTTTGTCGAGGCTATGGACACCTGACTGGTAGTGGAGCAATGCCCGGGATATCATTGCACGAAAGAAATCAACTCATGTAGTTCAAATCTTACACGTTGTTGTTCAAAAGATAAAGAAACTTTACAAAAGGGTGATGCACAATCAAGCACACGCATAGGTTTAGGGGTAGCCTTTGATTGACTTACATTTGAGATTCTAGCTCTACCTTGCTTGTTATAACTGACCCAACTAGAGTTGTGATGTTCATGAACCAAGAGTTTTGGGTAGATGAATCTTTTAGATTTTTTTGAAAATAGTTAAACCATTTTCCCAGCCAAGTCGCCATTTGTTATGCCTTGCATAACCATCCCATTTCATTCTAGAACAAAATGGGTCCCCCTTTGTCTTTTCCCTTTTGGCCTTTGGTTTTTTTCCTTAGCGCCTTTTCTTTTTTTAATTCTATCGGAGGCGGAACTAGAACCAATACCGGACTTTGAAATTCCTTCCAGGTTCTAGCCTTGTTCTGTTCCTGGTCCCGGTTCTAACTGTTCTTTGTCTTCTTCCTTTTTTTTTCACAGAGTTGGGTCCTGGTCCGATTCGGGGTGTTGAACTTGCTTCGGGTCTTATCCCGGGTCCGACCCTGCCCTTTGTCTCTTCGTTGGTCTTTGTTGGTTTTTGTCTCCTGTGCCTTGGGTGTGTTCACCTAGCACACCATTTCTGTGTTTGGCAAACTCGGAACTGGAATAGGAACCAAACCTTGAAACTTTTTGAAAGTTTCTGGTTCGAGTTCTGATCCCGATTCCGCATCTTTCTTTCTTTCCTTTTCCTTTACTTCTTTGTTTTGTCATGGGGTTCGCCCTCCTTTCTCTTTTTCTTCCCCTTGTCCTTTCTTTTTATTTTTCGATGACGTCGGAGGTGAGCTCAGAATAGAATCCAAACTCGAAACTTGAAAAATTTTCTGGTTCGGGTTTGGTTCCGATCCTGATTCCACTTTATCCTTTTTTATCTCGCATCCCCATCCCGACTGGCGCTTTAAGGAGGGCGGTGTGTCTTCTGTTCATTTTGGTTCTACCTCAATTAGAATTCAGGTTTTCTCTTGAGCTCAAGATTTTCCACCCAATCCAAATTTTTCTGGATCTCCCTCGAACTCCCGCTGGGCGTTGTTCTTCACGGATTTCCTCCCCATCTGGATTTTCGAGGTTTTCTGTCTCCTCCGGATTTTCCCAAAATCCGTTGTTCCCTGTTTGTTCCAGATCTACCAGAATGTCTTCTTATTAGCAGAAATCTGTCCCACGTGGATTTCCCCAGAATCTAGTGAAATGTGAAGTAGTGAAATGTGAAGAAGTGTGCAGTAACAAGAAGTTAATAAGTGATGATGCATTTTACGATTAATTTATGCTATTTTGAGATCTCACGTGTTGTTATTTGTTTGATAATAATCGGATTAAGCTTCTAGTGGGTGTTTTCATGTTTATTCCACTAGAATCCACCTGACTCAGAATTCTCTGAAATTCCTCCCTGGCTTGGATTCCATAGGTCGACCTGAAACCCGAACTGGTTGGTATGATCATTTTGTTTGAGAATTTAACTGCACCTTACTAACATGGGATCCATTTCAATGATGATTTTGATTATTTAACATCTATCTGTGTGATCGTTACTGTGGTTTTCTTTTTTGAGTGTAGGATTAAGTCGTGCCAGAATGATATTTTCTAAGGGAGCTTAGTTGAAGGGCATTCTTCTATCCAGTTGGTCATGAAAATCAGCTAAGGTAAAAGTTGGCAAGACTTTTCTAGACTCTTACCAACTGGTGGCTCGGCTCTGACTGTTCAAAATCCAAAGAGTCAGAATACTCCCCATTGTGCATCTTATCGGTGGAGGGTTATCACGGTTTCACTAACTCGTGGTTCGTTTGGTTCAAATCTGCATTTATGTTGCTTATCAGTAAGACCATAGAAATGTCACATCGATCAAGAATCACATATAGGCATCTATCGCCAAGACATTATTCATAGTCTCAGTGACTAGGAGTTTCCTATTGGCATAAGTTTGTCTTCAGAGAGATGTCTCAGTGAAATCTCAAAGTCTTACTGATCACCGATAAGAACAAGCTCGGAGAGAGTGGTTCACCTTTAGTGGGAAGTTTGGACGAAGTGCTAAAGTCTCGGCGACATGGACGTGAGTCGCTAGGAGTCTTGTCAACAAGGAAGGAGGCCCCAAAGGAAATCAAAGGTTTTCCAAAGGATAAAACCTTTGGCATATGGTCTCGACGAATTCATAAAGTCACACCGACATGCCACAAAGTGATTCTATCAAGGGTATTCGGTGAGAGAATTAGTATGTCTCGACGACCAAAGAAAGAACATACAGAGGCTTTCACCGAGACATAATATGTCTGCAAGACATCTCCTCGACAAGAGAATGCTACGGTGACACATGTGCAACAAATAAAATGCATCGGTGTGAGTACAGAAAGGTCCTACCGATACATATGGTCTTGGTGGTCCAGCAGGGCGAGGTCGCCAAGAGGTGTTGCCTTCAGCGAAAAGTTTCACTAAAGGGGAGGGGTCTGACCGATAAGATGAGCTCACCGAAGGATATGGGACTCGGTGTAATGTCTCACCAACTCATGAAGGTCACACCGAAACAAAAAATAGGAGCTGGCACAAGAAGGTCAACAAGAGGAATTTGGGGAGACTCCAAACAAATGGGGGGGGCTTCGAGCTACGAAGTCATGGCGACAAGCAAAGGTGATGCTGAAAAAAAGTGGGGTCTGACTGAAATAGATGGAGCTCACCAAGAGGGTAATGTCTTTGCCATAAGGTCTTGGTGAAGGAAGGAGGTCATGCCGAAAGGAAGAAAGTGGGCTCAACAAGAATGAATTTTTTTTTTTTTGAAGGTCTTGCCGACAATGATGGATTTCCCAGTGAAGGAGGATGTCAAGGAGACTCCAAGAGAAAACAAAAGATTTGCCATGTGGTCTCAATGAAAGGATGTGATCTTGCTGATGGTCTTTGGGAGCTCGGTATAACTTTTGTAGCTCGTCGAAATGTCCTGCTGATTGACCCAGGACATGCCGATGACTGTTGTAAAACGAAAATCGCATCGGGATCACACCAGGGGTGTCTCACTGATATGTGATGCTCGGCAAACCATTTTTGGCCATCAAAGAATCATACGTGGCCTGTGATTGACCAATCAAAGAGAGCTAAGGTTGATCCATTGCCTGATTGACCACCCCTATGGAAAGACTAACAAGGTGTGACCGGATGGACTCTTTCTGAGAATAGTTGGCAATGAATTTGTTTCGGCAGTGGTGTTCAAATCTGCAGGGAGGCACGATGGCGCTTCCAAAAGGTGGTTAACGAGCAGAGGAGTCCCAGAACAAGAAGGAAGCCGAGTGACAAAAGAAATCATGACTCAGAGAGAGTTGTGGCAACCACTAATAGAGGCAGTTTGGTATTAATGAGGATATTCTGAGCATTCAAGGCAGACTGCAAGAGAGTTCAAAGATGGACACGCAGATGCTAGAGTTAATGTTGTAGTTGTCAAAATATCTAAAAAAGGCTTATCCTACAGGTAGAAATCCTTCATCAGCATGGACAACAAGGATTCACATTGAATGCACAACTGATTTTCTTCAAAAGATATGAGAACTGACTCTCCTATAGGATGCAGATATTTTGTAAACCCTAGTGTAGGGGACAATGCATCATTTCTTGTACATTTTGTATATAAGGCATTCTTGCCTCTTTGTAAAGGTTGGAACTTTTATTGTTAGCACTTCTAGGATTAGAGAAATTTTAGACTAAGAACTATTAGGGGTTAGTCAGTTAATAGAAGGAGATAGAGTTGCATCTTGATTCTTAGTGATAATAGCTTCTTTTTGTCTTCTTGGTTAGCAGTTAGATTTTAGTACAAACTGTAATGTATTTTCTAAGTTCTCTTAGTGTGGTTGGAAACAATATGGAGCCGCAGATTCTTTGTACACTGGTGATTGTGCCAGCTTTGTAAATATTGTTTATCTATTTTAATAACAGTAGAAACAATTAGAGTTTAATCTACTTAATATTGTATTCCCGAATGATATTTATCTTAATTTGATCATTTGATTTGTGAAGCCTCCAAGGAATGAAAGGTTATTTGTGTTTTATTTAATGGTAGCTAAAAGTCTATTTTTTGAATTAGCACTATGAATAAAAGAAGCTATGTGTCAATCACAAGCTTATCTTGTTTTGCAGTCTTAGTTTATAATTCCTTGAAGCTAGCAAGTCTGGTTAAGATTGGATGAACTGTTGTTCTTTTCTGTTTCAAAACCCTGATCTATCTTTTGTTGTTTCTTTAAAACCCCTATTAAAGTAGGTTTTATTTTCATGCTTGATCTTAGAATGATCCAAAAGCTCAACACCAGCAGGCCCCTTGAATATTACTATTGCATTGACCACTAAGTAACATCAACATAGTTGAGACCCAACTACCAAGACCTTGGGAGCTAAGGCATCCATGTGTTGCCTTTCTCTTTCAGGAGAAGCAAAGTAGCAATATTCTGCTTGCATTGTTGTGGTGCCAAAATCACCATCAACATGAAGCAATGCACTCATTGTGTTGGTTCAAAGTGAAAGGAAATAGAAAAGAGAAATGGAAAGTACTAATAAAGAGCAATTTTTTGAAGGAAAGAGATTACCAAATAAATTGAAGTAGCAAAACCAAGCACCACCAAATCAAGAGAGACACAAGAATTTTTTAAGAGGAAAAAACAAGAAAAAACCCCAATATTATGAATGGAGGCAAAATTCCTAAAGAATAATACAAAGAGAGAGAGCTTCAGCCTTAGCTTGCTTGCTTGAATCTTAAAGAATGGGAGGAGAGGCACCTTAATAAGTAGAGGTGAGAAGGAGTTAGAATGTAACTCCCAACTCAATGAATGCCACAATTCATCTATGTGTGTGCAAAGTGTCACCTCTTAAGGAGGTGGTTACAAATATTCATTAATAAAGGAATTAAAAAATAAGCCATCCTCACACATGTGTGAGATGACAAAAAAAGACAAAAGACTTGTAGGGATTCCTTTGGAATATTCCTACAAATTTACAATTAAAGAATAACCTTTACCAAGTAAAGATTAACCTTCTAACATCCCCCCTTAAGCTTTAATTGGGGAGGTTACATCAAACCCTTCAATGGGTTGTAATCCAATATTTTTACAATGAAAGAGAAATTTATCTTTACAAAGAGATTTGGTGAGAATATCTGCAACTTCATCTTCACCTTTACAATATAAAAGAGAAATTTTCTTGTCTTCAATTTGCTCTCTAATGAAGTGATGTTGAAGAGCAATGTGCTTGGTGCTTGCATGAAAAATTGGATTCTTTTCCAAAACAATAGCACTTTGATTATCACAATATAAAGGAGTAGTATCCTTTTGAGGTAGACCCAAGTATTCAAGTAATCTTATTAACCATAATGCTTCTTTAGATGCATTTGTACAACCTTTATATTCAGCTTCCATAGAACAAAGAGAAGTAGATTGTTGTTTCTTACTATTCCATGAGATTGCACTTGATCCAATAAAGAAACAATAACCACAAGTGGATCTCCCATCATTGGGATCACCTCATTATAACCTTTTAAAGAAAATTCATGATTTGCATCTTAAAAGAGACCAAGATTAAGAGTTCCTTTAACATATATTAATTTTCTATTTGTAACTTTAAAATGAGTTTGTTGTGGGTTAGACAAAAATCTAGAAACCAATCCAACACTTTAGTTTTTTTCCAAATTTGCATACCCAAAATAATCTAATAGGCCCAAATCACTCATTCAAAATTGTTGATTGAGTTGAGACTTAACATCACTAATCAAAATGTTAGCACTAGAAGTGATAATTAAATCATTATCACAATATCATTTTCACTATGCTTAATATATAAATTTGGATAATTTTTACTTCTAATGAGACCATGAGATAGAAAGAAAGCATAGCCCAAATTATAAAATGTCAATATATCTAGACATAGCAATAATAGTTCTAGGTTTCCTCTCGTAATCAAGGGATTTCTGATTTTAGGTTTGATTAGGAAGTTGTTAGCAACAAACAATGAGAATAAACGAAACCCAAAGATCTTACGAAACACAAAGGAAGTAAATGAAATAACAATTATACCTGATTGATGATACCTCCATGATTCCCTTTCGTAATACCTTCTTACTTGCTGGATAATGTAGCCCTCAGATTCGTTGTGCGAGAAAAATCTGAAAATTGTCTAAGTCCTACAACAAGCCTTGAAGGATTTGATATGTCTAAATGCCTATGCCTATTGCCAATGTCTATGCCTAAAACAAATGCCAAAATTGATCAAATGACTATAATGAATGCTATAATAAACCTAAGAATGCAAATGTGAAAGTGTATAGAATGTTTATAATGCCTATGCAAAATGTCAGCATGTGTGTCCTTCCGAAAAGTGAGAAGAAGATGGCATTTTATAGAAAATGCCATTTCAAATGGACGGACGAGATAAATTAATGATGAGAACCTAAAATGAGTGATCCAGATTAATCCTGAGAATCCCCAATTAGGGTTAGGGAAAAATCCTTAATCAAACGGTCAGAATAAAATCGGATCGATGGCGAAGAATAAATGAGACAAATTAATTAGAAAATAAAGATTTTCAAAAAATAAAGAAGATAAGATTGCCCAATTTGTGAGATTCGAAAAAAATCAAGAAGATAAGATTTGGACTGAAGATTAGATTTGAAAAATTAAGAATCTGCCCAATTACTTGATTTTTAGAAGAATAATTACTAATTTGAATTAAATTAATTTAAATTATGGATTTTGAGAGATAATAAATAATATTTTTCAGATTATTTATCAAAAAGGACTGATAGTTAAGATTGACATGACATTTTAAATAATTTAATTTATTTAAAATGAGAAGAATATTAATTAACAATTAAATAATTAAATTTAATTATTTAATTTAGCAGATAAGACTTAATTAATTAAATAAATAAATCAATTTATTTAATTAAGACAATCAGTGACGTATTAAATAAATAAATATAATTCATTTATTTAATAATCGGGAAGAATTAAATGTCAAAAAGGGAAATTTATTTAATTAAAGGAAGACTTAGATGATTAATGACATATTTAATAAATAAATAAAATTTATTTATTCAATAATCATGAAGAATACAAAGACATGAATTAATTAAATAATTATGAATTATTTAATCAATAGTTGAATGTGGACCAAGGACATAATTAAATGTCATAATTATGCTAGGACGAAAGTTGTAAAAATGAAGCTTGCAGGCCTAGGTCATTTTTAGGTGTCTACATTTTGCCCCTCTTTGTCATAATGTCGCTTGTTGCATTGTGACAAAGAAAATAAGTCAAAGTCATGCCCCAGTAAAGGTACGAAGTATTATTGCCCCCTCGGGAAATTTTCAAATTTTGGGTTGGCGATGGAAAAATTTGCAAAGGGTCCCAATAAATCAATTTAATGATCAGAAAAACAACAGCGCAGTCAGTTTCAGATTCAGACATGTTTAAGGCAGCTAACGAGAAAGTCAACGGTGTTCAAATGAGCCTCCAGTATTGACCTTGTTTGAAAAATGTCATTTTGACCTTATAAATAGGTTGACAAAGGGGTAAAAGTCAATTCACTTCTACTATTTACCTCATGAATTTTGAGAGCTCAGAGCGAAAGGCATAGCAACGACGATGGTAATTCCATTGTCAGAGCATCGCGGAGAGATCGTGCGGACCTTCAGACAACCAGAGGGCTCAGAGCCAGCGGTAAGTACTCCTGCCTTGCTTTGTCATTTTTTTGTTTTGCGTGCTAATTTTATATTTCTAGAGTAGGTAACAACTGCGCTGCAATGCAACCGCATTCGTGTAAGCCGCAATTGACTGTGCATTCGACGCATTCGAAGTATTTCTAGGACATCATTCGTGTAAAGCGGTTGATTGCACCGCATTTGACAATTTATGCGATGCAAGTGACTTACCGAGTCACATTTGACTGTTGGAATGCCGCAAATGCCATTTTGTGATGCAATTGCCATTTTGAATGTCGTAATTGCCGAGTCTTGTCACATTTGCGATGTTGCAACATAATTGCTAAATTTCGTGATGCAAGTGATATAATGTGACGCAATTGACCTGTTAAGCCGCATTTGATGTTTAGAACGACGCAGTTGTCTTTTTGAGACACAATTGTTTTATTGTGATGCCATTTCCTGTATCTTGACTAGTATTGATTTTAATGTTTGTGTATCCTTATATGTCTTTCATGATGTTGACAATTGTCCAAAAAGTGTTGATGCATTGTTCATCTTTTTGCAGAGGTAGCTTGCCCTTATTTATACGAGAGAGAGCAGACCAACCAGCTTTCGGTTCGCCGATCAGTTGGGCCCGCGAGAGTGGCAATGATTGATGTGACTAGGGTTATTCTATGTTGCGCTCATGCTCACCATTCGGGCGAACAGGGGTCTGCTGATGGTGCTTTGTGAGCGGTGGCACTCAGAGACTTGCTCTTTCCACCTACCGACGGGTGAGGCTACGATCACCTTAGAGGATGTCTACCGTATTTTGCGAGTGTTGATTCGCGGGGAGTGGATCGTCTATGATCCGTAGCATGGCGAGCAGACTTTCCAATCCTATTATTGAGATCAGGGTGCTGGACTGGGCATTTAGGGCTATGAGATTAGGTGGGAGTTCATGGCAGATCACTATGGGAACTTCGATGCCTTCCTGGCAACTCTGATTGCTGGCATTTTGATTCCTGACCGCCGGGGACATGGATTTCCTATTGGTTGGGGAGACGTCCTAGTTGGCATGAGACGGGACAGGATAGTTTACGCTTGGGGTCCCTGTTTGCTAGGGATGCGTTACCATCAGCTACATGACGTTGCATACATGAGAGGAGAGAGTATCTCCTGCGGGGCCACATTGATGATGATTTGGGCATGGGAGCACATTGCCATCTTCCACCCTCCCATTGAGAGACCACAGCTGGCCTAGGGTATGCCCTACACGTACTATTATGCAGGTGCATTACAACAGACCCATATGGGTGAGATAGGGTGGTGGTGACATAGGATCAACACTATGGTGACATTCATCTAGAGGCTGTACAAAGATTGTGAGGCATGGGACGATGAGGATGAGCACCTGAGTTTCTGCAAATAGTATAGATATCTGATTGATAGGACAGTGCAGATGTCACTGATCATTGAGATGTACCTCCCACAGCGTGTCCTTAGGCAGTTTGGAGAGCAGCAGGATATGCCCATAGGGACAACAAAGTATGCTCGATGGTCCAGGGAGTATGCATGGGGGCCAGCTATTCCTATGGCATTTGTGACACAACAAATTGATGGGCTAGTAGACCAGGCCTAAGGTTGGAGGGGAGGAGCAGATGATCCTGGGACGATGTCGGCTTATGATCTATGGTCGCAGGCATGCAGACCAGTGCCATTGATCGATCCTGATGGGCCAACGCCAGTGGACAGGCAGTCAGTTATTCCATAGGTTCCACGAGCCAGATGAGGTGGTCAAGGTAGAGATGGAGGCAGAGGAAGGGACAAAGATGGAGGGAGGGGTGAGGATGGAGGCAAGGGAGGAGATGATGGCAGAGACGGCCGAAGGTGGAGGTGAGACAGTCAGGCACAGGGCTGGAGGGTGCACCCACGAGTGGCGAGGGTTGCCTTAGATGCCATCCCCGAGGTTGGCAAGGAGGGAGAGAGAGAGGAGCAGTCCAGAAAAAAGGGAGAGGGTGAGGAGAGATGGGAGGAGGAGATACATGAGGAGGTGGAGGTGGAGAGGCATGAGGAGGAGGTGGAGGCAGAGAGGCATGAGGAGGAGGTGGAGGCAGAGAGGCATGAGGATATGCCAGAGATGGAGATGGCGGTGGGTGGGTAGGAGGAGGAGGTGGATGTGGCAGGACAAGAGGAGGAGGTGGAGGGGGAGAGACAGGAGGAGGAGGTGGAGGTGGCAGGACAAGAGGAGACAGAGGCCGATGATGATGATGATGAGGATGATACCATAGATGAGGCCAAGACTCCTCTAATGGCAGATGGTAGAGGGAGAGGAGGAGATACCGTCCACTTCAAGGTTGCTGCCAGATGCCACAGCAGATTAGAGGGTGGCCGATCTACAACAAAGACTGGATGAGAGCATAGCACAGGTCAGATCATTATAGTCAACACTAGAGGTAGCCCATGTAGAGCAGGATCAGGTGGTAATCTACCAGTAGGATGTGGCCCAGTGGTGTATAGAGTTTGCAACCTTATGTTCAGGACCCATGGGGGATATGGCCCAGGAGCTTGCTAGGGTGAGCACTAGATTAGGGTGTCTCGCACTCACAAAAGGATATGAATATCACAATGAAACTTTCCTGGGAATTGGACATTCCGACAGGTGACTAATATCTTTCTGTGGATGTTCATTTACTTGTCAAACCAGGGGACATAGACTTTAAATGGCATAGCAAAATATATGCACTAGGAATTTGTTTTGGTCAAATCTTAGCAAAAATACATACTGGAAAGAAATTCTATCTAAGCTACAGAATGGTAATGCAAAATTCTTTAACTCAACTATGCTTGATTAAAACAGAAATTGTAACAGCTACGACTGAAGCACAAACTATGAACTGGCCTTATGTTGCAGGAACAGTCACAGGGATGGACTCTCTATTCTGCAGGAGCAGTGTAAGACTGAGTTTGCGTAAAAAATTCAAAAGATGAAAGCTAACTGGATATCAGCAGAAAAGAACATCTAACTAATTAACTACAGATACTTACTAAGTGGGCCCCCTTAGCAAGCATCTACTGATTACACAGATGCTGAACTCAGAACTTCATCGATCTTTATTCATGAAAACAGAACAAAATACATTGTCTTGTTGGTGTGAAAACTAACAACAAACTCCGCTTCTGGTCAAACAGATTCTGTCTTTCATTATCATACTGATTCTTACATGATCTCTGCTACTCTATTTCTATCTTACCTAAAAAATCATCTATTACTCATTCTATTCATTTTCTACCACTACCTCGCACAGGAGGAGTATCTTATTTTTAAATTAAAAGAACAACTAACTAACTAACTTCATCAAAGAAAGACATGGAAGTAAAGTATATCCCTGAATCAAGGAACAAACTTCATAAATGAATTTATGTATTCAACCCAATTCAGAGAGAATCTAGCGCTCCACTCTCTCCAGATTGACTTTCCATTAAAAAATCTTTCCAAATCAGTTTTGGTCAAAGAGTCTTTGGCGGAGCTTCCTCAAAGTCGTGCAGGAAATGGGCTTTACTGCAAGGCCGAGATCGGCTGTGCTTGACTCGATCATTCTTCAACAACCTGTGAAACAAAAGGTAATAGACGTGCAAGAAAAGGCATATGGTACATACATGATATCTATTCATTAATCACACATTTCAAATCTACTTCACCATTCAAAAACTGTATACGATATACCGGCAATTTTCGGGAGTCAACAGGGCAATAAATGCAATCAAGTCAACACAATAGGCTGTAGGAATATTAAAGTGTCTTGCTACAGGATATCCCCATAAAAGGTTTCAACAAAGTTTAAACAGCCATGAAATAGAAAAAATGAAGTCATTTAAAGGTTTATCATAACATCAAATTATGAGCATATTTTAGGCTCATCATAGGGTAGTACAGGACCCTATATGAGTAGGCAGTGCCACCAGAGCTACGGGATCCTACCTTGTCCCGATCACAGTCGAGGACTAGCAGTGGACATAGGTCAGGCAATGGTAGTGGTACTAGAAGTCACACTAGTGTCGGAGGGTCTACCTCGATAGGGCACACTTCAGGGCATCGGTCACATCATTCTTGCAGGCACACTCCGAGTCACCACTTACGGCATAGTCATGGGTCGACTGGTTTAGTGCAGAGGTCAGGACATGCACAACCACTAGTGGTTGATCCCTCTACTTCTCAGAGTCCGGCTGCAGTGACTTCACAGGTGTTTTATACTGTTGAAATGACACCTGCCTTCTCAATTCCGATAGTGGCACAGGCAGAGGTTACGATAGGTCCACCTATTGCTTTAGAGCTAGTGATAGGGCCTCAGCCACCACATTCTTCACCTCGAGGGGGTGATGAGAGCCTACCCTAGGGGCATACTTGTATTATGACACACTATGTATATTATTTGAGCCTATGAGCTCCATTTTTGGGATATCCATTGACTCTATCCTGTGACATTGTACCTTTTGGAGATTATATTATATGATGATGTAGTTTTGATGCGGCCTACATGTGTTATGTGAAGCCCTTTGCTTTATGTATTATGACATGTATGATGTATGATGCTTAATTTATGATGCCATGTATGTCTTATGATGCCTATTTGTGATTTTTGATGCCATGATCATGCAATGCTTATTTATATGATTATGTTAATGATGTGCATGATGTATTTAGTAAAAGATGCAATGCTAATGATTATGTTAATGCAATGTTTGCGATTATGTATATGATTTAATGCCATGGATGATGTAATGTATGGACCTAATGCAATGTTTATATGATCATGTATGCACTTATGTTTTTGGATGTCACAGGATATCATCGCGGGATGGACGAGAGAAGATGATGAGATTGATGAGAGAAGATGACCAGACCAAAGAGGAGAAGATGACCAGACTAATGAAAATGCATGTTAATTCCTAGACCAAATCCTTCAAAACTTTACCATAGGACATTAGTATTTATTGCTCTTAATCATCATTGGGCAGACTGTTGTAATGGCCAATAAACACCATGATATGACATAGATCAAGGTGTACAAGGTCATACCATTATGTAAGACAAATAGTCACAGACAAGGATGATCATGCCTCATACCAAGAGCATGATTGCCCCAGTCTTTTTTTCATAATCAACCACAAGAAGAAAAAGACAAGGACAAATCATGAAATGTCGTTGCTTCTCTAAATCCTATTTCTAGGACATCATTGAGAAACTAGTGACATGATTGCCAAAATACAAAAGTAAAGTCCCTATCATGATATGTCATTGCTTTTCTAAATCCCAGGATCAGGATCTCGCTGAGAAGCTAGTAGTCATGCATGTCAATTGTCATGCTACGTCGCTGCTTCTCTAAATCCTGCTTAGTGGGATCTTGCTAAAAGCTAATAATATGATAAAAGATGAAAAGACAATTGTCAAGTGTTTTCCAAGTGCGTCTGGATATCCACTGTTCTGATGCCAAGATGCCACATTTGATAATGTCAAGATGTCGAAATGTTTAAAGTTTTGATGACCTTGGAAAATGTTGAGACGTGGTGAATTCAGGAAGGACACATCCTGAATAATGCTGATGACTAGAGGATTTGATCCCTAATGGTCGTAAGGGGTCCCTCAAAATAATTACGATTCCTAGGAAGGACACATCCTAAGACATAAATGACAGAGTTGGTTCTTTAGAAGGACACATCTGAAGAATACTGATGTCGTGAAGAGTGATCTTTAGATGTCAAGAGGATCACTCAAAATGTCGAAATGATGATGACGACGCCTAGGAAGGACACATCTTAAGGCATAAATGATAGAGGTTATCGTTCAGAAGGACTCATCTGAAGATGAACCAAAATTTGATAGTTTGACTGGTTTATGATGATTTGACTTTTTTTGACCGAATTTGACTTGTGTTTGACTATATGCCGATATTGTCATGATGATGTGAGTGACGTGTTGATGAGATTGCCATGCTAAAATAACTGATTGTCCTGATTTGATTTGTTTGAGGAGTTTTCCCATGTAGAAAATGATTGAAGACTTTTGATGTGTGTGTCAGTGTAGTGTCATCAACCCTAATGGACTGACCTAGTGCAGCCTCGAGGGCTCATCGATAGATGGCCTTGCCTATGTCATACACTCAGAGACCTCGTAGTTCGACATGGCCAATGACTTTTCCTTGATGATCAAAGATTGCGCCATGGTTATATTTTGACAAACCTAAAGGGACTGACCTAATGTCTCGGGGACTCAAGTATGAGTCTTGCCTACGTAGCAAATGCACAGAGACAACATAGTTCAGACAGATGACAAGGACAGATTAACTTGATTGACTTTGACAAGAGATGGCATTGCGTTTTCGCTTTTTGAGCAACCTAATGTTTTTTTCTTGTGGTTTTCTTCAGGACATTTTATGATTTTTAGGTCTTTTTTGAGGACATTTTGCGATGTTTTTTGGTCTTTGTTCAGGACATTTTGCAATGTTTTTGTCTTTTTTTTCAAGACTTTTTGCGATGTTTTTGTCTTTTTTCAGGACTTTTTATGATGTTTTTTATCTTTTTTCAGGACTTTTTATGATGTTTTTGTGATCATATGTGACATCCACTACAGTTGCATGATAAACATTTTTCCCCCAGTCAGGTCTAAGACTTAGCCATTTGCAAGGAATATGGACGGGATGCCACTGACTTGCTAGACAGACAGTCGTCAGGACTTGATGTCAATCATTTATCTACTATGACAGGTAGGGTAGGATGTGATGGCGATTTGCAGAATAATGGCGAACATACCTTTCATCCTAAGCCAAGTTAGACAAAGTGACAGTAGATGGCAGAGCGATGATTGATTACGCATGGCGCCTGTTTGCTAGGTTTTCGCCATGGTACTTGTCCAAGGTGCCTGTTTGCCAGGTTTTCACTATTGAACGAATCATTTTTCTCTTTACTATTTTCTCAACTTTTTTGATTTTTTTGGTGTCACCAAGATGCTTGTTTGCCAGGTTTTCATCAAGGTGACACTTTTTTTTAATTTTTAATTTTTTTTTGTATTTTATGGCTTTCAGCTCCACCCTTTGATGCTATGCGTAGAACTTTAAGAGGTGTAAACTGTTGATGGGCTTAGTTTGTTCCCCATTTGGAGTTGCCAATTGATAAGCTTCAGAACCAAAGGAAGATATGATAATGTAGGGACCCAACTAGTTTGGTTCAAATTTTCCTGGCTTTTCTCTGTCTGCTCGGTTCTTGGGGTTCTGCATGAGAACTAGGTCGCCAATGTCAAACCTTCTGACCATAACCTTTTTATTGTAGCTGCGACAAAGGCGGTTTTGGTATGCTTGGAGATGATTTAGTGAGTTTTGTCTTCTTTCTTCCAGTATTTCCAGCTCATCCAAGCGTGATTGTCGGTACTCCTCTTCATTGGTTAGACCCTTCAAGGAGACTCGTAGCGAAGGAAATTCGACCTCAATGGGTAAGATGGCTTTAGCGCCAAAGACTAGGGCAAATGGGGTGGCCCCTGTAGGTGTGCGAATGCTAGTTCGGTAAGCCCACAGAGTCGGGTTAAGTTGTATATGCCAGTCGCGGCTAGCGTCATTGACAGTCTTTTTTAGGATTTTGACAATGGTTTTATTCAATGCCTCAGCTTGACCATTTCCTTAGGGATAGTATGGAGATGAAAAGTGGTGTTGGATATGGAATCACTCACATAACTCACTTATGTCTTGGTTTTTGAACGGACATTCGTTGTCAGTGATGATGGACTATGGAAGGCCATACCGGAAAATGATGTAGTTGAGGATGAACTTTGATATTTGCTTGCGAGTAATATATGTCAATGGGATGGCTTCAATCCACTTTGTGAAATACTCAGTGGCAGTAATAATGAATTTATTGTTGTTGGATGAGGTTGGATGAATCTTACCCACAAGGTCAAGTCCCCATTGAGTGAAGGGCCAAGGAGAAGTGATCGGCCAGAGTTCTTGTGCTGGAGCATGGACCAAGTCACTGTGTATTTGACATTTGTGACAAGTCCTAACATATTCAATTGCATCTTTTTCCATGTTCAGCCAATAATACCCAAGTCTCGTTAGTTTCTTAGCCAGAGTAGGACCACTCGAATGAGATCCGCATATACTTTCGTGCACTTCTCGTAAGGTTGTACATGCTTCGTCGGTGTTAAGACATCTAAGGAGGGTATCGTCGAAACTATGGTGGTATAGGGTATCACTGACAATGGCATACCTTGCAAATTTTCTAATGAAGGACTTCCTTTGGTTATTGGACAGGTTCGATGGAAGGGTTTGAGATTTTAATTAGTTGTAAATGCCCTGATACCAAGGAGAGTTGGGACCAACAAGTTTGCAAACCATTTCTGATTCTAGGATATCATATGCTAGTATCAAAAGCTATTCTTCTAAGAACTCAAATTGTGACACATTTTTAGGGATGTCCAAGAGAGAACTAATAGTAGCCATTGCATCAGCTGCCTTATTCTCTAACCTGGGGATTTGTTCAAAATAAATCAATTGGAAGTATGTCAGGAAACTGTCCACCATCCTCTTGTAGGGAAGCAACTTCTCATCTTTTGTTTCATAGTCATCATTCACTTGGTTTATCACGAGTTGGGAATCCCCGAATACAAGCAATGTCTGGATTTTCCATTTGATTGCCAACTTGAGACCTATGACTAATGCTTCATATTTGGCAATGTTATTTGTACAAGGGAACGCGATCCTAAATGACTTAGGAATTGAATCCCCCTGTGGTGTGATAAACAAGATTCCAGTGCCTGAGCCATGACCAGTATGAGACCCATCAAAGTATAGCTTCCATGGTGTCGCTGGTTCCGCATGAAAAATGGACTCATCAGGAAAATCAGTTACCAATGGATGAGTGACTTGGATTGGTGCATCTGCCAGCTGATCTGCTATTACCTGCCCTTTTATTGCCTTACGTTCAACATATTGTATGTCATACTCACTTAGTATCATGACCCATTTTGCTAATCGGCTTGTTAATGCCGCCCGACTTAGTAGATATTTCAGTGGATCAATCTTGGCAACCAGCTATGTCTAGTGACTGAGCATATAGTGTCTTAATTTCTGGGATGCAAAAACAACCGTGAGACATGCACGTTCAATGTATGTGTAGTTCAACTCATAGCCTATTAGTGTGTAGTTGATGTAATAGATTGCTCTTTCTTTTCCTTCATGATCATTTTGGGCCAGCAATGCCCCCAGTGCTGAACTAGTAGTTGAGATATATAGAATCAATGGCTTTCCGTGAATGGGCAGCATGAGGACTGGTGTTGACAGCAAGTAATCTTTGATTTGCTAGAAGGCCTCCTGACATTTTTCCATCCATACGAAGGGGACCCCCTTATGCAACAGATACTAAAATGGGTGGCACTTATCTGCCAATTGGGCTATGAAACACCGAATAGATTGTACTCTACCTTGTAGAGTTCTAAGTTCACTAATTCCTCTGGGTGGAGGCATGTCTATGATTGCTTTGACCTTTGCCGGATCAACCTCTATGCCTCTTTGGGAAACTATGTATCCCAATAGTTTACCTGATGTGACCCAAAAAACACACTTCTTAGGGTTTAGCCGAACTTTGTATTCTTCAAGTCTTTTGAAAATTATGTCGAGTACCTTCAAATGATCTTTCCTTGTTGCTGATTTGGCCAAGAGGTCATCTACATAATCCTCCATTATTTTGTGCATCATGTCATGGAAGATCATGGTCATAGCCCTTTGATAGGTGGCACCTGCATTTTTGAGACCAAAGGGCATGACGTTCCAATAGTATGTACCCCATGGGCAAGTAAATGTTGTTTTGTGTTGATCCTCAGGAGCAATGCGGATTTGATTATAACCAGAGAAACCATCCATGAGTGATAGCTTATTATATAATAAACATTAAAAATCCAAAGAGGCTATCAAGAACAATGGAAAATCACAACAAAGAACGATTATACCTTCTTTTCCTTCCATGCTTCACCTTCATAGCACCTTCTTACTTGCTAGATGTTGTGTTGCCCTTAGGAGCAATGCGGATTTGATTATAACCAGAGAAACCATCCATGAGTGATAGTGTCTCATGTCCTACAGTTAGGTCTACTATGATGTCAATGTTGGGCAAAGGAAAGTCATCCTTTGGACATGCTTTATTTAGATCTCGAAAGGCTGTACATACACGAATCAACCCATTTTGCTTTGTCACCGGCACTAGGTTGGAAATCCATTCAGCATAATCTATAGACTTTATGAATCTGACATCCAGTAATTTCTTTTACTCAGCTTTGACCAATAGAGCAACTTGAGGGTGCATTTTGTGCAACTTCTGCTTGACTGGTTTAGCATTGGGTAATAGTGGCAGATGATGCAGAACCAGTTTGGGGTCCAATCCTGGAATGTCAGCATAGGACCATGTGAAGTTGATTTTCCACTCTGCAAAGAATTTATAAAATTCTGGTTTCTCTTCGTCAGTCAATGAGGCAGCAAAGAGGATCATCTTGGGATCCTCTGCAGTTGAAATGTTATCCTCTATTGTGTCCTCAATCAGCATAGCTGATTTCTCCTATTGCACAGGGAGAAAGTCCATTCCTCCATCTTTGGGAACCTCAGAGAGGTTTTCACTCATAGATACGTCCTTTATTTTTACTATTTTATTGTCAAGAGGTGCCTTTCGGTTTTCACCTAGAGATGTTTCACTTTTCACTTTATTTTTACTTTTGCGACTAGAGGACTAAACAGTCTTGCCGAAGTATGCAGTGCAGTCTAAATCAATGGCAAATCTGGATTTGTGGTCCCCACTGGGTATGCCTTCTCGTAATCCCATGAATTCAACAATTGCCTCATCATTCCGAAATGTGTCCAAAACTGGCAGTCCTTGTTGGTCCCAATCGACTAATTCAGGGTAAATTAAAGAAATGCCATCGTCAAGGCTAGTGAATTGGGTTGAGGATGTGGACAACATGCAGATGGATTCAGTGATGTTATAGATGAGGTTATCATCATCCAACTCGACATCAGACTCTATCCAATATTCTCCTTCACTAGTGTTATATTCATTGTCAAAATAGGGAGTGAAGGTTTTCGAGTCCTGGTTGTCAATGTCGTCTAATACCTCAGATGGATTGGACGGATGGGGTTTAGATGACGGGTGTTGTATGTCATGGGAAGTGGTAGTGGGACTTTGACTATTTGGCGCTTGTTCAATTTTGAATGTTTTCCAAAATCGTTGTTCAGAGGTCAGTTCCCCTAGTTTGACAAAAAAATCATCAAGACAACAGTCACTTAGGGATTGTTCTGAGCCAAATTCCCACTCATGGGAGTCCATTTCGGTGAGGGTTTCCCTAGTAGTCTCGACACTGTCAGAAGCATGTACTCACTCATTTGAAAGTCCAGAGGTATGTCGATCATCATTTTCGAGTGATCCAAACCCTAATCCAAGATACTTCAGAGTTTGAAAAGTTTCTATGGGTTCCCTTCGACCAGTTTTATTTTTTCCAAGGCCACTAGTACCATCGTAGCCTTTAGCCTTCATGATGTTGTAACCTTTGCCATATCTTTGAACTGGTAACAGAGGTAATGCAACATCCTTATAGATCCATCCTTTGATGTCAGCAAGGTCTTCATCACTCATGTCTCCCCACTTGATAAAAACTGTGTTCGGTGGAACTTTGAAATTTTCTTGAGGTTCGATTCTAAAACATGGCTGACCATATATCTTTGGAGGAGTGGGTATTGTAGTTATGTTGTATGCTATATTTAGTTTGAACTCTCCACAGCCGAGGTCCTAGATTTTGATAGTTGATTCAGTCATAGGGCTAGTGGAAGGTGGTTGTATCGCGGAAGACGTGGATGAAGCGGATGTGGAAGATGATGTGAGTGTGGAAGGGTCGATATACTTGGATGACAAGGAGCCAGGTGCTTCTCGATTAATAGGTACTCAGTTTTTGGAGATACCCCTTAAGTTGGTACAATATTGAAAAGGGTCAGGGTCTCCGTATATGGTTACTTTTGTGCCTTCAAATGGAAACTTGAGGCATTGGTGGTATGTAGACAGAACGGCTTTTAAGGCATGAATCCATGGATAGCCTAGCAATATGTTATACGGTAGTTCCAAATCCAAGACCTGGCAAGTCGTGTCCACGATGACCAGTCCCACTCTGATTGGGAGAGAGATAATGCCACATGAAGAGCGTTCCTCATCATCATATGCTTTGATCACTATACTTTTCGTTGGGTCTACGCACGCATCAAAGAACCCTAGAGCTTTAACCAATTTGAGGGAGCATATGTTCAATCCTGCTCTGCCATCTACTAAAACCTGTCTAACTTTGTGCTTGTGGACAAAAGTTTCTATGTGTAATGCGTCATTGTGGTTGGCTTTATGTGATGAGTAATCTTGATCCGAGAAGGTGACATGGTGCAGCGTAGTGAGATATCCCACCATAGTTTCAAACTGATTGACATCGATGCCTTTGGTTACTGATGATTCTAGGAGAGTTTTGTCTAAGATTTATTTTTGCATAGGAGAAATACGAAGCAACTCAAGGATAGATATTTGTGCGAGATTTTTTCCTAGCTGGTCAATGAGGTTGAACTGACTCTTGGGTTTCCACTACTATGTGGTTGGGACAAGTTTTAGCTATTTAGCAGGTGGCGCAGGTTGTGATTGTTTAGCGGATGAGCCCAGTATGGTGATTTTGGCTTGTCTAGTGGGAGGTGGACTAGCTATAGTGACCTTGCCACTTCGAGTAGTAGCATTACATTGGGGTGCTCTTCTAACCGTAATGGTATTGATGTATTCAGTGATAGTTCAAACATTGTTTATAATAGGTCCACCAGAATAGTCGTACTTGACTTGGGAAAAGTTAGCTTGATTTTGCACACCTAAAGTGGAAGCATTATGAGAACCATGGTCCTGCAATGGATTCTTGTGGATAATATGATCTGAGTTGGAGGTGAATTGTGATCCACCTACTTCGATGGTGCAATTTTTGATAAGATCTTGTATTATGTTTTTCAATTGTCGATAGTTAGAGGTTGTATTCCCTTTTGCTCGATGGTATTCACAAAGTGCATTGTCATTCCACCATGCTGGTTTGAATTGTCCTAGGTCATATGGTTTTATTTTTGGCAGTGTGATGACCCCATGCTGGAGACATTTCTTAAGGACTTCTTCAATGGGTTCACCCAAATGGGTGTATGTGCGACCTCTAGGAAATTGTCTCATTTGACAGTATTGTCCTTGATTGTTTTGACCACCTTGGTTGTTTGAAGAAGTATTGGGAGGAGGTGTCAATGTCATTTTTGATCTATTTTGTTGTTGAACCCCTTTCAGAGCCAATACAGGATTTGCAGTCTTGGCGTCGACAACACCATCATTTGTAACATGCTTATTTTTAACCCAATATTTGTTTTTGTCGGCGGGTGGGTTGACATTTGTGTTTTTGGAACCGTATCTTAGTTCTCCTTTTGTGATAAGATCTTTCTCAATCTGGACCCCCTTTTCAACCAATTCTGTGAAGTTTGTGCAATAATGTATTTGCAATGCAAATTTTAGGGGTCCCAAAAGTGTTTGGACAAACATGTCAACTTTTTCCCTTTCGGGCATGTCAATGTGACATCGACTAGCAAGGCTTCTCCATTTTTGAAAGAAGGGGATAAATGTCTCACTAGAATCTTCTTGCGTGAGATTGCACAAGCTAGTGATAGAGGTATCCATGTCAATGTTGTATGCATAATTTCCTATGATTTTTTTTTAAGCTCATCCTATGTCTAGATATCCTTTTGAGTTGAAAACCATTCGAGGGCTTGACCCACCAGACTTTTAGAAAAAAGTCGCATCAGATATGTTTGTTCGTGGGCAATGTCCATACAATTGGTTGCGAATTCGTGAACATGTTCAATGGGATTTGTCTTGCCTCTATATTTTGTGAAGTTGGGTGACACATATCCTAGTGGAAATGGAGGCATGTATAAGCTTGTGTCGAATGGGTATACATCTAGGTCATATGATATTTCTAATTTCCTGCCTGAAATGTACATGTTTTGGATAGTTTTCTCCATATCCCTCATTCTTGCTTTGAGTTCATCTATGGTAGGGTCGTTTATGTTTCCATGCATTGCATTGCCTAGTACACCATGTGTCCTTGTTTGTTGGGTGTAAATATTGGTGTATTGTGGTGATATGGATTGTTGTGGTATATATGACGTGTGCAGATTGACATGTTGTTGGTATTGGAAGTTATGATTGGGTGAATGTTGATGAGTATGAATGTTGGATGAGTATGTTGGGATGTGTCCCCCAGCCATGCGTGTCATTATTTGGGGGATGTTATGACCATGAATGTTATGGTGTGTCAATGATGTCATGGGTTGTGTTACTTGACCGCCTTGTGCGAATTGTTGATTTTGTACAAGGGGAACGTTTGTGTTTGTACCTTGGGAGGCAATGAAATTTGACTGTGTTGTTGTGTTAACATTTTGTTGTCGTCCTTGGATAAATATACGTCTTTTGACCCCTCCTGAAGGATTTTGTGAAATACCACCGATCGGAGACGTCAAAGGTGAATTCGTAGTAGATGAAGCTATCAAGGGGGGATTGTGGTGACTTGATGATGCCCCTGTGGTATTTATTGTCATGGTAAAAAGAGGATTGGAATAATTTTCCCATATTTTTGAGGAGCCAAGAGTGGTTCCATCCGATTGGGGTAGTATCGTGGATGTTGTGGGCATTGTGGATGATTGTGATCCTCCAATAGATGTAGTATTTATTGTGTTGGAGATGTTTGGGATGTTGGATGTAGAATGCACTGTCGTTGTGGTGTCAAAGAAAGTGTTGCTCGTAGTGTTTGGAGTTTGACCACTATGTGACATGTTATGGGCATTGTTATTATTAGGAGGTGTCAAGTTTAGCATGTTAGCATCAAATCCTTGTGGTAACTTAGCTCCTTCACTCAAGAGCATAGCTAAGAATCTATCTCTGTCCTGACGGACCATTACTTCAGCAAGCTCATAGGCCTCTGGGTCTTGTGTCAATGCCTCTATGTTTTCTTGAAGTAGTTGGTCATTTTCATCCTTTTGCAAGAATTGTTTGAATGGATTGTTTGATGAGGATTGTGTTGTGATTGGAGGTTCATTGTCTAAATTGGAAAATGGATCATAAAGGGTCCAGTTTGAGTCATGTGGAGGATTGTTGACAGTAAATGGGTCTTGCTGAAAGTTTTCCATTTGTCTCTTTTGTTTTTGAAGTCTAGTTTTGACCATAAATGAGATTGCTCAAACTGGAATGACAACTAAATTCAAGTATGACACTACATGAAGTCTAAGGTAAAAATGATGCCTAGAATGACTAATGTTTTTGGTTTTTTGTGAATAGGATATGCAATGTGTAGTAATGTAAGACAAGGTTATCTAAGCACTTCTAAGCTCTAACTTTGTTTTCGATTTTGACTGCTAAAGGACTTTGTTGGAAATGACAAGTTGACAAGGTCTAAATGACTAGTGAGTTTTCCTAACTAGACTTTTGAGTTGGAAAAAATCTCACAAAAAGGGACAATGACTAAAAGGAGGTTTGATAACTTAATCCAAGAGGGCCTAATTTTGAAAACAATGACTTTGCAAAGTGTGCTAAGATTTTCCTAATCCTAAGTATGCAAATGTGAACCTAGGGACAACCTAATGTTGAATGTATGCAACTAAAAGGAATGAGGTATGAAACCTATGGTGACTAATGCAAACTAATAGTGAAGACTTTGAGCAATATCAAGTTTGTTTTCTAACAGAATCTTCTTGATGATAGTGTTTGAAAAATGGTTGAAAATTTGAAGACCTCAGGTTTTGACTGTACAGTTTAAATTCTTGACAGGCAAATGCATCACAATTAAGCAAATGCGGTTCAATTTTTCAATTGCAATTTTTGGACTGTCAAATGCAATTTGATTTAGCATATGTGGCTTTTTAGTTGATAGATGCATCACGACGCCTACAGTTGTGGCGTTATAAGTGTCAAATGCGGTTTAACAGAGCAGTTGCGTTGCAGAAAATCACTTGCAGTTCGACAAATGCAACTCAATTTAATTTCAACATGATTTTCTTGTCGTTTTGATGAAAATTTTGATCTGTTTGGAGAATTTTTTGTTTCAAACTGTGATAGAACCAGAATACACTTGACAAACATAGCGTTTTAAAAAGTAACCAAATGCACATCAGATAAGCACGATCCTATGTTAGGCCATGACAATATTCGGTAGATTCCACGTGGGTTTCCCCAACCTTCATATCTGTAGCGTGTGAATTCAGAAGCTTGGCTGCACGGGCTCCCCCTTATAGTGCACTCTCTTCTCAAGCCAACCAAGCTTCCAACCCCCATGAAACTCCCATGGTGAGCTAATCACCTCTACTACAAATTGCAAAAGTGTGGATGCCTTCACACCGACCAGTGCTGCGCTAGCAAATAGAAGGATTTTGGCTTACTACACATTTTTTTAGTTAGGAACCCCCATTCGAGTGGCCATACATGGGGCAAGAGATTAATCACATTTAAGGTGGCACTCCAGCCTGAAGAGGTTAAGCTCAACAGGGTTTAAGGGAGTACAACTCTATTCGTATGACACATCCGCACAAGCAACCTTAGGTTTTCCCTTAAGGTTTACATTTATATACCAGTTGGGGGTAGCTTGTCTTTAGCTACATTGCCGGTTTGAGTCGTGTTGGGGTGATGAAATCCCCAGGCAGACCCAATTTCTAGAGTTGGTAACTGTTTCTCTTACACCCAAGATCGCCCGAAAGTGCGAAGGGAGAGGATACTCCGATATACCAAGTCAGGGTAATAACAGATTAGAATGGGTTTGGTTTTTTGATCACAAGGTTTTCACCAAGTGAGCATACTCACCTACCATTCTGCAAACACAATCAATCATAGAAGACATGAATTCTTTTTTATATGCACCAAAATCAAATGTTTGCTAATCTATAAAAAACAAGCACAATGTTTGTTTATTCCTTCTTTGACATTCGAATCTGCAAACAATGAATTAGTAATCTCTTTAATCAATGGTCTTCGACAAACGAATGGGGATCGCCACACGCTACAAGAGAAGATTAGTAACACACAAAAAAAATCTAATCTGCAGGAATAAAAAATACAGAAAAAATAGAAGACTAGAAGACTAGAAACCAAAAAAACCCTAAAATCTAAAAATCAGCACATCAAAACTAAAAGAAAAAATTTTCACCAAACAGATGCGGCTCGATAGGGCGTATGCGTCATTCGGGTCCTCGAATATGGCGCAACAGGTTAGATGTGTTGTTCCAGTTGTTAGTTGCAGCTTGTCATGGTGATTGCGGCTCTTTTGCCAGTGAATGCGTCGCGATGCATCAAATGCGTCACAATGTTTTAAAAAAAACACTTGTGTTGATCCATACCTGTACCTACAAGATAGCAAAAAACAACAAAAAACCATATGGAAAACCAGAAAAATGGAGTCGGGTTCACCAATGTAATCAAGGGATTTCTGATTTTAGGTTTGATTAGGAAGTTGTTAGCAACAAACAATGAGAATAAACAAAACCCAAAGATCTTATGAAACACAAAGGAAGTAAATGAAATAACAATTATACCTGATTACTGATACCTCCATGATTCCCTTTTGTAATACCTTCTTACTTGCTGGATAATGTAGCCCTCAGATTCGTTGTGCGAAAAAAATCTAAAAATTGTCTAAGTCCTACAACAAGCCTTGAAGGATTTGATATGTCTAAATGCCTATGCCTATTGCCAATGTCTATGCCTAAAACAAATGCCAAAATTGATCAAATGACTATAATGAATGCTATAATAAACCTAAGAATGCAAATGTGAAAGTGTATAGAATGTCTATAATGCCTATGCAAAATGTCAGCATGTGTGTCCTTCCAAAAAGTGAGAAGAAGATGGCATTTTATAGAAAATGCCATTTCGAATGGACAGACGAGATAAATTAATGATGAGAACCTAAAATGAGCGATCCAAATTAATCCTGAGAATCCCTAATTAGGGTTAGGGAAAAATCCTTAATCGAATGGTCAAAATAAAATCGGATCGATGACGGAGAATAAATGAGACAAATTAATTAGAAAATAAATATTTTCGAAAAATCAAGAAGATTAGATTGCCTGATTTGTGAGATTTGAAAAAAATCAAGAAGATAAGATTTGGACTGAAGATTAGATTTGAAAAATCAAGAATCTGCCCGATTACTTGATTTTTAGAAGAATAATTACTAATTTGAATTAAATTAATTCAAATTATGGATTTTGAGAGATAATAAATAATCTTTTTCAGATTATTTATCAAAAAGGACTGACAGTTAAGATTGACATGACATTTTAAATAATTTAATTAATTTAAAATGAGAAGAATATTAATTAGCAATTAAATAATTAAATTTAATTATTTAATTTAGCAGATAAGACTTAATTAATTAATTAAATTAATCAATTTATTTAATTAAGACAATCAGTGACGTATTAAATAAATAAATATAATTCATTTATTTAATAATCGGGAAGAATTAAATGCCAAAAAGGGAAATTTATTTAATTAAAGGAAGACTTGGACGATTAATGACGTATTTAATAAATAAATAAAATTTATTTATTCAATAATCATGAAGAATACAAAGACATGAATTAATTAAATAATTATGAATTATTTAATCAATAGTCGAATGTGGACCAAGGACATAATTAAATGTCATAATTATGCTAGAACGAAAGTGGTAAAAATGAAGCTTGCAGGCCTAGGTCATTTTTAGGTGTCTACACCTCTCACTACATCATTTGTTGTATTGTAGAGGGAAATTGTATCAAGATTAATAATAAAGGACTTTGAAAATTAGTCCTAAAGATGGTTTAAAAAAAAACCATAGTGCCTTAGTAAAAAAAATATCAATAGTCCTAATAATGGTATAAAAACCATATTTCCTTCAAAAAAATAATGAAACATAAAAGTTTCAAGAACTTGATCCCCATCAATTATGAAAATAGATCTAAGTTCATAAAAAATAAGTAAGTGCCTACCATCAAAGTGGATGGAAATATTTTCCATGGGTCCCAAAAAAAAACTCCAATGAGACTTGATAAAATATATGATTCATTATAGATAGGTATCCCTATGCAACATTACTGTAAATGTGACTAGCACATAAAATATATATGTAAAGGCTCCATTGAGACTTGATAAAGTGATTAATTTGCAAAACATATATAGATGGAATAAATCCATCAAGAAGGAAAATACTCCAATGAGCTATTAATTTTTTTAAAAATATAGATGAAATAAATCCATCAAAAAACCAAATTTACCAATAAGGCACAATATCAGATTAATGAGACAATAAAATATCAAATTCCCTTTATCAAAACAACATAACTGTAGTTGAGAAGGAAACACTAGGTTTGTTTTAAATATTGTAATAGATCAAGACTTAGGTAGAGAGAATGATAATTTCTCAAGCCACAAATCAAGCCACCTTAAGTTATAAAAAATAATAATAATAATAATAAAAAATTGTGATGGAATAATGGGAAATGTATACTATGAAGAGAATAATTATTAAGGATAAATAAGTCATTTAAAACGATATTCATGCATTCATGACTACATGAATATTCCCTTTCATATTCCAAATATAATTGAATTAAAAAAAGCACACTATTATTGGGTTGATCAAGTCCAATAATAAAGTACTTGTGAAGTTATTTAAAAAACAAACTTTTTATGTGAAGTAACATGTTGAGATGCACCTGAATCATTAACCCATTCAAAAGGTTTAGAAACATTAAAACTACATGTAAAAGCATGTCTAGATTGATTACCATTGTCATGAAACTGTTGATTATTTTGATGCATAGGATTTTTCTGATTTTTCTTTTTAAAACAAGTATTTTGCCAATGACCATCCTTATTGCAATAAGTGCAATGTGGTATCTTAGAAGAGTTAAACTCTCTAGGATCATTGCCATTATTATAATGAGGTTTGGAATTATAATGTTGTTGTTTAGAATGAGGTTTAAAATTTTTCTTATGATTAGACAAGAAAGCATGTTCATTAGACTTAAGAGTACCAAACTGAATTAACTTAGCCTCTTCTTGTCTTAATAAATCATGAAAAATATCATAAGTTAATTGAGTAGCTAAAGAAGGAATAGCTAATTGAGCATGAATATTAGTAATGAATTGTTGAAATTGTCTAGGAAGACACTTTTTAAGAATAAGATGAATTAATCTAAGATTATCTAATTTAACTCCTAAACCATCCAATTGACTATTTAAAGCATCAAATTTCAATAAAAATTCATCCATAGATTTAAAATCAGAATACCTCAAATCTTCAAGTTGATCTTGAATTTGAATTTTTCTTGATTCATTTGTACTATCATAAATTGTTTTGAGTTTGCCCCATGCTTCATAGGTAGTTATACATGTCCCAATGTGAACATAAAGTACGAGTGACATGGAGATACCTATGAGGCCAAGGGCTTCTTCATTTTGGAGATTCCATTTTTCAATTTCATCTTTGGATGTAGATGAACTTGGTTTAGATTTGGGATCCATAGCAACATCCAAAAGATGTTTAAAATGAAAAATAAAAGAAATATGAGTTTTCCAAGAGTGATAGTTAGAACTAGTTAATTTAATTTCAGGAATTAAAGTTGACATAATTGCAATAATTTTTTTACAATTATATGAAAAAAAAAACTATTCTAAAAATTTAAAAAAACTTATATAAATTATTAATTTAATATTCTAATAAATTATAATATGATTAATATATATTTTTAATAAACTTTAAAGTTAATAATAAAGAAAAATAATTTAAAAAGTTAAAAACCTTTATTAAAACTCTTTTTAAAAGTATACAAATCTTTATATAAGGAAAAGCTTTTATACTAAACTATTAAAAAATAAAACCTTGCTTTCCTTAATATTAGTGTTGATTTTAAGTGCAGATGTTAAAAACAAAATCAAATGGCGGGATAAGTTAGGGAGAGATAAAAAAAGAAAGGAGTATTTAAAAAAAAATAGGCGGGCAAAACAAGATTTAAGAGTGATTTTAGGTTGGGGTTTTTAAAAAAGGAAATAGTTTAGAGCGCTTGAGCAGAGAACAAGGTTAAAGGAGACTCCATTCATGGTGGAAGAAATGCAGAGAGGCAATGGCGATGAGCTTCCTACCTCCTTCAAAGACACTTGAATGTTATGCAGGGTAGCAATGGTACAGGATGGGGATGCGAAGCGGCAAGAAGCCTGCAAAGCCGAGGGAGGGCTATGGCCCAAAACAAGAACAAGGATTATTTCATAATTGTTATTTATTATTCTAAAAAGAAAATAACAGGGTTGAAGTCCGAATATTATTTGTATTGAATATTGTTAAACAAATATGATTAAAGAGATTCGGGTTTTGAAACCCTTAAAAAATTAGGGTTACAATTTTGATTTTTTTTAATATATTTATTACTACTGAAATAAATGGATTTTTTTTAGATTTTTTTTACAGAACAAATATTATATATCTAAAAAAATAGATTTTTTTTTTATAACTTGTAAAAGATAATAAAAGTAATTTTTATTTATTTTGAATAAAAATTTCTAAACTAAGATTAGAGCCCTAAAAAAATAGAAATATAACCCTTTATTTGAGAGTTTCTAAAATTTTGCAAAAAATAAAACATGCATGCAAAGTATAATGGATTTTTTTGAAAAAAAAACACAGATGATTTTTTGAAACAAAATAATTTATTTTCTTCAAGAAAATAGTATGAAATATTTTAGAAAAGAAACTAAGTTGAAGAGGGTTAGAGAACTAAAAAAAAATGGCTTTATTTTTTAATCTATTCTATTATACAGATTTAAAAGAAAATAATTTTTACAGATCGAATGTTCATATTTGCAAAAAAAAGAAAATTAGTTTTTTTTCTAAAAAGAATTTCTGAACTAGAGTTAGAGCCCCTAAAATAAAAAAAAATTGATTTTTTACAAAAAATTGAACATGCAAAAAATGGGTTTTTAAAACTTGAACTATAACCCTTTATTTGAGGGTTTAAAAAAAACATAAACTTAAGTATGCATGCAAACTAAAATACTTTAAAGTTTTAGATAAAAAACCTGCACAAGGGTTAGAAGACAAAAAACAACCAAGATTAGGCACTAACTCTTCTTCTCCTCTTTGAGAGTGTCTTCAATGGTGTGCTGAAAAATTTGGTAAACCTTCAACAATATAGCTCATAAGATATTAGTAATACCAAGCTCTGATACCATGAAAGGAAATAGAAAAGAGCAATGGAAAGTACTAATAAAGAGTAATTGTTTGAAGGAAAGAGATTACCAAATAAATTGAAGTAGCCAAACCAAGCACCACCAAAGCAAGAGAGACACAAGAATTTGTTAAGGGGAAAAAATAAGAAAAAACCCCAATATTATGAATGGAGGCAAAATGCCTAAAGAATAATACAAAGAGAGAGAGCTTCAGCCTTAGCTTGCTTGCTTGAATCTTAAAGAATGAGAGGAGAGGCACCTCAATAAGTAGAGGTGAGAAGGAGTTAGAATGTAACTCCCAACTCAATGAATGCCACCATTCATCTATGTGTGTGCAAAGTGTCACCTCTTAAGGAGGTGGTTACAAATATTCCTTAATAAAGGAATTAAAAAATAAGCCATCCTCACACATGTGTGAGATGACAAAAAAAGACAAAAGAATTGTAGGGATTCCTTTGGAATATTCCTACAAATTTACAATTAAAGAATAACCTTTACCAAGTAAAGATTAACCTTCTAACACAAAGAATAACTAATCTCGATCAAAGCCAATTTTTTTTTGATATTTAAAAAATTGCCCCACTGCTGCATGGCGAGAGAAAACATGCCATTATGATGCCCCCTCGAGAGATCAGATGAAAATTTTAACTTTTTGGGTGATCTCACAAGAAAAAGTGACAAGTACCCGATCAGTCTGAAAGGGCTCTGGGAAGCTAAAAATGTGTCTAAATGCAATAAATCAATGAAAAAGAAACCTCAAACAGACAAAAACTGGTTAGGGGGTCCAAAACCCTAGTAGGACAACCATTTAGGGTTTAAAAACCCTAATTTTTAGGCTTAAAAGGGGCCCGAGGGGTCACTTTCAAGTCATTTTCACACACCTTTGCTAGCAATCTTGAGATTTGAGCTCTGATCCTCCAGCGATATGGAATAACAACAGCTTCCCCTGCACATTACTGATCAAGTTCGGACATACCAGTGGCCACCTGGCATTGGGGCACTGGTATGTGACCCTTACCCAATCTTAGTTTTTTTCATTTAGTGCTATAATTAATGCTTTAAAAGGGGAGCTTGCCTCCAGTAGCGCTATATTGCGCCGCTTGGCATTTAAACTACACCGCCCAATGCCATTTTGTACCAAAGCGGTGTTGTTGTGCACTACAGTGGTGTAGTTCAAAGTTTAGAAACTCTGACATTGGGCTCAGGCTCGACGGTCTAACTTGGGTAAAGTACGATGTGGCGGTGCCCTTTTCACCCAAACTGCAACACTGGGAGGGAAAGTGCACTGCAGCAGTGCATTTTTTCTCTTTTTGGGCTCGAGCGTCAGAGTTTGAGTAAAATCAAATTGCGACGCCATCACAAATTGCACCATTGGGGATGAGCTTGGAGCGTTTGACCATAAATTTTTCAAAATTTTTAACACGCTGACCTTCCTTGATGAAAGATGCGGCGAGGGAGCTCTACTCTTGGGAACACTAGTCGCGAGATTTAGCTAGCGTCTTACGAGACCTGAGCGACAGGGACCAAGATCAACTGGGAGCTGTAGGATTATGGCACATTGCGTACGTGGCACCCGTGCGTACTCACTTAGGGATGCTATCAGCGCTGGCCGAGAGATGGCACAACGAGACGTCGTCATTTCATCTTCCCACTAGCGAGGCCACTGTCACTCTGGAGGACGTTTGGGGCATTTTATGATTTCCCATTCATGGCTGACGGGCAATCTTTGATATGGATGAGGGATGCGAGGCCTGTATCAGATTCCTTGCCACACGGGACATCATCTACTGCGAGGGACAGATCAAGCTAGAGCACTACAGGGTTATTGTACATCCCTACTGCTGGGCAGTTGTAGCTATTATTTCAGGTCTTGTTGCCCCAAACTAACAAGGGTGATATTTCAGTTCCTACTGGGGGTATTGCTGGGATTGGATGGTCCATGACAGGCCTATTCATTTCACATTGGGGCATGTACTTCTTGCTTTACTCTACAGAGACTTGCACGAGTATTTGTATATGGACGACAGAGTGCTAGGGGCTGGGGTGACCTTACTTCATGTCTAGGCGTGGGAGTACATTTTTGTGTTGCATTCATGTGTCATTCCAGTTCTGATGGGGGAAAAGGATGCCCTCATGGCACGATACAGAGGTGGTGTGTCCTTTACACACACTGGTGAGCACGAGATCCCCTACTGGAGGTAATTCCTAGATGAGATGCTTGTTTTCACTTGGAGACTATACCTTGGTCTGCCTGGATGGGCCAACGATGCTGATCAACTCTTTTATTTCCACTAGGACCGATATATGTAGGGGTGAGAGGACACAATTATCGAGAGGTACTTTCCTAGGTGTGTACAACATCAGTTTAGAGAGCCGCAGGATCGGCCAGATGACAGCTCTGTGGCTGTCTTTTCTCGCAGCATGACATTCCGACTTTAGAGGTAGTTGATAGCTTTAGGCACTTGGTAGCCCGACCATGGGCTTATGATCAGGGCCTAGTAGATCCAGGCATTACTCAGGCCTACAGAGACTGGTTCAGACCTCCACTTTGGTTGACCATTCTAGGTGAGGATCCAGATCCACACAGATTCAGAGGAAGAGGGAAAGGACAAGGGCGAGGAACGAGGGTTGAGATTTGATAGGATCCACCAGTTGCACCCCCAGTCTTGCCAGGTCATGAGGATGTTCATATACAGGATCAGTAGTAGGAGCCACCACGAGATGAGGATCAACCTTGGGTGTAGCCACATGTGTAGCCACAGGGATAGGTAGATGCTTAGGATGCATTGATTTTGCAGCTGCAGGCCCAGGTTCATGCGGTGATAGTAGAGAGAGAGTAGCTCAGGGCCGAGAGAGATCAGGTCATGTAGCAGAGACAGAATATGGAGCTATAGGCAGCTACAGAGCTAGGCCGCAGACAACAGATCAAGAGCATGAAAACCTCCTCCTCCCAGGGTACAGTTCTAGTGCGATCCTATAGGGATGCCATCCCAGAGGTAGAGTAACACCGACATGCTTATCATGAGGCCGTACCCAGAGCAGAGTGGGTCCTAGATTATTTAGAGCAGGCCAGCCAGAGACCACTAGAGGGTCATGGTGATAGGGCAAGGGAAACATCCATCAATATCAAGCTTGATCGAGATGATACATACTTTTTGTGCCTTATGGGCTCGTTTTTGATAGCCTGATGGGAATTTTTTTGTACTGATTGACATATATGTACAGTGATCCAATTTATTCTTTGTACTATGACAGTGACATTATTGATGATATATATGAGTTGATGATGATTTTGATGCGATGCATTGTGTTCCCTTTTATGCACAGATGATTTATTTCTGATGATGATACATGCGTTATGATTATGACTAACAGATCTATATTATGTTAACCTATGATATGCAAATGTGATGGTTTATTTATAATAATGCAAAATGCAATGGTCCGATATGTGAAATGATATGCAGAATGATATGTAAATTATGCTTTATGAAATGTTAATGAATGGATGCATATATGAATTTTATATGTTTATGCTTGTGTGGAATGATTTATGCAATTTATGCAATGAATTTTTTATGATGTTATTTATGATATAATATGGATGATGAAATATGAAATACGATAGTCATAATATGATGCTAATGAAATGGTGTTAATGCATAATGAGATGGTTTTGTGGGATGCTTAGAATAATAAATGTTATTATCCTAAACGTAATAAATGTTGATGTATGTGATGCAATGATATGTTAATGTGTAATGTA
Organism: Sequoia sempervirens; assembly: GCA_007258455.2. Lineage (NCBI taxonomy): Eukaryota > Viridiplantae > Streptophyta > Pinopsida > Cupressales > Cupressaceae > Sequoia > Sequoia sempervirens. The sequence goes on from VDFB02353493.1 coordinate 67,621,893, forward strand.
ATGTGAATGTAAAGTGGTGAGATGATGCCATGATGTTATGCAAGTATGTATGCCTAATGAATTAAATGCTTATATACCTATTGATTATGCAAAAAGGATTATGAAATGCTTCTACAGATGTTATGCAATGATTTAGATGATAAATGGTGATATGAAATGGTTATGAAATGTAAGTGAATTTTTATTGATATAATACCATGAGATGCAATGTACTGGGTGAAATGCAATGACATGGATGTATCTATCTATGAAGAATATTTATGATAACCTGTTTATATATATGATGATAAAAATGCAATGCAAGTGCTTCCTATATGATATGTTTATGCAAATGTGTTTATGATTCCTATGTGATATGTTTATGTGATATGCCAATGATTTGTGGATGCAGAATCAATGACGATGATGGCGATGATGAACAACTGTCAGAGTACCTTGTTAGTGTAGTTAGTAAGAAAAGAAGAAGTCATTTCAACAAGACACAAGATGATGCAAATGCAAATGATGATGATGATGATTACTTGCTGAGGAATTGGGATTTTCAAAGGGCCAAATTTTCTTATGTTTGATAACACACCTAGCATAATGCATCAAGGTATAGAAAACCATGATGGTGTTGTACCCAGTGAGATGAACTTTGAATTGACATGTAGATAGGAGTATTCTTGCTCACACCTGACATACGAAAACCTTGCTAGGATGCACTTTAGAAATTTCAGACACCTCGAACCAAAACACAGAAAGGTAAACCTATCCCTGCAACAGTCAACAAGTTTCCCTAGACCTTTTTCATACATGCCTAACAAAGCAAGGATTCACCAAGGTTATATTACAAGAACGTCTAACAAGCATAGCAGACAAAATATAATGATCATTGCCCTATTCCTATTTCTCTAAATCCTCTATTTTGGGATATCATCGAGATGTCCTTGGAATGAGCGCAAATAAGATAAGCCAAAAGATAAAGACCAAGTAACCAAACAAACTGATGCTCTTCAATACCATTAATAGAAAAAGGATGTGTTTTCTAAGGATAAGAACTGAAACTTATTGCCAAAAGAAAATGCCCATGGTAGGAAGGATTCATCCTAGGACATGTTGGTGGATGGTGACACATCATTTCATTTATCTAAAGTGCTCTAAGGGATGATTGATATGGGACCGATTGGATGACAAGTTACCAATACGAAGAGATGACCAACTTGCTTACATATTGGCTTAGACTTAAGACTCGACGTTTGGAGTTTTACTTTTAATCGGCTAGACTTCTTTTCAACTGTTTCACCAAAGGTTGATGATGACGATCAATTTATTATGAGTGGTGTTATTTTGGGTGCAAGCGAGATGGGATGGGTGGATTTTTCAAATATTTGGATGTTTTTGACATTTTGAAATGTTTTGAGGCTGTTTTTGGTATTTTTTGAGATTTTGACCAATAGACTAACCTAAAGACCTATCCTAAGGGTCTCGAGGGTTGATCAATAGATTAGCCTTGCCTATGTTATATATGCAAAGACCATGTAGTTTGAGTAACGACCTAACAGATTTACAGATGATGATATACATGATGAGATGTCAGTTTATTATGGTGGACTCCTAAAGGACTGACCTTAGTGTCTCAGGGGATGATCAAAGATCAACCTTGCCTACATTCAAGCTTAGAGATGACGTAGTTCAACAAGACAACTCTATTTTTGGTTTTTTTTATTGACTTTTTAACATGTCTTTTTGGATTTTGATATGTTTTGCTGTTTTTTGATTTTTTGATGTTTTGAGGACTTTAAGATCATACACAAATCTGATTTGATAAGAACATGCCCCCAACGTGATGCAATAGAATACTTCGATAAAGGTAGGAAAAATTGACCTTGAGGATGGGTTGAGTAGTATTAGGAGGGATCATGATATGAACACATGACCAAGCTATGGTGCGGATGCAAGTGGATGAGTGATGGATGGAGACCTGAATGCAGTGGATGATGGAAGTGAAATGGATGGATGATGTCGAACAAGCCATAAAGATCCTGGTGGATGGAAAGTGCTTATTTACACAAGGCGCCTATTTGCTAGGTTTTCACTGAGGTACTTTCCCAAAGTGCCACCAAAGTGGTTTTCACTAGAGGACGATTTTTTTTCTTTACTATTTTCAATCCTTTTTCTAATTTTTTTGGATTTTCATATTTTTTAATTTTTTTGTTGTCACTAAGATGCCTGTTTGCCAGGTTTTCACCGAAGTAACCATTTTTTAAGGACTTTTTATAATTTTTTGGATTTTTTGGTTCTATACCTTGAAAGATTTAGGCATAAAACTTTTTGAGGTGGGAACTATTCATTGGCTCCTACAGAAGTTCCCATTCAGGTGTTGATAACTGATATGCCCTTGATTTGTAACTTTTCGTGATGACAAAAGGTCCTAACTAATTAGGTTTGAACTTTCCTTTGCTGCTTGGGTTTGGGACATTCTTTTGATTTTATTTTAAGACCAGTTCTCTAACTTGGAATGTCCTGCTTCTGATTTTCTTATTGTAGCTTTGTTTGAGTCTATTCGATAGACTTGTAAATGATTTAAAGCATCTGTTCATCTCTTGTCTAGTAGCTCCAGCTCATTTAGTCTTGATACCTGATACTCTTCATCCATGATGAGGTTTTGCAGTGTTATCCTTAGGGATGGGATCTTGATCTCAATAGGGAGAACTGCTTCTAATTCATAAACCAAGGAGAATGGGGTGGCACCAGTGGGTGTGCGGATGCTGGTTCAATAAGCCTAGAGAGTGGGATTAAGTTGTAGATGCCAATCATGACCTGCGTCATTGACTGTTTTCTTGAGGATTTTCAAGGTGGTTTTATTTGTAGCTTCTACTTGGCCATTGCCTTGGGGATAGTACAAGTTGGAGAAGTGATGCTATATTTTGAATTTCTCACACAAGTCGTGAACCTCCTGGTTCTTGAATGGTGTCCCATTATCTGAGATAATGGCTTGTGGGACACCGTAATGACAGATGGGATAGTTCAGGATGAATTTTGAGATCTACTTTCTAGTGATATACGTCATGGGTATGGCTTCTACCCACTTTGTGAAGTACTCAGTTGCAGTTATGATGAATTTGTGGCTATTGGATGAGGTGGGTGTGATTTCCCCAATGAGATCGAGTCCCCACTATAAAAAGGGCCATGGTGTGACGATCGGGTGAAGCTCTTGATTTGGAGCATGGATGAGCTCCCCATGCTGTTGACATTGTAAACACCTTTTAGCATGATCATGTGCTTCTCTTTCCATCATGGGCCAATAATACCCCATCCTCACCATTTTCTTAGCGATGGTCATTCCACTTGAGTGCGAACCACAGATACCGTTGTGTACTTCGGTTAGAGTAGTTGATGCCTCCTCAACATTTAAATAGTGTAGTAAGGTACCTTCTATGCTTCTACGGTATAGGGTATCACCTAGGATGAAAAATATGGATGCCTTTTTAATAAAGGTTCATTTTAGGTTTGATGGCAAGTCAGTGGGTATGATTCCTATTCAAAGATATGTGTAGATGTCATGGTACCAAGGATCACCGAGACCAACGATTTTGTACATGAATTTTGATTCTGGTACCTCAAATGCGGGAACAAGAAGCTACTCAATCAAGAATTCATATTTTGGAATGTTGTTGGGGATATTCAACAAGGATCCAATTGTCGCCATGGCATTTGTTGCTCTGTTGTTGGTTCTAGGAATCTGCTCAAATGTTATTTCAATGAAAGATTCTTTGAAAGTCTCCACCAATTTCTTGTATGGAGTGAGCTTATCATCCTTGGTCTTATATTCATTATTGACTTGATTTATAATCAACTGAGAGTCTTCATAGACTTTGAGAGCTATGATATTCCATTGTACTCCTATCATGAGACCTATGATTAAGGCCTCGTATTCTGTAATATTATTAGTGCAAGGAAATGCTAATTTGTATGACCTTGGTATGCAATCCCCTCATGGGGTGATGAAGAAGATACCAGCTCCTGATCCGTGCTGCGTGTATGTGCCATCGAAGTATAGTTTCCAGTGGTCTTCTACTTTAAGGTTAAAAATGGATTCATCTAGAAACTCTGAGACAAGAGGATTCTCAGAATAAATAGGTGCTTATGCTAGTTGATCCACAATAACCTGACCCTTGATTGCGTTTCTCTCCACATACTCAATGTCATATTCTGATAATATCATTACCCATTTTTCCATTCTTCCCGTGAGCATTGCCTTTGATAGTAAATATTTGAGGGGATCAATTCTCACGATGAGCTTGATCTTGTGTGCCAACATGTAATGTCTGAATTTTTGGGATGCAAACACTACTGTGAGGCATGCTTTCTCGATGAATGATTAGTTTAGCTCATGACCGACCATTGTCCTGCTAATATAGTAGATAGCCCTCTTCGTTATGTTTTCATCATGCTAAGCCAAGAGAGCCCCAAGGGCTGCTGCTATTGCCGACATGTATAAGATCAATGGCTTCTTTGGGATGGGTGGCATTAAGACTGGTGGTGTCAGTAGATATTCCTTGATTTTGTTAAATGCCTCTTTGCACTTTGTATCCCATTTGTATGCTACCACATTGTGGAGTAGGTGAGAATATGGGTTCTACTTGCCTACCAGTTGTGCTATGAATCGCCAGATGGATTGAAGTCTACCTTGGAGACCTCTCAATTGTTTTAATGTCTTTGGTGCTTCCATCTCAAAGATTCCTTTAACTTTTTCTGGATCCACCTCGATACCCCTCATGGACACTATGTATCCTAGCAATTTACTTGATTGTAAGTTGAAGACACACTTCTTAGGATTTAGTCTAACTTTGTATTCCTCTAGTCTGTCAAAGATAGCACTTAGGGTTGCTATATGATCTTGTCTTTTTCTTGACTTAGCTAGAATGTGGTCAACATAGTCTTTGACTATTTTATGAATCATGTCATGGAATGTCAACGTCATGGCCCTTTGGTATGTTGCTCCTATGTTCTTTAGGCTGAATGGCATCATGTTCCAGCGGTAGGTCCCCCATGGACAAGTGAAAGTCATCTTATGTTGATCCTCTTTTGCTATCATGATCTAGTTGTATCCTAAAAATTCGTCTATTAGTGATAGCATCTCATGTCCTTCTATCATGTCTACTATCATATCAATGTTGGGAAGTGGGAAATCATCCTTGGGATATGCCTTGTTCCAATCTCTGAAGTCTGTATAGATTTTGATGGCTCCATCAGGTTTTGAAACAGGTACCAAATTTGACACACATTCTAGATAATCGATTGGTCGGATAAATCCTGCATCTAACAACTTTTTGAGCTCCATTTTGACCAATACAATGATTTGAGGATGCATTTTTCGAGGCTTTTGTTTGATCGGTTTTGCTTCTAGATACATTTCTAAGTGATGAACCATAGTCTCTGGATCGAGCCCTGGCATGTGAGCATAACTCCATGCGAAGTTTATTTTCCTTTTCCTTAGGAATGCTACTAGGAGTTCTTGCTCTTCTGATAATAGTGATTCCACATAGAATGTGATATGCGGGGTCTCCTTTGTTCCTAGGTTGACCGGATTTTATTTTTCGGCCAAGACTACTGACTTCTCCTGATGAATAGCTCTTAAGGGAAGATTGAATCCTTCATCCTCGGGCACCTCATAGAGGTCTTCACCATTGGATACATCCTTTATTTTTACTATTTTCTTGTCAGAGAGTGCCACAGTGTGGTTTTCACTCAAGGACTTAGATATGATTCTTAGTTTCTCATTTTTGTGACTGAAGGATTCAATTGTTTCCCCATAATAGGCATGTGTGTCCAACTCCATTATAAACCCTGCTTTGTGATCCCCTTCTGGAATGTTGTCCTGCAATCCCATGAATTCTAAGAGTGCCTCGTCGTTTTTGAATGTATCAAGAACCGGTGGTCCTCGTTGGTCATAGTCGATCAGTTGGGGGTACACTAAATGGATCTCATGATTTTGATGGTTTGTTTCAAAGGAGAGGGTGTTAATCATACATAGGGTGGTATCCTCAAATAACCTAGGTAGATTGGTCATGGTATCCTCGTCATCACTACTAATATAGGCATCAGTTATAAAGTTATGTATGTCTCTATCTATAGATATTAGTGAGCGTACTTCTGCTAGTATTGGCTGAGGAGAAATATTAACTGTTCTAACCAGAGGACTTCGGCCATGTATGGTTATACTTGGAGGGGTACATCCAAGGCCAAGATTTTTTATAGGTCGCATCTTTGGCATGATAGGTATTATGATCCCATTGTCATTTTGTCCCAGTCTTTGATTTCTATCGTAGCCCATTGTAAGCATCATTTGCAAACCCTTGCTTGTCTCATCCATTGGTAATTTAGGTGTTGGTCTTTCATCTTGATATAGCATGTGTGATGGATCTACTTCAATAACCTAATGGCCAAGGTCTCCCCATCTTGTGAATTCAGGATAGTCTTCAAGAAACATTTGTGATGTGGAAGCTTGGTTTTCTTGTGGACGTCCCCATGATCTAGGAGATTGTGGTAACTCCCCTATCACAAAAGCATTATTAGGGAGTTTGTAGTTTCCACAACCATCCTCTTGGATGATGAGCTTGATGTCAGAGATGATGGGGATGGTGGGGATGGTGGGAATGGTGGGTGTCTCTATCGCAAAAGTGGACATGAGAGTGGCGGGGTCAATATATGGTGTGGATGGGCCCTCATCATTCTTTGGCACTTAGGGAATTTTGTGATACTTTGCTTCAAGATTTTTGCAATATGAGAAAGGTTTGGGATCTCCATGGATGGTAACCTCTTGTCCATTATGTGTAAATTGCACACATTGGTGGAAGGTTGATGCTACAACTTTCATCACATGGATCCATGGGCGTCCCAAGAGGATATTGTATGGCAAGTCAAGGTCCAAGACCTGACAAGTGGTTTCCATGAGATTCGACCCTACTTGAATAGGGAGTTTAATCATGCATTGAGACACTCTTTCTTGGTCATCATATGCTCTTATCGTGATGCCCTTTCCTTTGTCAATGGAATCTTCTGATATTTTCAACTGCTTGATGAGGCTTAGGGAACATATGTTCAAGCCAGCACCTCCATCCACCAAGACCCTTTTGATTTTGCTCTTGTGTACAATGGCTTCCAAGTGAAGTGCATGGTTGTGAGATGGTTGGGTGGGGAAATCTTAATTAGAAAATGTAAGGAGGTTATGCGTTATGATATTTCTGACCATAGCTTGGAATTGCTCTGCATCGAGATTTGCAAGGACAGTGGATGAGGCTAATGCTTCCTTGAGGATCTTTTTATGCGTAGATGCGATTTTTAACAACTCCATGATCGAGATGTGTGCTGGTGTTCCCTTGAGTTGATCTAAGACATTGTAGCCATTAGGAATGGATCTAGATGAAGGGACCCTATTTGGTTGGGATGACCCTGCAATGGTGACTTTTTCGCCTCTTGTGGTGACTCCACAATCTTCAGCATGGGCGCCCTTGATGGTGATGACCATGTAGTCTTCATTTAGGGAGGCAACGACTGTTTCATACACATGATTTACACTACCCTTCCCTTTATCATTTTTATTCCCTTTGTTGCCATGATTCGGCATCGGATTTGTGTAGATTTTAAGATCCTGATTTTCAGTAGGTTGTTCCACGTTTATGATTTTCTTATCAATGAGATCTTGGATGATGTTTTTGAGTCTCATGCAGCTGTTTGTGGTATGGCCTTTGATTTTATGAAATTCACAAAGTTGATTCTCATTATACCAAGGAGGTTTGACATCGGGTTCTTGGTAATTCTCAAATGTAGGAGGCTTGAGTTTTTTGTCAATCAACTTTTTCATTATGTCTTTAAGGGGCTCCCCCAAAATGGTGTATTTTCATTTTGGATAACTTTTTCTTTGTGGTGGTCCTCTTTGGTCATTGAGATTATTGATGGTTGGATTGTTATTGGGTTGGTGTGTTGTGTGATGGTGGTTTTGGTGTTGAATTTTGATTTGTGGTGCGTATTATGTTGGTGTGGGGTACTAATGACCACCTTGGCATCAATGACACCATCATTAGTAATTTTTTTGTTCCTTTCCCACGTGTGAGGTTTATCATTGTAATTTGATGGTGGGTGGTTGTTTTTCTATTCATGGTATGATTTTGATTCTGTGGGTTGAGTCACAAGGGCTCTTTCAATGCTAAGCGCCTTGGGGATCAACTGATTATATGTGGTGATACACTGAACCTTGAGATGAAATTCCAAGCGTCCTTCAAGGTTGGCTATGATGGTGCAAAATTGTTGTTCTTCTGGCATGGTCTACTTGCTTTAATTGGCCTTGGATTGCCATCATTGTAGGAATGAGGTGAATGACTCACCCTTTCTTTTTTTAGAGCGTAGAGTTCTTCGAGACTAACATCCATTGTAATGTTGCATGCATAATTTTTAATGAATGCATCCCTAATTTCTTGGAATTTTCTAATTCTTGAAGTTAAGTGAGAGAACCATTCTATAGTGTGGCTTACCAAACTCCTAGGAAATAGCTACATCAAATACGTATCGTCGTATGCAACCTCCATGCAATGAACTTGGAATTCCTTGATGTGATCTTCAAGGTTTCCCATCCCTCAATATTTGTCAAATTTTGGGATTTCAAATCCCTTAGGGAATGGTTTCATTATTAAGCTCCTATCAAATGGATAGGGACACAAGTTGCTTGGTGTTCTGGTTGTTCGTCCTAATTGAAGGTCGAGCACTTGTTGTGAGAGCAACCGAAGTTGTGTCGTCACATCATTTTGGAGATCAGGGAGTGGGATGAAATTGTTTTGGGGTGTTTCAATCATGGGTTGGATGGGTGGGTCGGTTGGTGCGTTGTTTGATGGTATCTGCATGTTTTGATGAGTGAGGTAGGCTTCCACCTATTTTTGTATGAACAACGCTTGTTATTGATCTTTTTGTTGTTGTGCTAAGATTTGTGCTTGTTGTTGTGCTTGTTGTTGTTCTAACAACGCTTGTATTTGTGCTTGCTATTGTTCCAACAACGCTTGTTGTTGGGCTGCTAATTTTTCTACTTCTTGCTACTCTTGGTATTGCTTTAATGCTTGCTAATATGCCTGCAATTGCACTGCTTGTCTTTGTGCAAGAAGTTGTGCTTGATGCTAGGCTTGTTGCGCCTGATATTGAGTTTGCGCTTGAGCTTGTTCTTGAGCTTGCACTTGTGCTACTTCTTGCTGCAATAGGAGCTATGTTTGAGTAGCCCTTTGTGCTTGTAATGCTTGCAATTCCTATGTGGCTTGGGCAGCTTTTTGTTGTTGTTATTGCAATAATACTTGAGCTTGTTGTGCTTGTAGGGTAGCTTGGGTAGCTTGGGCAGCTTGCACAACTTGAGCAGCTTGCTGAGTAGCTAATTGTTTAGCTTTTTCTTTTTGAACTTGTTGGTATCCTCTTTGGAAAGCAGCTTGCAATGCTGTGTTGTATTGGCTTGATGTGGTGAAAGTTGGTGGTGTTGGAGGTGGTGGTGGATTTGGAATGGTGTTTGTGAAGGTGGTGTTGATGTTTTGCATGATGGATGATGATATTGATGTGATTGGTCCTTGAGAGACCATGCTTTGTGATGCTAAGGGGGTGTTTGATGGTGTTGCCATTGCTTTTTTGTTTGTCGTTTGTTGTTGTGATATCAATGACAAGTTTTGAGCATTTGGCATAGTGCTTTGATTGATATTTGGGATAGTGGTTTGATTGATACTAGGTAGAGGGGGAAGCCCTAAACAAAGGAGTGGTGTGGATGATAATGGAAATGGTGGGAGAGGTGGAAATGTAAGGGGTGTGAGTTGTTGCGAGAATGTCGTGGTGTCGAATATGCCCCCTGGTCCGAACTTATCTCCATCTTCTTGTGAATTTGTGAGAAGAGATGTTTGTCATGTTGCGTGAAAAAATGATGATGATGGATCGTGATGGAAGGTGAGAGGAACATTTTTGTGTAATGGGTTTTGGGGTATGTTTTGTTCCAAGGTGGTGTTTGCATCCAGGTTTTGATTATTAACAAGGGGTTGTGCTTGAAGAGAATTGAGGAATGTGTTTCCCTTGTTAACATTAGGTTGGGTTGGAGAAAATGATGTTGTGATTTACAGAATGTTTTGCGTGATGTTTTGAGATGGGGGTGTAGATGAAATGGGGATGGTGGATGAGATTGGAGGAAATGATGTTTCTACTATGGTACTCACATCAAAATCTGAAGGTAACTTGCCCCCTTGCTTTGCTAGCTGAAGCATGTATAACGAAGGGTTAAGTCTCATCATGATGTTGATGATTCTATGGCTATCCGGATTTTGGAGCATTTCAGTCATTTCCTTGTGAGAGATTCCAAAAGTAAGGTCCTCTCCTTGGTTTTCTTCTTGCGAATTTTGTGATGATGAGAGGGGCAACATATTACTTGATTCGACAGGATTCATTTTTGTGTTTGTTTGGCTAAGATTGCTTGAAGCGGGTGTTTCTTTGTTGGCTTCCATACTCTTCTTGTATTGAGATCTAGTTAGAACCATAAAACAAGGATCAATATTCAAGAATATGGGAAATGAATCTCTTGATTCTTTGGATCAATCTTTATTTTATGCCCCAAAGTAGAAATTTTTAGGATGCCTTGAGGATCAAAGGTAATGATATGATGATGATGTTAGGGATGGATGATATGGATGTCTTTGGCTTTTGATAAATCTTGAATGAGATACTAGGCTTTTAGGACTTGCAAATTTTGATTTTGATTTTGTTTTTTTGGATTTGAGGTTTTGTCCTTGATATTGATTTTGATTTTGTTTTTGATTTTGAACAAAAAGACCCTAAGATGTTGGATTATGATCTAAGGGATAGCTTTTTTCAAAGGATGATGATTTGAGTATGTGTGAGGAGAAGGATGCATCTACCCACACCTACAAGATAATCATTTCACTAAGTATATGAAGAAGGATTCGTCAACATATACTAAGCTAGACAAGATGATTTGGATAACTTTTGACTAAGCATATGCAAAAGGATGCATCTACACATACCTAGCCAAAGGTGATTTTGATAATGTTTTCAAGGATTTAGTCTCAATGATTTTGATGATTTTGATATTGCCACAAAGCCTAGTATTAATGATGATTTCAAGATTTTCCAAAAGGTGATGGTGAGATGATTTTGTTTTGATGTTTTGGAGGATGGATGGAAAATATTTTGATTTGCCTTGATCCTAAGATGAACCTAAAAGAGATAGTTTTTTTTCCTAGACCTAGGTATTGAAGAGCATGCAAATGCTTCCTAAAGACCTTTGTGACCAAGAAATGATTTCATTTGAACATTCATTTTCGGATTTCCAACCAATGATTTTTTGCTTTTGGGGTTATGAGTCTTCAACACATATGAAAGTTCATTTTGCTTAGCTTTGCTTAATGTCGTTATTTTACCAAAAACACTTTCTTTGATTAGGTTTTCAAACTAAGATGTCCAATTTCTTAATTTCTTCAAACCCCATAAGATATGTTATGTGGAAATTCAATGAACTTAAGGCAAGGGTTTTCCTATTGTTTACTTAAGGAGACAAATTGAGATATAATCCAATGTTTAGAAACCTCTAAGGACATGAATCCCAAGGGAAAGCAATAACATATGGATTGATTCAATGGTATTTGTCTTCAAAAGGGGTTTGAAATTTGGATGAGGTTCAAATGTTTGTTTCCATAATGTTTTCGATCAAGCAATTCATTTTGTAACCCAAGAAGAAGTACAATCCTATGGATGTGTAAGACAATATTTGTTGGATTCCCACTTGGACAAATCTAGCTACACTTATCTCTAGCAAATGGTTAGATGCTTGACCGCACTGGCTCCCCTCCATGACACTCACTTATATGGGGAAACCAAGCATCAACACCCGTGAAACTCCCATGGCATGTTTTCCATTTCTACTAGAAGATCGTAAAAGTGTGGGGTGGCTTGAGAATGACCGTTCTTGCACCAACAAATAGATTAAAGTATTTTGGAAAATTCTAACACATGGGTTTTAGTAAGGACTTTCCGTTCATAGAGATTGACCCATATGGCAAGAGTCCCCTTTCAAATCCATCTTGTCAGAATCAACTACGTGATATTGGCGTTTCTTCCAATATCCACATTTATATTCCGGTTGGAAATACTCTTGGCTTTAGAGTGTTACTAGTTGAGTCGTTCCCTTGGCTGAGTACTTTTTCCCCAAGGCAAGCCCTCTAGGATAAACAAAAGTGATTGAAGAACAATATTCGTAACTTGATCAATCCTTGTTGGCAACAAGGAGAGAGAATATATGCAACAATGCCCCCACTCACACTCGCACAAGATGGTCAATTTTAAACCCAAATCAAAGTGTGGAGGTGATTGCTTTGTCTCACCCTAAAGTCATGAAAAAGGCTTTTGATTCTCAAGATCGCTATAAAGTGCGAGAGAAGTGCATACGTACTTTTTCAATGGCTTTAGTTTAAGTAAGACCTCACGAAAAAAAAGTTACATTTGTTCTTTTTAAATCCCCAAAGAAAAATGTGAGTTCCTTTTAGAGCACCAAACCACAAGTGTAAGACATTTTTTTCAATTTGTTAATCCAAGAAAAAAAGTCTAGTAAGTTGTGATCCTAAGGTTTTTTTTAGCCCCTTTGCAAGAAATAAACAAAAAGATTCTTTTTAAACCCAAAGGAAGATTAGTGTCCTAAGAAAGAAGTGCTAATAATTCCTTGAAGAAGTGTTAAACAAACACTAAAGTGTTTAAAAATAGTTTGATTGGACAAAATATCATCATCATGCTCCTTCTTCCCTTGTTTTCGATTTCCAACCTATAAGTGAGAAAAACTAGTCAGATTCTAGAAAATACAGAAGTTAAAAACCAGAAAAAAGAACATAAATTAATCATAAATGAAAAGCACTTGCTAAAATCAAATTTTACCTTTTTATTGTCTCCCAGCATCGCAACTCGCAATGGCATCGCATTTTGGTCTCTCAATGCTGCTTACTAGTTAGCGATGCTCTATGTTGGGATAGAGAGCTCAACCGGGTCGCTCTTTTCAACTCGCGTCGTAGTTTGCATCCAGCGTCGATGTTTAATATTTTTTGAAAAATTTTGCAGGTTGGCGAGTCCAGCGGTGGAGTTTAGAATTCAAATATTTTGGCGGGGTGAGTCCATTGTCGAAGTTTTTGTTTTTAGCGGTGCCATATAGCGACATTGATGAGCCCGTAGTGCCAAAACAACGACGCTGAGCTCCCAGCATTGGAATTTTTTGTGTGTGCATGAAAATGCAATTTTTTTGAAAAAAACTGATTGAAAGTGAGATGCAGCCCTCCTTCTAGTGCCAAATGTGTGAACCTTTTTCCTAGTACCTGCAAAACAACATGAGTAAACAAGTTAAACAAGGAATTGCAAGCTAAAACAAGGATTCCCCATGAAATCTATTTACAAACTCAAAATAGGAAAGAAAACAATGAAATAGCTTGAATCCTAATTTAAATATGCAAACTCATGATCCCATGGGGGAATTGGTGCCAATTTGATGTGAAAATTTTCCCTTTCCCAATTCCTATGATGAAATTTTGATATGTTGAAGATGATGTTGATCCACTTTGATGAAAGATGAGAACTCCAAGCCAAATCTGCAAAAATCCTAGCTAAGAATTCAATGATGGATGGAAATGGCTAAATATTTTAGTATAATAACTTTGCAATGTTTGTAGATGATGAAATGAAGATATGAGCCCTTTATTTATAGAATTTCAAGATGGATGAATGTCCAAATTTGAACAATGTGGGACTAACATTCATCCAATGATATGATGCCACTTGTCAAGCTATGAATGGATGATGGATGTGCAAGATTTGGGGTTTGTGCCAATAAATGCAAATATTTGAAATTCAAATTTGTTGAAATGACATGTAAGAGGGACAATAAATGCCACTTGGCTCAAGATGTAAGATTTTATTGCCTTGTTGGATGTACATGTTGACTTGGAATTTTTGAATTCAAATTGAGAGAATATTCCAAAAGATGCCTTGTGAGGAAAATAGAGATTTAATAAATGAATTAAATCTATTTTCATGTGCAACTTGCATTATCTATAGGATGTGACATGAGATGAGATTAAATTAATCAAGGGTTATTTAATTTAATGAGAGAGGTTAGATAATGTGACCTATTTGACTCAAATTTATGGATTTATTTTAAATCAAATAAGAGAGGAATATGACAAGAGATTAATTAAATAAGGATTTTGATTTATTTAATTAAAAGAGATGGTGTTAGATTCAATCAAATAAGGTTTTTATATATTTAATTTAATGAACAAGCTTTAGAGATTTAATCAAATAAATTGATTATTTAATTAAATAGGGATAATTAGATCAAATGGATTGATTTAATTAACAAAAGAGATTGACTTAACAAGATAAAATGATTTATTTAATTAAGAGACGAATATTGATGAATTTAATCAAATAGGGGAATTTGATTAAATGGTTAGACCGAGGGATGATTCAGGAAGAAACGATGTTAGTGAGTTAGGATCAAATGCACGATGTCAATCAGTATATTTTACGTGTCTACAGTAAGAAGCTCAAGCCAATCAAGTATGGTCCTTTTGAGGTCTTAAAAAAGATCGGTACCAATGAATTTTTCCTAAATATACCTCATATGCATATCTACTCAATGTTTAATGTTGAGAATTTGAATTTTTATGAACCTCTAATGATACTAGATGAGGAGGTTGATGTTCAAGTTCCTTCTATTGATGATTTATCACCTAGGTACATGAATGAGCTGTAGGAAGATGTCATCCTAGACAAATGTTAGAACTTCACAAAGAAGAGTTGTTGTGTACCTCAAAGTGGGACTAAAAGGGATGAATCCTAGCAAAGAAAAGTGGATAGAGGTTGGAATAGTGAGGGAGCTCTACCCTCACTTACTTTTTGTGTAGACAAGATTTCAGAGGTCCAAAAGATCTCTAATGGGGAGGATTGATCCAGGTGGATATGTTCACCAAAAAATAAATTATTCTAGATGGTTCAATAGTCAGCACCATGTTAAAGAGTTCTCTAATACAAACCCAATGCAATTTGAATCATCTTGAAAGGATTCATATGCTCAAGATATGGCTGGTCAAAGTAGGGGTTCCAAATGGTGATTCTAAGTGAAAAAATTGATCTAAAAAATGGTCAAAAACAACATCACATCGAAGATCTCATCGCCATGATTCCAATGCAACTTGAATCATGTCAAATGAAGCTCGTACATAGAAGATATGGCTAGTCAAAGTTGAGGGTTGGCCATGCTAACTTGGAAATACAATGATGGTGTTAGCATGTTGACGTGGTAGGAATGGATGACATAGTAGGTGTTGTTGATGTAGATCAATGATGCTCTGACATGTGGTAGTATGGACCATGACATGGAAATTTATTATGTGGACATGTGCTAGTGACTTTGCAGTGTGGTGGACCAATCAAAGTATGACACATGGAGCCTCATGGACCTCCCTCTAGACGCATTTGTTGTTGTTAAAAAATATCAATTGAGGGAATTTAACCCCCAATGCACCACTTGCAAAAAAAACACTCCACCATTGAACCGTGAGATCTTCTCAATCTAAATATAGCCATCAATTTTATTTAATAAAGGTCAAATCCATATATGGAGGGGTGGTAGTTTGAACCATCAACTCCTCCACTCCTATTATCACTCCTTACTAATGCACCAAGCAACAAAATTGAGAAATAAGTAGAGGAAGTTCATTTTGAATAGAAGTTAAAGCCAATTAGTATATAAAAATGGGAGTAAGTGGTTTTGAACCACTGACCTCTGAGATACAAGCACCTAGAAATTACTTATTGGCACATGGATTCTAATGTTGTCATTGATGGCAACTGAAGTCATTACCTTGGTTCATAGATCAAAACTTGGTCATACTGGTAGAAGGAGTTGAGAACAAAGTTTTACAGGCAGAAAGCATGAAGAACGGGGTATCTGGTTACTACATAGATCTATTTTCTTCACTAGATCATCTTTTTGAGTTGTGGATCCCTAGGACAGTTTTTTAACCATGTATGTTATCTTATTATTGAATTTTGTGATGTTGGATTAATCGGTGTATGAGTTAGGAGATCCAACAAGATTTTTTTTGTCTATTTGTTCATTATGGCCAACCTAGTTAGTGTAGTGTGTTGCAGATGTATAAGGGATTATTTTTTAAATGTATCTATGTTTGAGAATTTTATTTTGGGTCCAAGCTATGTCATGGCTGACTTGTATGGGTGTGCATCATAAATTGTTCATGACTTGAGCTGACACATGAAGAAATTTTTTGTATTTTATTGGAGGCTGACTTGTAATGATAACATCCTTGATGCAGATATATATAAGTTATTAGTTATATCATTTTGTGAGGAAGTGGTTTGTGTAGAAGTGTGTTTCAAACATTAGAATGTTGATTAGGCAATTATGCACAGTTTCACTTGTGCATTAAAGTTTTTGGTAGAGCGAGTTTGTGGAGAACATAGAAAAATTGTTGAATCAGTCAAAAGGATGGATGATTGACTACAAAGCTTAACCAGAACTGTAATCAAGCATTGTTGTTGCTATTATATTAGTTCACTCTTTTGGATTCAATCCAAATCATTGTAAGGTAGTGAGCTCTAGGTAGTGTGCCTGAATGCAAGTGCATTCCCATTTTGTAATATTTCTTTTGGTTATACTCATATTATATTGTGGATTGGCCATCCACCGTAGTTTTTACCCTAACAAGGTTTCCACATAAAATTTTTGGTGTTGTGGTGTTGTGATTGTTTTCCTTCTATTCATGCACATCTCTTTTATTGAATGCTTAAGTGAGTTATAGATCAGAATAATAAAATTAATTTTTTCCACAACACTGATTCACCCCCCCTCTCAATGTTGCTTGTTTCCAACAATTGGTATTAGAGCTAGTTCCTTGGAAGAATTCTAATATCTTGGGGAGATATTGGAAGTATTTTTTAAATGGATACAAGAAGTCTTCAACAACAACTCATAGTGGCCCTTGATGATCTTGACTAGTCAAATTCTGAGAACTAGGTGTTGCAAGAAAATATTGAGAGTGCAGAGAAATTCATTCAATCATTGAAAGACAAAATCAATGAATCAAGAGAGAAAAGGAAGGAATTGTGTGATCATCTTAAGTAGAAGAACAAAAGCATGGAAGATGGACAACTCAGTAATTCCCTGAAAGAGAAAATAAAAGAATGTGAAAATTTTTCTAGTGAGAATGTTTCCCTGAAGCATGAGATGGAATCCATCATGATGAAAATGACTAAGGTGATTGAGTATAGAAAAAATAATGAAGAAAAGCTTGCACAATCCTTGAAAGAAAAGTCTGAACAATGTAGTTGATTGGACATTGAATTGGAGGAATCTAAAAACAATGAAAAAGTTCTTGAAAAACAACTTGATGATCTCAAAAATAAACTTGTTGTTGTGAATGAGTACAAGGAGAAATTCAAAGCAAGCTCAACCAAACTTGATGAACTGATTAAAGGGTAGAGGAATGATGGTGATAAGCGAGGGCTTGGATTTGAAGGAGAAAGTTCTAGATCTGGACAAAAGAAAAATAGACAAGGGAGATTCGGGCAAGGAAATCAGATGATTAGAGCTAGAAGAAATCCAATAAGACAACCAAATGCTCAAAGATTTAATGGCTACTATTATGATTGCAACAAATTTGGTCATATGGCTTGTTAGTGGAGGAGTAGGATGAACACAAGAGGACCATCATTTTAAGGTCAATGCTTTAATTGCCATAAGTATGGTCATAAGTCAAGTGCATGTAGAATTGTGATGAATAACTTTCATAGAGATGTCAGATTCTATCCATGCAATAGATTTGGACATGTTTCTAAGCAATGTAGATCAAGACAAAATTAGTGGAATAGCTGGCCTAGACAGAGAAGCGTTGTGTGCTACAACTGCAACAATTTTGGCCACACAGCTAGATTTTGTTGAAACAGAAGAGGTCCGGTAAAATAGAACATGCAGTAGGATGTTAAGGTAAAAAGTAAAGTCATTACTGATGTGATCAAAAGGAAAATGAAGAAGAAATGGGTGAAGAAGAATCCCTTTGTTGAAGCAAATATGATTGCACCAGAAGAAACTTTTGGTAATCCATTAGGGAATTAGTTTTAGGCCTACTGGCCTAGGGGGAGTTGTTAAGTAAATATTTTAAACCCCCTGTCAGTGATTGGTACTGGAATCTAGATGAGTCCAGTAAGTGTATTGATATTTTTTAGATGTTGTTTAATGAATTGGAGGAAGTATTGAAGAATTTTTGAGATCTGTAGAAGAATCATCTATCTCTATACATGAAAGATAGGAAACTAGATGAATTAGGGTAAAGAAATTTATTGTGACAAAAAGGAGTTAGGTTTGTGGATGATAAAAGAAAATTTTCTTCCCTTGTTTGTCACTTTGCATTTTGGAGAAAAGCAATTTGGAGAGCTCTGGAGTGAATTTTTTTGAATTGTGGAGAGATTCTAGTGTGAAGGAGGATCTGTGATCAAATTTTGTTCTAACCCTAAAAGGTATTTATCGAAAATCCTGTGAATTTGTTAGATTGCAATCATGTCTTCTCCTCTGGTAGTTGAAGTAAAGGATAGGCTAGGTCCATATTTTAAATGACATCCTTATAAGTCTGTAGAGATAGAGCCCTTAGGTGTGTTTTCATCTGTGTTGTATGAAGTCCTACACATTGAAGATATTAAGGCTTATATACATGAAAATATCAAAGAATTGGGAAGTTCTCATTTGATAAATCTATATTCTCATCACATAATTCAAGAAGATCTTACTATAAAGCCAAAATTTAAAACCTTAGAGGAAAAGAAGTTTGTGTAGTTCACAAAATTTCTAATATTTGAGGAAAATAAATGGATTTGATATTTGTTGAGTCATTTTCATGATGAATTTATGTGGCTAGATGTGCCATTTAAAATCACAAAAGAGGTTATATGTGTAGTCACAGGTCTAAATTCCAGTGGTAGACTTCTAGTTTTGAAGTTTGTAAAGAATGATAAGGTCACTGAGGAAATAGGTGCTCAATGGGACAAAAGGGAAATGAAAATAGAGGATATTGTTGTAGTAGATGTAAATTTTGCATCAATGGTTTTTGGGTATAAGATCTATCACTCAAGTCAAGAGAACTTTGTATCTGGTATGGCTATCTATGTAGCCTATGAGATGGTGAAACAAAATGTAGACTATGATTTGTGTGAATTACTCAAAAGTCAATTAATGGAAAATATAGGGAAAACCAAGAAAGACAAGAAGAATACCTTCAAATACAGTAACTTGCTGCTATGTTTGTTTTTCTACTTCTTGGATGAGGTTCCAGGAGTTGGAAAAGTTCATTAGCACATTGATGAGCCGGTAGCTGCTTAGATAAGGAACATTTTGTTTGGTTTAGGTGATCATCAGACTCAGAATACCACCCTCTAGGGATACTTTAAAAACTTCCATAATACGATGCATGCCAAGGAAATAATTCCTACCTCAATTGTAGAAAAATACAAAGATATTATCTACTTCATGGTAGACATTGATCAATGCCATATGGAAGTTGTTGATCCTAGAACAATTTGGATCATGCCTATGGGATACAAAGTAGAGGAGAAAATTTTGAAAATGTATGCAGAACACTTGTTGAGTTCACCTCAGGATCTAGGAGAAGAAATATTTGGAACTTATGTAGAGAAAAGTATGCAAGTACATATTGATCTCAAAAAGCCCATGATAGCCAGGAGAGTAAGAAAAGAGGTAGAAATATTTGAAGAAAATATGGGCATACTTGTGAAGAAATTGAAAGAAGTGAGAAGGAAGAGAGAAGAAGCTAAAGCAGAAAAAGAGAAAGAAAAAATAGATTCTGCTAGTCTAGGAACATCCTCTCCCCGCACTAGATCTACTAGGAGTTCCCCTGCAGCCCAACCAGCTCAAGCCAAGGCTTTCAAAAAAAGAAAGAAGAATAAAAGCACAAGAACATATGAGCATGTTTCTAAAGATGAAGAGGAAGGGACTAAATCATAAGAAGTTGTAAAAGAAATAAAGGTTGCTAGGACTCAGCCTGTCAAGTTAAACAAGAGAAAATCTTCCAGTAAAGAAGCGGAGAAAAAGGAAAAAGTTGAAAAACCCCATATGTCAGCTGAGGAAGCTGAGAATGTAGTTGTCAAAGATGGTAATCTCAATCCACTCTGTGAATGGTATGAATGTTTTGATGAATCTGGTTAGAGGACTCTTGAAGAGGCCACAATAAAACATATGAATATTTTTAATAAAGTTCTTGTTGAAATCATGTCTAGCTTGCCCAAGAGTCTCTATAATATTTTGGAGTCTAGAAGGATAAGTGCCAGAATAGAAGAAGAGAACATTAGGAAAATAATTCTTGCTGATTTATGTCTGGAGATGTCAATAGAGGAGATGAATTCACTCCTTGAAAAGGTCAAAAAGGAATTCAACAGCAAGACAAGGGTGAATAGAATCATGATTGGTGAGAATGATGTTGTTAAGGAAACCAAGAAGATTCTGGAAGAGTTTATGTCAAAGAATAAGATAAATGTTGAAGAAGTGTATACTGAATATGAGGCAGTGAATGTTGATGTTGAAAATTTTCAAACTCCTACTGAAGTGGAAAAGACAGGCACCTAAGGAAGTTGAAGTTCCTAAGGAGGTATTAGCCGAGGAAAAGGAGGCGCATATTGAAAAAGTTGAAGTGCCTAAAGGTAATCCTGAAACAATCCTTGTAGAACCCAAGGTTGAAGAAGAAAAAGTTTAAGAAATTAGAGTAGAGGCAGTAAAGATATCTTTGATGGAGCAGCGAGAAAAATCAGATCCTGAATTGGATGAACGCTCAATCAATCTATCCACTTTGTCCCCAATTCAGATGATGAAGGTAGCTTCAATTGCTCAAGCCAAAGCCAGTGAGAAGATTCTAAAGTCTCACATAGAAGACAGTGAATTGCTAAGCCTTGCATCTAGAGTTCTATAGAAATTAATGCCTAGCCATGTTATGGATTTGTTGGGTTCCTCTTCTGGTGAGGGTATGTGCAGGGTCATGATGGGCCAAAAAGTGGCAATATGATGGGTATGTGGCTAATGAATTTTTTTTAACCCAAAATTGATGAAACAAAAAGGGTTTTTAAAGGAGATTCTCAGCTTTCTACCAATATAAATTATGCTTTACTTTGAATTTAATAAGTAATTATTATTCATTTTCTATTTGAATTACAATTAAAGTCTTGATTGATAGGTTGATTGAAAAACATCTATAGCTTTCAAACCGTATCACATTTTTTGAATCCAAAACATGTGTCACATTCTATGCTTCATATAATATAGGATTAAAAAAGAAAATGAATTTCATGATTTTTTGATCAAGTTAAGGTGGTCGACATGAAGTTTTTATATTTTTTAAAAGTTGTAATAAAAAATTCATAATTAATTATTTACTTGGAAAAAAATTACAAAAAAATATGCATCACATTGGGACATGAGTCCTCTACTTATATCTAAAATCTTATAAAAAAAAATTATTATTTTATTGTGGTTAGGATGTTGAAACAAACACATACTAATTTTTTCCCTGAAATTTAAGTACTACTACATTGAAATTTCAAATTTTCACCAAATAGTTTTTTTTAAAAAACAAACCTAGTAGTTTAGAAACTATATTCAATTTTCTATAGATTCTATTCTTACATATTTTTGAAATAATATAGGTAAATTATTCAAATTTTTACCTCAAGTTGCCTAACTCTGATTTTTCTAAATTTTTTGCCACTTAAGGGCCTATTTTTTCCATGATGATCCTACACATACCTGTGAGCTAAAGAAGCTGATAAATTTTGTAAGCTCTCACTTTGAATCTTTTGAGAAATCATCCTTGATTAAGGTGTAGAAGGAGTTCAAGGAAAATAGATTAGGTAGTTTGAAAGAACTAATTGCAAAAGACAAAACTCTTTTAGCCACCTGCATTAAAAATGTTCAAGATACTTTGCCTAAAGGAGGAAAAGTGTATAAGTCTTGTTTAGTCTTGTCTAAATTCATTGAAGAAAATGAAAAGATGGTGAAGGATATTGAGAAACAGTTGGTCACTATTTCTAATGCTTTTGACCCATTAGCTGGTAATGTTAGTGAACAAGAAGGTCAAGTAATGTCTTTTCTTGAAAAAGTAAAGAGTTTGAAGCTTGAAAATGAAAGGATTGTTGGGAGAGTATGTGAACTTAGAGGACTATTCATTCCAAAGATTGAAATAATGGTGAATGCATTGAAAGAGGCTAAAGATGCTATGGCCGCTCCTTACCCAACAAATCTTGAAGCTGCAAAATTTTTGTCTTATCTACTTTATGGTCACATAGCCATTTTGGAAAGTTTGAAAAGTGTTTGGAACTCAAACTTAAGTGTGTTGAATAATGAATTTGCAGATGTCTTCAAATTTTTGTAAAGCATAGGTTATGTTTGCATAGTCTTGAAATTTTGAAAATTTGAAAATCCCAATTTTTTCATTGATGTCAAAGGGGGAGAGAGTGTAGTGAAAAATGCCATGACATTCTAAGGGTAAGTACTGTTTTGAAGAGAAGTTGTGTTTTGAAATTTTGAACTTTGGTAGTGTACTTACTAGTTTGGACACTTAGTCATTTTTCACTAAATGTTGCCATCAATGCCAAAGGGGGAGATTTTTGGAACATGGCTTCTAATATTGTCATTGTTGGCAACTGAAGTCATTACTTTGCTCTGTAGATCAGAACTTGGTCATACCAACATAAAACATGAGGAACAAGGTATCTAATTACTATGCCAATCTGTTTGCTTCACCAGATCATCTTTTTGAGTTGTGGATCCCCGAGACAGTTTGTTAACCATGTATGTTATCTTATTATTGAATTTTGTGATATTTCATTAATCGGTGTACAAGTTAGGAGATCTAGCAGGATATTTTTCTATCTATTTGTTCATTATGGCTAACCTAGTCAGTGTAGCATGTCGCAGATGTATAAGGGATGATTGTTTAAATGTTTCTATGTTCAAGAATTTTATTTTGGGTCCAAGATATGTCATGGCTGACTTGTATGGGTGTGCATCATAAATTGTTCATGACTTGAGCCGACACATGAAGAAACTTTTTGTATTTTATTGGAGGCCGACTTGTAATGACAAGATCCTTGATGTAGATATATATAAGTTATCAGTTATATCATTTTGTGAGGAAGTGTTAAGTGTAGAAGTGTGTTACAAACATCAAAAGGGTGATTAGGCAATTATGCATAGTTTCACTTGTGCATTAAATTTTTTGGCAAAGCAAGTTTATGGAGAATAGAGTAGAATTGTTGAATCAGTCAGAAGGACTGAAGATTGACTACAAAGTTTAACCAAAACTATAATCAATAATTTTTTATGCTATTCTATCAGTTCACTCTTTTGGATTCAATCCAAATCATTGTAAGGTAGTGAGCCTATCTTATTTGAGCAATGAGCTCTAGGCAGTGTGCCTGAATGCAAGTGCATTCCCATTTTGTAATATTTCTTTTGGGTATACTCATATTATATTGTGGATTGGCCATCCACCATGGTTTTTTCCCTAAGAGGGTTTCCACATAAAAATTCTAGTGTTGTGGTGTTGTGATTGTTTTCCTTCTGTTTATGCATATCTCTTTTATTGAATGCTTAAGTGAGTTACATATTAGAATAATAAAATTAATTTTTTGCACAACACTGATTCACCCTCCCCTCTTAGTGCTGCTTGTTTCCAACAATACCAACATGCCACATGTTATGTGCATGATCTAATGGGTATGTGCAGGATCATGATGAACCAAAAAGTGGCGATATGATGGGTATGTGGCTGACAACATTGTTTTTACCCAAAATTGATGAAATGAAAAGGCTTTTTAAAGGATATTCTCAGCTTTCCACCAATATAAATTATGCTTTACTTTGAATTTAATAAATAATAATTATTCATTTTCTATTTGAATTATAACTAAAGTCTTGATTGATAGGCTAATTGAAAAACATCTATAGCTTTCAAACGGTATCACATTTTTTGAATTTGAAACATGCATCACATTCTATGCTTCGCATATTATAGGATTAAAAAAAAATGAATTTCATTAAGTTTTGACCAAGTTAAGGTGGTCAGACATACAAGTTTTTTTATTTTTAAAAGTTGTAATAAAAAAATTATAATTAATTATTTACTTGGAAAAAATTACAAAAAAGTATGCATCACATTGGGACATGAGTTCTCTACTTATATCTAAAATATTATAAAAAAATATTATCATTTTATTGTGGTTAGGGTGGTCAGAGAAACACCTACTTCTTATTTTTTCCTTGAAATTTAAGTACTACTGCATTGAAATTTTAAATTTTCACCATATATATATATATATATACTTTAAAATAAAACCTAGTAGTTTAGAAACTACATTCAATTTGCTACAAATTCTATTCTTACATATTTTTCAAATAATATAGATAACTTATTCAAATTTTCATGTCAAGTTGCCTAACTCTGATTTTTCTGAATTTTCATCACCACTTAAGTGCTTTTTTTTTCCATGATGATCTTGCACATACCCTAGTATTTTTTCAAAATTCTCTTACTATATCATCAAGCCTAAAAGATGTAAAAAATGAAGATAAAGGTTTGAATTAAGGAAAGCCTTAGGTTCAATATTTTTGTTTTGAAATTAGGAGATAAGGGAATAACAAGGAAAATATTATTGTTACCCCTTAAAAAGAATTCCAAGTTGTATTTAAGGGGAACATTGTGCTTGTAAGGGTATTAGAGAAAATTAAGAATATTATGGGAAGGGTATTCTGCTTTGTGCAATCAAGGCTTTAAGCCAAGGTGATTTGTACTATTAGGAGGGGGAATTTTTTGCACTTCATCATCATTTGGGTAGAGTTGTAAAAGACTTTGGAGCAGATTGAAGGTGCCTTGTAATTAATCAATTGGAGCATAATCAAGGATCAGTCAATTTGATAGAGAGGCACTTGGAGATGTAGCCATTTGGTGAACTCCGTTATCAATTTGTTATCTTCATCTTCTCTTTCATGTTCTCATGTTTCTATTGTTCTAATCATTTTTATCTTTTTTAAAAACATTTGAAATTGAGCTTAAGACATTCAAGTTCTCATTTACATTAAACTAGCATTCACTAAGCAATTAGTCATAGATCCTAATAGATTGTTTACTACCCCTGAATGCAACAACCACCAATAGTACTGGCTCACGCCCACAAAAGGATATGAAAATCACAGTAAAACCTTTCCTGGGAATTGGACATTCCAACAGGTGACTTATATCTTTCTATAGACGTCCATTTTACTTGTCAAACCAGGAGACGTAGACTTTAAATGGCACAACAAAATATATGCACTAGGAACTAGTTTCGGTCAAATCTTAGCAGAAACAATACTAGAAAGAAATTCTATCTAAGGCACAGAATGGTAATGAAAAATTCTTTAACTCAACTATGATAGGAATCATAACAACTACGACTGAAACACAAACTTTGAACTGGCCTTATACTGCAGGAACAGTCATAGGGATGGACTCTCTATGCTGTAGGAGCACTATAAGACTGAGTTTGTATGAAAAATTCAAAGATGAAAGCTAACTGAAGATCAACAGAAAATAACAACTAACTAACTAGCTATAGATACTTACTAAGTGGGCCCCCTTAGCAAGCATCTACTGATTACACAGATGCTAAACTCAGAACTTCATCAAACTTTATTCATGAAAAAAGAATGGTATACATTGCTTTCTTGATGTGGAAACTAACAACAAACTCTGTCTTTGATCATACAGATTTTGTTTCTCATTATCATACTGACTCTTACAAGATATATACTATTACTATGCTTCCAACTTTCTAACTATCATCTCTTACTCATTCTAACTATCCTCTCCTCTCTGTGTCCCTCGCGCAGGAGGAGAACTTTATTTATAAACAAGAGAGCAACTAACTAACTAACCCTATCAAAGAAAGTTGTGGAAATAAAGTATATCCTCGAATCAAGGAACAGACTTCATAATGAATTTATGCATTCAACCCAATTTGGAGAAAATCTAGCGCCCCACTCTTTCTAGATTGACTGTCATTAAAATTCTTTCCCATAGTTTCGGTCAAAGAGTCTTCGCCGGAGCTTCCTCGAAGTCGTGCAGGAAATGGACTTTACTGCAAGGCCGAGATCGGCTGCGCTTGACTCGATCATTCTTCAACAACTTGTGAAACAAAAGGTAACATATGTGAAAGAAAAGGCGTATGGCACATACACGATATCTATTCATTAATCACACATTTTAAATCTACTTCATCATTCAAAAACTGTATATGATATACTAGCCATTTTAGGGAGTCAACGAGGAATAAATCCAATCAAGTCAACACAATGAGCTTATAGGATATCCCCATAAAAGGTTTAAACAAAGTTTAAATAGCCATGAAATAATAAAAGTAAAGACATTAAAAGTTTATCATAACATCCAAATTATGACCATATTTTAAGCTCATCGCTGCACCCTGCTTAGCCCAATGCTAGTCCTCCAGCATTAACTTTCCTGGTGGTTTCTCTGAAGTCAGTGGTGGCTGTGTGACTCTGGAATGGATGTCCAAACTTGTAATAGAATCCTCTGAAATCCCAGCACCTTTCATATCTTCGGTCTTCTAATTCATTGTTAAGATTTGTAGCCTGGTGAGGATACAGGGGCCACATTAGCACAGGGGGTCTAAATGTCAATGGCAGCCACAATTCAAATCTTGTTTGA
Organism: Sequoia sempervirens; assembly: GCA_007258455.2. Lineage (NCBI taxonomy): Eukaryota > Viridiplantae > Streptophyta > Pinopsida > Cupressales > Cupressaceae > Sequoia > Sequoia sempervirens. The sequence continues at coordinate 67,648,724 of VDFB02353493.1, forward strand.
AGTTCCAATTGAATATATCTGCTGGTTCATTTGAGAGCTGCTGTAAAATTTAGGGGACCATGTGGTTCTGACTTTCTTAACCCAACAGTTAATCTCTCCCATCTTTTCTCACTTCTGGTGTATGCTAATCTCCAAAATGAATATTTTTGTGCTTGGAATTCATCATATACTTGCTTTCTGATATCAAATATTTTCTCTCTGGCTGAAACATTATTAATACCATATGTTAGAGCAAACCAATCTTTCAACATTGCATGTGGTTTTGAACTTTGAGAGCATAATGGGACATGCTCTATCTTCTCAGCTTCCTCATATGTTTTCCACTACCGGCCATAATTCACCTCATTTTCTACCCATGACATAAATGCTCTCAAATGAATATCACCAATGTATAGAAGAGGATTCCATTCTATTTCAAATAGTATTAAGTAGCCATGCAAATAAAATTCACACAAAGAATTCCTTAACCAGTTAGGGGCTGCTTGGTATGCTTCATAAAACTCTTTGGTAGTGTGAATTATAGGGTCTTGGTTTCTAGAAATTCTCATCAATTAAAACCATAAAAACTGTTCTTTAAGGCACAGAGCATAAACTCTGGGTGGCGGTCTGCATTCCATAATTTGACCAGTTACTTTTAACATTTCATCCATTTTTGCTTTCAACTCAGCAATTTCTTGTTTCTGACTTTCAATTTTCCTTTTCAATTTCTTCTTTTCTATTTTCCATAAAATTTGTTGTATGTCAGTTTGGGCTATGTGTCGAAAAGTCAGAGTTTGTAATGTAACTGTTTTCCAATTATCTTTAACATATTCTAGAAACTCAATTAAAAATGTCCTCCTATACACAACAATGGCTTTACAAATTGCAGGGTGAAATGCAACTTCACGAGGCACATTCAATTGTTCAATCTGTTCTTGCTCTTGTTGCAAGATAAATTCTTCATGTTGCTGCAGTGGAGAAGTCTGTGCTTCCTCTGAAAATTGCATAGCAGCAGCAGCCAAATCATTAAGATTTGGTAACCCTTGCTCATTATGCCCTGTTTCTTTTATCTCAACTTGTTCCTCTTTAGGAACGAACAAACTCTGAGCAGCATTCTCAGACTCATTCTGAGAAACATTAAATTTAGATTCAACAGGCCCTTCTAAAATTACAATCACCTTAGATCACAGTGAAGTAGGGGAGGTCTTAGATTGTTTCCTTGCGGAGACCCTTCTTGGCATAGATGCGGCTACAGGAGGTGTTCCTGTAGCTTTTCTTTTTCTTATTTGTTCAAAGGGCTCTACCCTACCAGAGGATGACGGTGAACTGGTAATAGCAACAGGTGTTGCTATAGGAGAAATGGCTGCAGGGGAAGGTGCTGCAAGAGAGGAGCATTGTCTTTTCTGAGAATGAGGGTCAGATTCAAGAGACCCTTCTGCCTTTGTTTTTCCTTTCTCTCTCCTAGTGGCAGACCTAGTTTGTACCCTAGCAGAGGATTCAGGTGCAAAAGCTGCAGGACTAGGTGCTACATGAGTAGACGACCCTTGCCCTGTTCCACTAGTAGATGCAATTTCTTTCTTCTTTCTTTAAGGTCGTGGGGTAAGTACCCTAGGAGGTTGTGGTATTTGCAAACTCTTTTGGGAAACAAATTGTTGCTAAGAGAGAGGTGAGACGTCTCTCAAAGAGCGCTCAATCAGTAATTTAATAAGGCCATGATGAGTGACAGAATTGTCTTTCCCCTGTTGAGTTCCATGGGCACTTTGTTCTAAAAACTTTAACAAGAAATTCAGAACATTTATGACTAACCCATGCCTCATATGGCTTAATAATTTAAAATGATGAGAATGCAGGTAGGAAAAAAATCCTTCATAGGTAAAATACCTTATTATATAAGTGGCATACTCTGAATATGGAGGAGGCAGCAACACACGCTTACATCCCTGCTTGGAGACTTCCAGAGGTCCATCAACAGGCATTGAAAACTCAGCCCTTGCAGCTGCAGTATCTGAAGAAAAGTTTTCTCCAATGGCTGGAAGCCCAGTTACCTTAGCAATTCTGTCTTCAGTTGCAACAACTGTTAGACCCTATACAGTGGCTTCCCCTTCAGAAAGGGTTCTCAAGAATTCTCCAGCAACCTCCTCATCAAAATCATTTAAGCTCAAGAAATAATTTAACCATCTGTAGAGACTGAATGCGTGGGCTGTTTGTAGATTTTGTAGTAACAATTCATGAGCTACAGGCTCATGTCGCACCAACTAACCACCCATGTTTGTAGTTTTTCTTAGCTGAATTGAATTCCTTGCTGAAGATTCAAATTCTCTGTTTTCCCTTTTGCTCTGATTTTGCTTCTATCGTGCCGTCACATTTCTTTCTTTTTTTTTCCAAAAATGAACTTTTTGAACAAGCAGTCTTAATCGTAGTTTACAAGAAAAACATGCATTAAAGAAAGACATGCGATCACATTTGGAAAGTACCAGAAAGGCATTAAAGAAAGGTCATTTATGCAGTTATAGCAATGGCGAAAAGACAGGTTTTAAAATATGGATTACCCCACCCCCTACTTAAAGTATGACATGTGTCCTCACATGTACTAAAGAACAGGTAGAGATTCGGGTAATAATGACCAGTACATGCATAACAGTAAATGAATAGAATGAAATAAATCAAATATGCGATAAGAAAATATATGGTGTACCTTTGATAATTGCACGTACGTGTGAAGAAAGATGACGGCGCTGCATGAAGTGACAAGTGGGAAAGATATCTTAATTAAGGTTGATGCAGATGGATGAAGTGGATGGGTGACGTGGCAGATGAAATGTATGAATGAAATGGATGGATGGGATGGATGGATGGAAGATAAAGAATTGAGATGGGGGCGATAAATGAAAATGGAGAAAAAGGGGTTTCCTTAAAAGAAAATATTTATTATGGACATGCTTTTTGAAAATTATGGCAACATTATAGGAGAAAGGCTAAAGCCTTCTACTGTAGGAAGAGTAGCGGGAGGAACCTAAACAAACTGTTGCATAAATTCTTCCTTTGACATTGGTTTATGGTACAACCGGAGTCGGTGGCCATTGACTAGCAATTTAAAACGGACTGGATCAATTGTCACCAGCTGTATAGCTCCATTATCAAACACATTTTCAACTTCATAGGGGCCAAGCCAGCGTGTTATGAGCTTATCCTAGTTTTCTTAATATCTAGAATCATATAACAGGGCCCAATCTCTAGCAGAAATTTTTTTGGTTTTGATGTGTTGATCATGCCATTTCTTTCTTTGCTGTTGGATTGCTTCTGTGTGCTGCAAGGCGGCTTTTCTCATTTCGTCCAAAACATTTAGCTGCAGGAGACGGTCCTTCTATGCTTCAGATAAGTCCATGTGGAGTTCAAGAGCTGTCCTCAAAGTTTTATGTTCAAATTCTATGTGTAACATAGCTATTTTCCCATAAAGCAGCTCAAAAGGTGTAAACCCAGTTGTTGTCTTCCATGTAGTCCTGTAAGCCCAAACTACTTCAGGAAGTCTATTGCTCTAGTCTTTTCTATGGATCTGCACTGTTTTTGTGAGAATCGCCTCAATTTCTCTATTTGTTACCTCCGCCTGACCATTGGCTTGAGGATGATAGGGACTAGACTTCCTATGTTTAATCTTATAGTCATTCATTAGTGTAGTGATCAGATTTGAGGTAAATTGAGCTCCTTGATCAGTTACAAGCTCTCTGGGAACTCTAAATCTTGTGAAAATTTGTTGATATAGAAATTCAGCAACTTTGTTATCTCGAGCATGAGTCATAGCTTTTACCTCAACCCATTTTGTGACATAGTCCATGCAAACTAGAATATATGACTTTCCATTTGATGGTGGATCAATTGGTCCTACAAAATCCATTCCCCATTTATCAAAAGGGGTGACTATGACCTGCGGATATAGTGGCATTTCATCTAACTTAGTTGGTCTTCCCATACGCTGGCATCTGTCACACTTTCTTGTATAGGCCATAGCATCCTTGTGTAATGTTGGCTAGTAGTACTCTGTTGTAAGAACCTTCATTGCTGTTCTTTTTGCTGTAAAATTCCCCCCACATGGTTCATCGTGGAAAGCATGCAAGATATCATAAGTCTCATCTTCTCTTACACATCTTTGCATTACTTGATCAGGTCCAGTATAGAATAGACAATTTGCGATCCAGGAAAAGTTAAAACTTTTCTCTATCAACTTCTTTTCTTTTGGGGAAAAGTGAGTTGGTATTCTGTTTGCTGCTAGATAATTGGCAATGTCTGCATACCATGGAGTTTGTGCAACAATAGAGAACAAGTGTTCATCAGGAAACCTATCATCAATAACTTCATGTTCATTAGGTGCAGCTGATTGAAGTCTTGATAAAAAGTCATCTACAACATTAGCTCTTCCTAGTTTGTCAATGATTGTGATATCAAATTCTTGTAACAAGAGGAGCCATCGTGTCAATCTACCAGAAATGGCAGGTTTTTTCATCAAGTACTTGATTGCTGCATGGTCAGTATGAACAAATATCTGATAACTTGTGACATAATGCCTAAATTTATTCAAAGCATACACTACTACAAGCAATTCTTTTTCTGTAACAGTATAGTTGAGCTCAGGACCTTGAAGGTTTTTGCTGATAAAGTAGATAGCATGCTCAATTGAATTTTCTTTTTGACTTAAAACTGCTCCTATACCAAAATTAGATGCATCAGCATGTATGTGAAAAGACAAATTCCATTTTGGCCCTTGAAGAATAGGGGCTTTAGTAAGCAAGTCCTTTAGTTTTAGGAAGGATTTTTCACAGGCCTCTGTCCACTCAAATTGGGAATCCTTTGTTAATAAGGCATAAAGTGGGCTGACAATTTTACTGAAGTCTTTTATAAACCTTCTATAATAACCTGCATGACCAAGAAAACTTCAGACATCTTTTTGTTTTGCAGGAGTTTGTAAATTTATAATAACTTCAATTTTAGCAGGGTCAACCTGAATTCCATTCTTTGAAATATGATGACCTAAAACAATACCTTCTTCCATCATCAGAAAACACTTTTCACTGTTTAAAGATAATTTTTTCTCTTTGCACCTTTTCAATACCTTTTCTAAATTCATCAGTGCTTCTTCAACTGTGACTCCATAGGTAGTGAAATCATCCATGTAAATTTTCATACATTCATGAGATATATCAGCAAAGATACTAATTACTGCTCTCTGAAATATTGCTGGTGCATTGCATAGACCAAAAGGCAAGACTGAATAAGCATATGTTCCCCATGGATAGGTAAAAGTGGTCTTATCTTGATCTTCAGGGGCTATTTTTATTTGATTGTACCCACTGTAACCATCCAAAAAGGAAAAATATCTTTTGCCAGACAGTGAGTCTAGTACTTAGTCTACAAAAGGTAGTGGAAAGTGATATTTTTTAGTGGCACTGTTCAACTCTCTATAATCCACACACACTCTCCATTTTCCTCCTTTCTTGGGGACAATGACTAATGGAAAAACCCATTGGCTATCAGAAATTGGGTAAATAAAACTAGCATTAAGCAACTTTTGAAATTCATTTTTATTATTTCTCTAAGTGCTGGATTTACTCTTATTTGAGGTTGTCTAACTGGTGAATAATCTTCTTTGATATATATTCTATGAGTACAAACTCGAGGATCTATTCCTTGCATGTCCCCATATTCCCATGCAAAAGCTTTATGCTGTTCTTGTAGCATTTTTAATAAGTCAGCCTCTTGAGACTATGACAACTTGCTATTAACATTCAAATAATGATCTGGAGACAATTCTATCTGCTTAGTGAGATTACTCATAGAATCAATAGGTAATGTTTGTACCTCTTGTAGAAGCAAGTTATGAAAAATTGTCGAAAGTTTAGGCAATGAACTCTCAGAATCTAGTTGTTGCAGGAAACATTGATGATGACTGCCACTTGGATCAGACAAACTACCCGTATCAGGGTTAAATTACAGAATTTGAAAAAACAAAGCATCCTCACTCTAAAGTTGTGAGAATGGATCATTTTGAAGCATCATTAATTGATCCAAAGAATTGGCTTCTTCAATCTCTTCCCCCACATCTGGCCAAATAGGTTGGGACAAATCTAGTTGAGGTCTAGCAGGCAGATACAAGGCCAATTTCTTTATGGACTGCCCATCAGAAATGGTCATATCTCCAGAACGACATCCTATAAAAGCATCAACAGTTGCTAACCATGGCCTACCAAGGATAACTGGATACCCTCCTAAAGTTGTCTTAACTGATAATATTGTGAAATCAACAGGATACTCCCAAGATTCAAAAGTGACAATTACATCTTCCACCATCCCATCAGATTTAACTGTGGAGCTGTCTGCAAGCTGCAGAACTATGGGTGTAGACCTAATGTTTGAAATATTCAAGGAGTCCATAGTATGCTTTGCCATGACATTAATGGCAACACCTAAGTCAATCAAAATATTTTTCACAACTTGGCCATTTATGTGTATCTGCACTACAGGATTTCCGGGATCAATATACTTTGGAATGACTACATTTCCCAACATTATATCAGCCAATTTCCCTAAGACATGAGTTGTTTGGGGATCATTTTTCTTCCATCCAGGCTTCTTCAAACAGGCTTCTTTAATAGCTTTTCTAAAAATAGGAACATCTCTAATAGCCTGAAATAAAGGGATTTGAATCTATACATTTTTGAGCTGATCCAGAATGTCAAAAGTGGGCTCTTCTATGGATTTAGATTCAGTGCTTTGCAACCTCTGAGGAAAAGGTGGTTTGTCTTGTCTCTGTAAAACAGGTTCCGGAGAAACTATATCGGGTATAGACATATGCTCAGTAGGAACAGTAGGTTTAGTAGATTCTTCAAGGGGAGAATCTGGTATTTCAGTAATCAAAGGTGGTTTGGGAGTAGGTAAAGTAGTTCCAGACCTCAGATGGACATCATTAATGTTTAAGGCATAAGCTTGATATTGGTTGGCTTCAGCAAGATATGCAGATTGTTGTAGCTGCTACTGTTGCTTATTATTGGGATTGGGCAATGGCTGGGCAGGCATAGGAGTTTGCTTCAAAGGGCTAAGATTTGTGGTAGTTGCTATAGGAGGTGGCATGAGGGCCTTTTTTTGTGGCTGTGGAAGCTGCACGAATCCAGGAGACTGGTTTTGCCATTGCTGAGGACCTCTCCATTGAGGATTTTATTGCCAATTTCCTTAAGGTGGGGTCCATTGCCCTTGTGGCTGCTGCCAACCTCCTTGAGGAGATTGCCATTGTGGGGTCTGATAATTAGGTCAACTTGTTTGAGGTGGATTCCAGGGTGGTGGTGGTCCATATGCATGTTGCCATTGGTTATTATAGCCAGAATGAGGATTACCAAAAGTTAAAGGATCTTGAGGCATACTTTGTCTTTGGGCCCATGGTCTCCTTTGCGCAACAAAGAACACTTGATCATCATCACCTTCTACTGGTTTGAAGTCAGTAGGTAGTTGCTTAGCTTCCAAATTAGCCACCATCTTGCATCTGCAATCATGCTTCTTCTGTCTGCAGCATGGACAGAACTCAGCCAAAACTACCTCAGCCTCTGCATGTTTCTTTCGAGCTTGCATAGTGTCCAATTATGTAGCCATATTATTAATGATGTCTTGCTTGAAATCAGATAGCAAATTTGTTATCTTCATCCAGGAAACTCCACCAGAAGAGGACTTCCCCACTGTAGCATGATGACCTCGACCTTTCTTAACTATTGCTTGAGAGTAGTTAAGACATATTTTATTTATATCATCCCAAGGCAATTGGGTTATATCACCTCCTCCCATCAAGTCCAGGGCGTTAATACAAGCATCACTGATTCCTCTTAGAAAGAGTAGTTTTTGAGAGTCCTTGTTAAGAGTATGGTTTGAGTTCTTTTTTAGTGAAAACAAAAACCTAGAAATATAATCTTCCAGACTTTCATCCTCCTTCTGCTAAATTCGAAATATGTCATCACCTTTGCTAGCACTCTTACAATATTCCTTATACTTTTCAAGGAATTTCATCTGCATGGCAGCCCAACTATCTACAGCACCTCTTCCTAAACTCATGAACCACTTGAGAGCTCCTTCCTTCAAGGTGGAAGGAAATAACTTTAGTTTATGAGCATCTGTGTTGTAGTCATAACTACGACAGAGGACATCAAATTCAAATAGAAAAATTTATGGATCCTCCGTAACCAAGCCATAAAACTGTGGAAGCAAGGAAGAGGGAATGTTTTTAAGATTGTCGGTATCTTGCTAGGGAATAATGGGAAACTCAAATGTAGGAGGTGGATTATTAGGTGGCTTATTTGCCATGTCTGGTTGCTGGAATAACAGAGCGAATGGATTTTCTTCAGGTTCGTTATCAGCTGGGTCAAATGGTAGTTCAATAAACAAATTTTTAGGGAGAAACCTTCCCAGTGCGTCTCTTTTTCTATGCATGCAATACGGCAAGTAGTGGCTTGAAATATTTTGAAAATTTTTGACTAATAGACTAAACTAATGCTGAAAATGACTTCTAACAGACTCCTAGCTAGACGCCATCCCTGCAACGGCGCCAAAAATGGCTCGCGCCCATAAAAGGATATGAAAATCACAGTAAAACCTTTCCTGGGAATTGGACATTCCAACAGGTGACTTATATCTTTCTATAGACATCCATTTTACTTGTCAAACTAGGGGATGTAGACTTTAAATGGCGCGGCAAAATATATGCACTAAGAACTAGTTTCGGTCAAATCTTAGCAGAAATAATACTGGAAAGAAATTCTATCTAAGCCACAAAACGGTAATGCAAAATTCTTTAACTCAACTATGATAGGAATCATAACAACTACGACTAAAACACAAACTTTGAACTAGCCTTATGCTACAGGAATAGTCACAGGGATGGACTCTCTATGCTGTAGGAGCACTATAAGACTGAGTTTGTATGAAAACTTCAAAGATGAAAGCTAACTGAAGATCAACAGAAAATAACAACTAACTAGCTATAGATACTTACTAAGTGGCCCCCCTTAGCAAGCATCTACTAATTACACATGCTAAACTCAGAACTTCATCGAACTTTATTCATGAAAATAGAATGGTATACATTGCTTTGTTGATGTGGAAACTAGCAACAAACTCTATCTTTGATTATACAGATTTTGTTTCTCATTATCATACTGACTCTTACATGATATCTACTATTACTATGCTTCCAACTTTCTAACTATCATCTCTTACTCATTCTAACTATCCTCTCCTCTCTGTGTCCCTTGCGTAGGAGGAGAACTTTATTTATAAACAGGAGAGCAACTAACTAACTAACCCTATCAAAGAAAGTCATGGAAGTAAAGTATATCCCCGAATCAAGGAACAGACTTCATAATGAATTTATGCGTTCAACCCAATTTGGAGAAAATCTAGCGCTCCACTCTTTCTAGATTGACTGTCATTAAAATTCTTTCCCATAGTTTCGGTCAAAGAGTCTTCGCCGGAGCTTCCTCAAAGTCGTGCAGGAAATGGACTTTACTGCAAGGCCGAGATCGGCTGCGCTTGACTCGATCATTCTTCAACAACCTGAGAAACAAAAGGTAACATATGTGAAAGAAAAGGTGTATGGCACATACATGATATCTATTCATTAATCACACATTTTAAATCTACTTCATCATTCAAAAACTGTATACGATATACCAGCCATTTTAGGGAGTCAACGAGGAATAAATTCAATCAATTCAACACAATGAGCTTACAGGAATATGAAAGTATTATGCTACAGGATATCCCCATTAAAGGTTTCAACAAAGTTTAAATAGCCATGAAATAACAAAAGTAAAGACATTAAAAGTTTATCATAACATCCAAATTATGAGCATATTTTAAGCTCATCAAGTACTACCTACTCCCACTAAGAGGTAACAACCAACATCAATCTAGAACAAGGAATGAAACTTGAGATCCACTATACTGATGCATATCTTTATGCATCTAATTCAAAGAAGAATGGGAAATAACTCCCAACTTCTCCTATAGAGATCCCTAGGAAGAGACTTCATGAAGATATATACAACTTGATTCTTAGTAGGAATGTACTCCAAGTTTACCTCATTTTTTGTAACCTTTTCTCTCAAAATTTGATATCAAATTGAAATATGCTTTGTCCTTGAATGCATTACCAGATTCTTTGAAATATTAATAGCACTTGTATTATCACATAAGATAGAAATAGGTTCATCATATACCACTCTGATATCCTTCAAAGTTTACTTCATCTATAAAACCTATGTGTAACATGATGTTGCAACAATGTATTCTACCTCTATAGTGGACAATAATATTGAATCTTATTTCTTTCTTAGCCAAGACACCAACCTACTTCTAATAAATAAATCACCACCAATTGTATTATTTCTATCATCCACACAACCTACCCAATCTACATATGTATAAGCACTCAAAGAAAAATGAGTATCTTTTGGATACCACAAACAATGTTCCAAAGTACCTTTCAAATATTTGAATATCCTCTTCACTGCTACCACATGTGACTCTTTGGGATCTTCTTGAAATCTAGCCACAAGAAAAACTGCATGCATGATATCTAGTCTAGTAGCAGTTAGATATAGCTCTCCTCCAATCATTGATCTATACTTTCTCTGATCATCCTTAGGAGATTAATCATTCTTGCTCAACTTGCAACTAGCAACCATAGGAGTACATACTGATTTAAAGTCTTCCATTCCAAAATTCTTTAATATTTCCTTGACATACTTAGATTGTGAAATGAATATCCCTTTATTTTTCTAATTGATTTGAAGTCCTTATGTGTTGCAAAATCCGAAAACATCCTAATAGCTCTCATTCTTTCCATTAGAGAAAATGTCCCTTCAAAATCTATTCCGATGCAGGAGCACCTACAACCATAATGAAAAATTTGATGTAGTGAAATGCAACTAGGTGATCATAGAGTGATTCTAGGTGAGTTTGGGGGTGTTTGAGTTTTTTTATACCAAATAACGTCTAAAAGACCATTTTCAATGTAATTGGGGGATTTAGGAGTGATAGGTGTCAAGATGGAAAAGTTGCACAAAATTGTGAATGTTGTTAAGCAACAAATTATCAAAAATTGCAACTTATTAGGAATATTAAGAGTCTAGAATATCAAAGGGTAGTTATAGACATTGGGAAGGAATTTTTTGATATGAAAGTGTATAAAAACCTCTCAAAGGCTTGAAGATAGGTTGTTGGAGAAAGTATTGAAGATTTCCCAATAAGAAGACAACGTTATTTCTGTGTTTACTCTATATTTATGAGCTATTCAAGTTTTGTACAGCTTGTACAGACTCTTTTATGGTTTGAAACTAATGGTATCCTATTGAATTTTGTTTTAAAATTCATTTGAATTCATTTTGAGGGTTTAACAATAATTTTAGAGGAAGATCTCTTAAGTTTTCTGTGACTACCTGGTAAAAACCAATGAGGGCTCTGTTTGGTGATTACATGATGTATTAAGCCATTCCTCTTACTTTTTTTCCTATTTCTTAGAGGAATTACATGTAATTTGATAGATTTAGATGTTTTCTTGTGTTGGTAGGCCGAGAAGTTGTGTGGGTCAAAGTGGGAAGATGCCCCAGGCCTAGGCAAAGCCTTTTTTATGTGAAATTGAGTTGTAAGATGAGGGTTTTGAAAGAATTTTTTAAGAGTATGGTATTTGTAAGGGATTATTAAGTGTGTGTAGGCTATATTTGGTGTATTTGAAGCATTGGTTTGGTTGAGCAAGCCCTAGAGATATGAATTTCAATAGAACCCTAAGTATTTGCTTGTAAATGGAGGGTTTGTTGGAATAGTATTGAAGAAGCCTTAAACCTGGAAGTAAATTGTAAAATTTGATGTTTTTTCACATGCTAGTTGAATGTTCTATGTGTTCTTATGAAGGAAAGTTGAAAAGGAGGGACATCGTTTGTAAAAGTGGGCTAATTAAGTAGCCTTTTGTAGGGGCAGTGTGTTGTTTCTCAATGTTGGTGTAAAGAAGTCACTGTTGATCTTTGTGTATGTTGTGTGATCCCTTTAAGGGTATCTAAATCAATTTTTTAGTTGGAAATTCCTTTGGGAAGTTAGGGTGAAAAATCCCTTAAACCAGGTCTTGAGTGCTACTAGGGCAGATCTAGTTGAAGGTTGAAAAAAGAAGAGATAAAATTCCTTTGTTGTGAAAATTGTTTTATGATCATTCAATTGATATCTTGTGAAGTTTGACACCCCCTACATTGCATCATATTCCTTCCACTTGTGATTAACCTTTGCACACAAGTATTTCTTTTTTTCTTACCACTTCTCCACTCTCATTCAACTTGTTATAGAATACCCACTCAGTTCCAATCACATTCTTGTTTGTTGGTCTTGGAATAAGTTCCCAAGTTTAATTCTTTTCAATTTGCACCAATTCTTCCTCTATATCCTTGATCCAATATTCATCCTTGCATGATTTAAACACTATTTAGGTCCAACTTTGGAAAGTAAACATAGGTTTACATGTTCTTCTATCATAGCAACCTTTCTTCTTGTCAACACACCTATGCTTTTATCACCAATGATATGATCTTCTAAATGATTCTTTTGCACATACTTGGGAATTTTAAGGATCTTTTCATGAGCTTCTTCCTCTTCAATCTACATTTCTTTTCCCTTACCTTCATATTTCTCTTCTTCTCTTCAAGAGGAATCATCTAATTCATATCCATCTATCATCACTGAACTTTTATGTAATTTTTCATCTACTTTGACACTTGCACTTTCAACACTTCTTTTCAGCCTCTTGTTGCAACACTGGTAAGCCTTGCTTCTTATAGAACATCTAAAGAAGATTCCTTTAGAAAATCTTGCATCAAAATTTCCTAATCTTTCTTCATCTCTTCTAATATAGAATTTTCTTCCAAATACTCTAAAATATTTCATAGTTGGGGTTATTCCATACCACAACTCATAAGGAGTCCTTGAACTATTTTTTCTTACTTATGCTCTATTAAGTATGCAAAATATAGTATGAATTTCTTCTCTCTAATAGACATCCAATAGTTTTTCTTCCTTCATCATTGTCCTTGCAGCTTCCTGAATAGTTCTATTTTTTCTTTCCACAACTCCATTTTGTTGAGGAGTCCTAGGGGCTGAAAAATTCCTCTTTATTCCATAATCTTCATAAAAAGTGTTAAAATCATTGGAAGAAAACTCTCAACCTCTATCAAATCTCAAACATTTGATCTTCATATCCATTTCATTCTCAACCATAGCTTTGTTGGCATATGGCTTGGAGAGATTGTTTTTGGCTATTAGTGTTGTCATTGATGGCAACTAGAGTTAGTAGTGTGGTCTGCCATTTAGAAGCAGTACTCTATCGACATAATGCATAAAGAATATAGTATCTAGTTGGTAAGTTGATCTGAATGCTTCACCGGATCGTTATTCCATTGTGTGGATCTCTAGGGAAGCTTGTCAAGTATGTACGCTACCTTATTGATAAATTTTACGATATTACATTGATCCATGTACGAGTTTGGAGGTTTAGTAAAATGATCTATTGCTTATTTTCTCATTATGGCTGACCTGTTGTGTATGGTGTGCTTTGAATGTATGAGGAGTATGTGTTTAACTATTTCTTATGTTGGGATTTTTTTTTTTGGTCCCTGCTATAGTCTATCCAACTTGTGTGTGTACACATTAATTCTAATTGGTGATTGGAGCTGACTTGTAGACGAGTATTATATTTTGTTGCAAGATGACATATAGAAATAAAATTCTTGTTAGCAGATATACAAATGAGATTGGTAATTCATTTTGGATGTGGTGTGATGTACAAAGTGGCAAGGTGTGTGTGTGAAAAGGTGCAGGACAACTACATGAGGTAATATTAGAGGATCTATCAAGCGAATTTTGTTTGTGTAGTAGAAGGGTTTTTGTAGCAGAGCAGAAGTGTGAATTGGATAGAAGGTCCAAAATCCATTTCATGTGCTTCATTGGAACTGAATCTAGGCATTCAAAAATGCTATTTTCTCAATTCATATTTTGAATAGTTCTAATCCAAACTCTTTTGGATAGTGAGTCCTCTTTTGTATTTTGAGCAGTGACCTCTAGGTAGTGTGCTTGAATGCAAGTGCATTCCCTTTTTATCATACTTTTAATAGAGTATGCTTTGTGGATTAATCTCCATCATGGTTTTTCCCCTAATAGGGTTTCCACATAAAAATCTTGGTGTTATGGTGTTCACATTGTCTTGTTAATGTGCATGCATGTTTCCATCTATTTATTTGTTGTGGATGCTATTAAAGGTTAAATATTGCTATTGATAGTTTAAGATCTGATTTGAGATTCAAATATTGTGGAACATTGATTCCCCCCCTTGTCAGTGTTCCTAGTGTCCAACAAGCTTTGAATTCCTTAAACTTATCTAAAGCTTCTAATTTTTATTTGAGGAAAGTAACCCAAGTCATTATAGAGTAATCAATAATTAATAGCATGAAATACCTATCACCTTGAGAAATTTTGATTCTTGTAGGTCCACAAAGATCTATCTGTACCAACTCCAAAGGACTGGTATTAGATTTTTCTTTGATATTGAAACTCTTTCTAGCTTGCTTCCCAATTTGACATTCCTTGTAGACAACATTAATAGGCTTTGTAATCTTTGGTAATTATATCGCAACTTGATTTGAACTATTCCTCACTAGGCTATCAAAATTGATGCATGACACATTCTTCTATGCCATATCTAACTTTCACTAGTTTTAGTCATAAAGAATTGACCATTTGCACCCTTAAGTTGATAAACATTTCCATCAGTCCTTCCTGTTGTAACCACAATTTCTGAACCTTTCCTAATTTCACAACCATTGTCTTGAAACATAATATTATATCCTTTGCTACATACTTGTCCTACACTCAAAATATTATGTCGTAGACCCTTAACATAAAGAACATCATATGTATTATGTTTTCCTTCAAAACTGATTAAACCTTTTCCACATATCTTAGGAGATGTATCATCATTAAACTTAACTAAACCACCATCAAAATTTTCATTCTTAAAAAACTCTCTTATCACTTATCATGTGATTTGAGCATCCACTATCGATGATCTAGTTGTTCTTCTCTTCTCTAGCCTGAAAAGTAGTCACCATTACTCCTTCAATGTTATGACCAAATTTTAGAGAACTTTCCTTCATACATCTCTCATAGTTAACAGAATTAGTTTCAATATTTAGAACCATAAACAGGCATTCATCATCTTCATCATCAGGGTAATCAGATTCATCATTAGATATACTAGCATCTTCTCTAACATAATAACTTTTCTTAATTATTTTACCTTTATTCTCCTTAGGTATATCTCTTGAAGTTTTGATAGGACATCTTGAAGTATAATGACATATATTTCCATGGTTAAAGAATTTTAAAGGTAACTTACCTCTATATTTTCTAGTTCCCTTTTTCAGTTTCCACACAAATTTTTCTTCCAACTCATCAAATTCATCCACATCAGATTTCTCATTCTTCTCTACTTTTCCAACTTTGAAAGTAGTCTCTCTTTTTACATCACTTGGACTAAAATCTCTCAATTCAAAAATAGTTATTGCACTAAAAAACTGATCTCTAGAATACTAATCTAAATTCTAAAATTCTTCAATATCATAAACCTTATGACTATAAGCTAAGTTAGTAAGAGTTCTTAATACCTTTTTTACCACCTCAACTTTTTCAAGCTTTCCACCAAGGACTTTGATGGAATTGCCAAAATTTTCCATTCTATACATGTAGCTGGTAATATCTTCATCTTTTGTCATCCTTAAGGTCTCAAATTTATTCTTCAGATTCTAAATCTTTTCTTGCTTGAGTTTATCATCCCCTTCATAGATACTTTCGAGCATTTTCCAAATTTCACTAGTATTTTTAAGACTCATAAATTTCACAAGTTCCAAATTAGAAAGACCACTCAAAAGAGCATACCTTTCCTTGCCATTGTTCTCATATTCTTTGATCTCATCATCAATGCTTAGGCCATTTACAAGAATTATATATCTAGTTTCAAAAAACTTTTAAACTCCAAATCTCAAAGAAATAAGAAAACATTCCATTTTGATCTTCTAAAATGTATAATGTAATCCATCAAATAGAGGAGCCTCCTTCTTGTGTGTTATCCTAGATCTACCTCAAGCATTTCAGATTTCTTCTAAGGAACCTTGATTTGATACCAATTTTTGAATGCACAAGACAACTAAGAGGGAGGTGAATTAGTTGTACTTTAAAGAATCAAAACCCTCATTAACATTCAAATTTGCATTAGTCCTTACACTCTTAACAACCACTAAACCCTTATTATACATTAACAGAATGTAAACATGAGAAATAGTAATGAAAACACATCCAAACACATGAGAACACCAGACTTACATGGAAAATCCAAGAAGGGAAAGCTATAGTGAGGATTAGCTCACAATATAAAGTAATTGCAACACTAAATAAATAGGCTCACTATAAGAGGGATCATTACCCAATAGAAAATACTTGGGATCATTTCCAATGGATCACTTTCAAATTAGAAAGAAGATAGAATATTGTTACAATGAGAAATCTATCTCAAAGAAAAAAAAAGATCCACCTTTGCTTCACTAGAATATTCAAACTCTCTTTGTAGAATGTAGACACCTTCTGCTCACTACTTCTAGTAGTCTTAGCAATTAAATATCACACTATATTTCACACATTCTACGCTTCACATCTCAACACTTTGTATTACACCCTTCACACATCTAATCATCACATATATATACTATCTTCAACCTTGAAAATAATTCACAAGGTTGGCTATGCACCTCAAATGTGAAAATTAAAATTAGGTCAGCACCAAAACATTCCTATGGTGGAAAGGAATGAATATGGACCACAACACACTTTAAATTAGACCTAAATCCATACATAAATGACACACCATTCTTCCAAAAATCATTGAAGCATATCCATAATTAGTTAAGACACTCGAGGTCGGTTGAACATGTGTTAACACCATTAAACAATTAAGTACACACTTCCTTTGATATAAGGAAAAATCATAGAACACACAAAAAACTTAAACACCATATGGAATATTCCATCAACAATTTGAAATCCAACTCCTTCACAACATCATACACTAGAAGAACACATTCATTTTTCACAACCAACTAACCTTCCACACACTACAACACTTGAATCCAAACTTGCAGAGCACCAAAACACAAGAAACTCAGACTGAAGATAGATATGACCAATATAAGAACACCCTCGAATCTACAAGACTAGAAACTAAAGTGTAGAGAAATGTTGAGAAAAAAAAATTCTCCCAAACAACACTGCTTTCATAGTTAACACGTTGGTGAACACAACTTCCTTTGCACAATGATCCAAAACCTAAAAATCTAGATATAACACCTCTTAACATCTCTGATCAAGGTATTTGAACAACACAAAAAACTCTTCAACCATGAAGAAATTTGGGGAAGAATACTAAACACCATTCTATCATACTAAACACTCTTCACCATATTGTTTCCTCTTTTATTCATATTTTCTCAAAAGCACTTGGAAACCAAACACTAGAAACTCAAAATCATCACCTATAACACTTCAACCACATAAGAGGTTGAACATCACTAATCACCAATACATGCTCATCAAAGAAACACTAGAGTTTGACATCAGTGATACTACTAATGACAACACAATGGAACCAATCAAAGCATCTTCATAGACTTCCAACAATATACTCATAGACCTATTGAAATTAATGCAACAAAAAAGATCTTTTGACATCAATGAAAATAATTCATGTCTTGTTGTTGAATAAACAATAATGTCTAATTTATAGAGAGGGAAATCATCTTTCAAAGACTATTTATTAAGATCACGAATATTCATATGCATTTGAATATGATTATCCAGTTTCACAATAGCCATTATATTTGATATCCAAGGTGAATAGTCAATGAGGTAAATGAAAGAAACTTGTAAAATCTTTTCAATCTCAGCCTTAACCAAAAAATCCACTTTGGGATTTATTTTTTGAATTCTCCATTTTACAGGTTTAGTATCATCTTCTAAAACAATGTTATGTGTAGCTACCTTAGGGTTTATGCTAGGAATACATGAATAAGACTAGAAAAAAAAGTTAGGAAAGTCATGTAATAGCATATTTTTCTCTTATTATTCATTATATTCAAGACATTTCAAAATTAAAATTACCTTATCTGGGTTAGATGGATCCATCGAGATGTCAACAATATCTCCCACTAGTACTATACTATAGCCTAGAACATGAGCAAAAACTTGGAGTATGCCAAGTGATAATCTACCATACCATTTGATATACAAGAATATTTCCCAGAGTATGCTTCAACATTTAGAAAATAGAGAAATCCATGATCATGATGATAAGTAGGTAAGTTATCCTAAAATCCTAGAAATTCCACTAAGGACTCATCAACAAGAAATATATCCAATGCCATATTTTTATTTGTTTTACTTATCAACTCAATATGAACTAAGTTGAGTGAAACCTTCAGAAAGTTGAGTGAAACCTTTAGAGAGTCTTGCATTATTGTATTCATGTTAAGATCAGAAGGTCTTCGAGAAGCTTTTGTGGGTGTCAAAGGATGATAACTAAGACCATTTTTTTAACTTATGTAGTTAATTTTATGGGGACCTTGATACCTTGTTCATTTATACCACAACCATTTACTTTATACCCAAATTGAGAGAATATTTTATATCCTCTTCCATAAATAGGTTCCATCTCTTTTGAAGAAGGTGTTTTTTCATAATTGTTCACATCATATGCAAACATATAATTGGTATCATTTTTATTACTATCAGTTATTAAATTATATGTTTGAGGAGATTCTATGGAATATGTAGATGCCATTGTGAGTTAATTTGATTCTTTAGACCTATATGGTGGTATTTTATACCCCCCCATAAAAGTAGGTGTAAAATCTAAAGAACCAAAATCATCATCCAATTTTTTTTTTGCAGATGACTCACAATCATCTAAGTCCTTATCATTGTTAGACATAGGTTCCACCTTTAAAGACATAATCAATGTGTTAAAGGGTGTCTTATGTCCACTTTCAATTTGTAGAAAATTATCTTACTTAGGATAAAATTTCACCTTCTAAACCTTGTTGTTATATGTATATTTCATTATATGGTGAAGGGTGGAAGGAAATCCTCCCATATCATGAATCCTTGATCTTCCAAGGAAAATATTATATGAAAGAGCATCCAACATGACATAGATAAGGATATGCGAAACAATGAGACCTACCATAATAGGTAATGTGATCATTCCCAATGGTTTCCTACCAATGTTATCAAAACAAAAAATAGATAAAAAATTGGGTTGAATGCCAAACCTATCCATACCAAGCTTATTTAAAAGGTCAATGTTATGTTTTCTTAAGACTAGGAAAATTATCAATAAGGGTACTCTTAACACCAATTTTATTAATGACCACCATTATCATCAAGGAATCGTATTAATTTTGAGTTTCAAGAGGGGGTAACTCACTTTGATAAAATATAATATCCAAATATTTTGAGTTCATACCCTCAAGCAAGGCTGCTACTTCATTGTGTTTAACATAAGGTGGCACAACAAGATTTTATAAAGACTCTTGAAGTATGTAATGATAGATAGGTGAGTTTTTAATTAAGTCCCACAATTTTAACTGAAGTAGCACAAAACTACTCAACATGATCATACTCCTTACCATTATGTTGAGGAAAATGAGGTGTGTGAGAGAGAATAGGTTCTAGGAATGGTATGGATGATAGAATGATTGGTGTTGTTTTTTATTGTTTGTTGTTTCTTGTGTTATATTTATGAGAAATAATATGGTAGTTTTATTGGTGTGATACATTTTGGTTTATATGATTATTTTGAGTCAATTGTCTTACAAATTTTAAGATATGACTAGGGGATTTTATTTTGTTTGGCGGTTGTCTAATAATAAGCACCGGTTGATTTTTTGTTTGAGGTTTATGTAGAGGAGGACAAGTAATTAGCTGTGGTGTGATTGCATTTATTGATCTTTGAAATTTAGAAGCTTTAGGAGTCTTAGTGGATGATTTAGGTGAGATGAAATAATCAAGTGAGGATCCTAATCTATAGATGTTCAAGTTTGACAACAAGTAGATTTGCAAAAGTGCATAAAATTAAAAATTTTAGATAAACATTGAACCTAGTTTAACAAATCTAGAAATTAAAATTATTCTAACTTTTGAAATGTGAATAGTAATGTAAATCATAACTTTTTTGTAAGGAAGCTAAGGTACAAAACACTTCATACACTAATCTTGAGAGGATTATAATGCAAAATTTTTATAGATCTTTAACAATTACAAAACTTAAAAAAAAATAAACACAAATATCATGCATACCACAATACAATAATTTGCATGTGGATAACGCTTTTGAGAGAAAAACCACACACTCCAAAAGATGCCCAATATATTATTTAGAAATCACAAAAAATTAAAATATACTTACAAAGAAAGCTTCTCATAGGAGTATCACCAACCAGAGATCCAAAGGTAACACAACTACTATCAAACACTCACAATACATCACAATACATAACTGTAATACAACACCATCATAAAATAGGGTTGCCTTCTAGGGAAAGTCAAGCCAAAAAAAATTAGCCATCAGATACAAGACATAATGATGGATGGCCCAGATTTACAATAATATAGTGTACATAAAATTTGGCTTCCGAGGACACTACCCTTGAGCCCTTATTGGGGTGTGTTGCCCCCTGGACCCCGAGCTTTGTAACAGGTAGATTTGAAAAAATGCACAAAATTAGGAGTCTTAATGGACAATTTAGGTGAGATTAAATAATCAAGTAAGGATCCTAATATGTAAATATTCCAGTTAGGCAATAGGTAGATTTGAAAACTGCACAAAATTGAAATTTTTAGATAAGCACTAAACCTAGTTTGAAAAATATAGAAATTCAAATTATTCTAACTTTTAAAATATGAACAATAATGTGAATCATCACTTTTCAAAAACATATGCATGCATAAATCACAATTTCAAAAACTTTCAAATTTTTGTTAGACCTTAGCATGACCTTATTAAGATTTTATAGTGCAATAATTGACTGAATCTATCTTGCAACAACTAAAGTGATTTTTTTATAAATATTTTGGATTACAAATACTATGAAAATATTTACTTTTTCAATGATTTTTATCACAATTTTCATGCATAGATCATAAATTAAAAGTTTGAAAGTTACATTCATATTTCAACATGACCTAGTTAAGATCACAAAGGTTTTATATTGCACAAACTTTAGGTTTCACTGAAATGTGATGTGGGAAAAAGGAATCTAAGGTATAAATCACACTTCTTCCAATATAACAAGATAAATGACTAAAATTGATCTCAAAAACCCACTTGGCTACTAACCTCAATGGAAGAGCTAGAATAGTGAATGGAGGTTTCAATCCTTTGATGTGTTGATGATGTTGATAATGATTAATTGCTTGTTAATAGATTTAATTTGAAAATGAAAATATGTACCTAGGTTTACTACAAAAATACAAAAACTATAATGAATCCTAGAAAATACATATCTAAAAACTAGAAATAGAGTCTAGAAGAGTAGAGTGTAGAAACAAAGGAATCTGTAATTTAAATATGAGCTTGAGATGACTAGATAGGGGCACTAGGTACCCTTGACCTAAAAATAAGATAACTAAAATTAGATTTTAGTTTCTTGTTGCTCTCTAACTATAAGATCTCTTTCTCTAGACTTAGTATTAGAGTTTCTTCTATCACTGATAAAATATACACTTTCCGTAATTTATTGACTTGTAGGGATTGGATTCTTGAATGAAAATTAGGTCTTCAATCCTCTCCAATTTTACTTAATATCTACAACCTACACACATGAAAGAGGGGAAAGGGTTGTGTCGTATAGGGGATTTCCTAATTCAAACCTTGATTTTGTATTTCTACCTCCACAATGGCTATGATGATGTAAACAAGAGCTTACCCTCAATCAGGAAAATTCTAAATGATAAACAAGCGATAAATTGACAATAGGTGTTGTAGAGGAGGGGGAACGACTGCTTAGGACCCTAGGTCATGGGAGGGTCTAGAATAATTAGCTGTCATGATGTACCTCACACTAAAGGATTGTCTAGGATGAATTTTATGTTTAAAGAGGGTTAAAAGGAAGGAGAACTAATCTATCACTTTCCTTCTATCAACCTAAGAGTTTAAAAAGTAAGGTGAGTGAATTCCTAAGTTTGGATTGTAACCTAGGCAACTCTCAACCAAAGGACTCCAACATAGAAGATGAATGATAGCACGACACACTGGCATCTCGATCGGGCGTTGGAATTTGTATGAATAGAGAATACAAAGTATAGTAAAAAATAATAGAAAACTCGCTAACAACATAATAAATGCAATTTTATATGGTGATAGAAAGAAGAATGCAACTAAATGGCTAAAAAAGAAGAAGAATACTTTAACTTAAAGGGTAGATTGATTAAGTATGAAATAATGATCAAGGGTGATAGAAATGCAACTCATGGTTGGTCCAGCCTTGTGCAAGCTCCACATGGATAAAATACTTACACATAGTAGAACAAGGAAAAATGTTGGGGCTATTTTGAGTCTTGCTACAATCAAACCCCTATTTTGGTGTTTGCACATCCATAGAAAGCTAGAATATCCACAATAGAGAAAATGTGATAAATAAAGTATTGAAATGGGAGCATACCAAGCAATGCTAACATTAATATGCTACTAAATCAAACAACGATGCTATGTAAAATGGATATCACCTCCCCAACAAGATGCACTCAAGGCATGTGAAGGGAGATGCAAGCTCACAAGCTTGAGGATGCCAACATTGCCACAACAATGAGAGAGTGAAACCAATAGAGTGTCGACTTGGAGATTCGAAAATGGTGGAAGTTCGATGAAATAAAGTGTGTAGAAGTGAAATGAAATCAAGTGAGATTGAAGAACTTGAATTGAGTGTGAGAGATAGTGTTTTGAAGATGATTAGGAGCCCAAAAGAGTCATTCTATGTTGGTCAAGGGTGTAGGGGAATTACACTTCATTTCTAATGGAGAAGTGTAATGCCTCTACAAATTGTAGAGGCAGGAATCATGTCATGATGGTAGCATGCCACACAGATGTCCACATGCCGCACTAGCATCCCCTATAGAAATTTCCCCCATAGATACTACAAAAAGCTACTAAATGGATGAGAAGTAGTTGGATGAGGTGGAATAGCATCTTTGGGTTTGATTTTCTAAAGTAAGGGATGCAATTAGGGAATTTGCGAGGGGTGAAAATTCACTCCATTATAGTTTCCCCCCACTTTAGCGAGCATATGTGCTACCAAATGTGAGGTAAAGTAGATCAAAAGAGTTTAAAGAAAGTATACCTGAACCATCGAGGAAGTAGACCAAAATTTGACCCACCCAAAAGCATAGGAAGAGGAGATGGATCCATAGGTACTCAGTCCTAAGGAGAGTTGAACAAAATTCATCGTAGGTCTGTAGACTTATGAAAGGGTGAACAAAAGGCTTAATAGGTGTTGAATCCTATAGCGTTGAAAAAAGAGATCCTATAGGATGAAAGCACTTTATAGGTCCTCAAACTTGCAAAGGAGGTTCTCCTAGGTGCTTGGTCTCGAGGGAACCTAGATGTGAGAGGCTCTGCAAAGTCTGATGGGACCTTATAGGTACTTGGTCCTACAAGGTCGATTGAAAAAAAGCTTCATAGGTGCCCTTGCAAAGCAACATGTTAATCTGCAGAAAAAACATGTTAGATAGCAAAATACCACACAATAAAATAGGCAAATAGTCAACATTTGAAGGAGAAGATTTCAAATGGGTCCCTCAGGAACCCTTCAAGAGAAAAGGGGTCCACTCAAGTGATGCTCTGTTTGAAAGCGATATGATTTTTTGAAAAGAGATAACATTTTGAAAAGCGATAAGAGTTTTTCACCAATAATTCTAGCATCAAGGAATGCTTATGAAAGATTACTTTCATCAAGGAATTCGAAAGAAAGAAAATCCCTCACAAGGGAAATTTTTTAAACTTCTTCATCAAAAAAATTACTCCATTCTCGAAGGAAATTTTCCAAAATTTATCTTACAAATTCATGATGAAAGAAACATTCTGCTAGGGGTCCATGTTGAAGAATGTAATTTTTTAAAAATAAGGACTTTCAGCAAGGGATTCATTGGCCACTGAATACGCCTTCTAAAAATAGAAGCAATATGATATCCCCCCTTAGAATGTTGTGTGCTAAACTCAAAGGAATGTGGCATCCTAAGGAGAGAAAATAAAGAATGAAAGTGATGTTGTGGCCCATAGAACATGACAAGATGTAACCATGGTAATATTGTCATGCATGTGAGGGACAATACATAAGAACCAGAACGCCACAAAGAAATAAAAGAAGAGAGAAAGATAAAAAAGAAAGGAAAAACCATGAAATGGAAAATAAGAGATAGGGGGATTTGATATTTCAAGATCAAAGCTACTCATAAATATAAACAAATATAATATTATAATATATGAACTATCATCAACCCCTACTATATCAGACCATGTGAAGAAAGTTATTTGAAGACAATAAAAATAAAAAATTGGGTCAACATGGAAGGGAGGCCTAAATACCCCCAACACTTTGCATCATCCACAACTGTCGAAAATCAAGGCACAACAAATAAAAGAAGTTTATGAAACAAAAAAGCTCTTGTATCTAAGAACCTACAAGGGTGAAAATGATCCTTGAAGAGCATATAAAAAAAAGCACAGGAGAACACAACACACACACAAATCTAATATATAGATAAAGAAGAGGCACTCCCCTAGTCCTCATCAACCAAGAGGTCGCCGTTCTCCCAATCTAGATCATTATAAGGAGAAGGTGGAAAAGCTTGCAAGGGAGGGATAGCAAGGGGAGAACCCTCCAAATATCCTATGACAAGATCCAAGGAAGAGGGCCCCTCAAGGTCTTCTTCACTCAACTCTTGTGAGGTAAACATCAATAATCTCACAAAGATCGTTGATAGAGCTACGACATTGTCTACCGAGTTGAACATGCTCTTGATGGGGGTACTATGTGTCAATAGAGCAGCTGATGAAGGGGACACCCAAGATACACTAATGACCTCACTAAATGACTTGGAGGCAATGATAAACTCTAGGGACATCAGGGTTACCTCCGTCACTAGGACAAAACAAACAAGTGTAGAACCAACATCCAGAGAAGGCAATCCCTTCTTCTAAACCCTATTAGAAGTAGGGTCATCCTCCAACTTGTGATTCATCAAAGGATGTGAGATCCCCATAGATGAAGTAGAAGGCAAGGAGTAACAGGAGAAAATCATAGTGGAAACTACCGAGGTATTCGACATATCCATGGGTTTGGGAAAAGGTGGGATGTCTGAAAGGAACATCAAAAAAAGAGGCTCAACCAAAGGAGCAATGAAAAATTGCACCCTTTTAGGGTGACGATCATTTATGCTCATAGGGTGAGCCAAAAGCAAGATTGAGGTAGAGGAAACTAAAGCAGAAGGGTGTGTAATGATAGAAATAGGGTGCTCCACCTTTTAGGAGATGAAGCACAATGAGGGGTTCCCATTTTCCTATCATTACATGCAAGGAAACCCTAGAGATCTCAATCTGAAGATAGAAATGGGGAAAGAGATATGCTAAAGGGTGTCCTAAGGTATGGTTAGAGACTAAAAGGGAGGTTCACCACCAAGCTATGGTTTGGAAAGACATGTGATAACCAAGATCTAATTGTGAAACTTAATGATATGAAAAACTACAAAAAATGACCTAGAAATGAATGCAAAACAAAATAACAAACTAGGAGATCAAGGGTGTGCACTTGGAAACCTAAATTAGCTAGAATGGAGACTTGAAAATCTAAAAAATACTAAAATTAATGTACACTGGGACTCATATGCTAGACTAGATGATTTAGTTCGAGATTAGGGTTTTTGGATAGGAACATAGATCTAGAAAATATAAGTTTGGAACTCCTAAAAACTACAAATTTGACTATATTGGGACTCATACGCTAGAAGTGGTATATCATTCTAGTTTGGATTTTTCAGTGAATTAGGATTTGAATCTTCTCTTCAATCTCTTCTTTGTCTTCTTGACCTTGTTTCTAGATATGAATTTGAAGATTTTTCTTTGTAGGTTTCCACTAATCATCTTCTAAACAAGGTGACAACTTGAATGAATTTGCAACTTGACAACCTCTTTCCAATCTTGTTCCTTAAAGGGTCTTCAACCTAAATTTGCAAATCACATACTAAAGAGAGGGGAAAATGTTGTTTTGTTAGTGGAAAGGGGTTTTCCTTG
Source organism: Sequoia sempervirens (assembly GCA_007258455.2). NCBI lineage: Eukaryota > Viridiplantae > Streptophyta > Pinopsida > Cupressales > Cupressaceae > Sequoia > Sequoia sempervirens. Next base: position 67,675,155 of record VDFB02353493.1, read on the forward strand.
GCCAAACCCTATTTTGGTAATAAAACCTTCAAATTAAATGAAATATAAAGGAGGAATGATGAATGAACAAAATACGATGTTGCAACTCACCAAACCCTAGCAATAAAGTGTTGTAAACATGCATGAAATGGCTCTAGTGGATGTAGATCTTGACTCTTGCTTGAATGCAATAGATCTTGAATAGAATGCTAGCTTGAATCATGAAACCCTACATCAAAATCATTAGCTCAAAAATAAACATGATGCATGATGACTTTGACATGATGCTTGATACTTGAATAATGCTCCAAAACACTTGATAATCAGCTCTTGAAGACTCTTGAATTCTCTTATAAATACTTGATTTCTATCATGAACTCAAATTCGCTATAAGGAACGCTCTCATGAATTTCTTAGAGGAAAAAGAGTAGAATAACCTTGTATTTATACTTGGCTATGCCAAATTTCTTGAAATTACAACACTACAAGTTGACATCAAATCTAGAAGAATAATATCCCACCAAGAATTTCAATTAAATTTAATTTTAAGTAACACATGACTCATACACCATAAGTGGTGTATGAGTCCCATTAGGCTAGGCTATGGGACACATTTTTCAAGAAAATCTTAGATTCATGTAAAATCAGGATTGGGCCCCCAAAACTTAGGTGGGACCCATATGCCCAAGGTGGAATATGAGTTTCATATCACTAAATCTAAACCACACAATCCAAAAACACTTGAAACATGATTGGATGTTGCTTCATGTTAGGATTATCCTTAGAAAGATGCATTAATTAAGGCTTGTGGATGCAAAATAAGGCTAGATAAGGTATAAAGAAGCCCAATTAATTAATAAAAACCCTAGATTAGTGTGAAAGTGTGGTACAACACTTTACAACACCTTAAATAAGGTAAAACTAAGTCCATTTAGTTGACAAGGTCCCAAGACCTAATGTCAATGTGCTAAACACATTACAATAGTAAATCAAGGCAATATATTAGGGAGTACATTTTTTGTCATTACATCTAGCCCCCACTTTAGTGAGAGGTGGAAATAGGTTCAAACTCACACTAAAGTAGACAAAATCACATCAAGAGGGGTTCAAATGTACTAATGCTAGTCATATAGGATGACAATGATCAAGAGGGATGATCAAGTCCCCAAGGATCAAGATCCCATGACAAACCAACATAAGCATTGTGGCAACCAAAAAAGTATGCCTTTTCCTTGCTTGATTTGGGAATAATTAATGATAAATTGGACTTGATATTGCCTTGATATAGTGTTGTGATGTGTTAAATTACACATCCACATTAGGTCTTGGGCCATTTTTAAGCTAAATAAACCCAACTTTTCCTTAACTTAGTGTTATAAAACTTGTATTTATTTACACCTTCACATTAAATTTAGGATTCTTTTATATTAAGTGGACCTAATCTAGTGTTGTAATGTGCTGTAAAAATTCACATTGGATTTAGGACCCTTTTAAGCTAAATTGACTTGATTTTTCCTTAACTTGATGTTGTAAAGTATAATTATTTACACTTTCACATTGAATTTTTTTCCCTCTTGCATTTATGACCTTAATATCATCATTAATAGGCCCCTAAGACCCGATATATTGTGCATCCCAAGGCATACTTCAATCAAAAACTTGACAAGATCAACAAATAAACTTAATTTACACACTCCCCGACACTTTAGCAATCAAAATAGGCCTTGTGGGACCCATGCACCACATTGGGCATATGAGTCCCATGTAGGTGGAACCCATACACCACAAATGGTGTACGAGTCCCATTTGGCCTATTTTCAATGTTTTGAGTAGGAAATCTAAGTTTTATGTTAAAATTTCTTGAATTTCAGCCTAGATGGATCACCTATATAAATGATTTCTCAAATCATTATTTCATCAAGTATTCATGATATCAAGTCAAGCACTCAAGAGTTAGGAATTCCAAGACTTTACAATATCATCAAGATAGCATTCAAGATCATTTCTAAGGCATTCAAGAGAAAATTTATTCATCAATTGTTCCAGAAATTCAAGATCCATCATTATTCAAAGGATATCAAGCATTAAGGATGTTATTAATCTAGTGTTGTGATGTAACATTGGAGATCCAAGATCAAGCATTGTTCTACACCTATTGTCAAGATCAAGATCTACATCCTCCATGGAATTTCATGTTGAGTTGAAGATTTACAAGACATCATTCAAGGTATTATTGTCCATGATTAATGTTATTTATTCTATGTTTCATGCTTTCATTTCATTATCTCATCACTTGGTTTAATTTCCTACAAGGGGTTTGACTAAGGAAAACCCCTATTCTCTAATGGTGCAAGAGCACCCAAGCAGAAATATGCCTCAAGAAGGAAAATTCAAGTTTTGATTGGAAATATGATGTAATAATTATGTCTCAAGGTCTAAAAGACCATTTCATTCATGTATTAGGTCCTAGTTTATAATTTTGAGGTCATAGGTTGCATAATGTAAAAATTGCAAAAAATTGACAAATTGTTGTCAATACAAAATTGTAAAAATGTAATAAATTGCAAAAATAGAGGAATGTGAAGGGAAAAGTAGTTAGAGAATCAGTTTTAGGAATTTTATATGGTTTATATATGCCATTTTAGGCTTCACACAATTCGAGGGAGGTTGGGGAAAGGTGTATGAAGAAGAATTTCAATTAAAAGTTCAGATTTTATGTATTTTTCCTATTTTTTTGTGTTACAGGCCATTGTATGGATATTTATTGTGCATAAAACCTCTCCTCTTCCATTGTAAGTTGTATCCCCATGAATCTAGTTTATTCTGAAATTTATTTCATCAAAAATGTTTTTATTTGTGTAAGTTATGAGTAAAATACTCCAGGCAGGTCAAAACCCTTATTTAGGGTGGCAACAAGCAATTAAAATTGAGTTTCTCACAATTTACACAGTGGAACAACCTAAATTTTGGTATTTAGGCCTATTTTTATATATAATTTCATATTCCAAAGTTTTAGACCGAGTGATGAAGGTTAGCATATGAAATTGTGATTCCCTAGGTCTGAAAATTGTGCAAAATTATGGAAAATCACTTTGTACATTGAAGAGTTCGAGTGTTGATGATATTAAATGGTGTTACACTTGGGTGTAATAGATTTTTAAGGTTGTATGGATGTATTTGAGACTATTTATTGATTTTTTTTGGTGAACTAAAGTTTTTTATGTTCATTTATATCCTAATATTTCATGGCAGATTTATGACAGTCCATTTTTGGAGTCATGAATGAAGGCTTAGATTAATTGTTTGTTGAAATATCATGAGCACAATTTGGGAGATGATATAATGTGATTTTTCAGGTGTATTTTCACATGTTTGAGGCATAAATAAAGAGGAATAGGCTTGGTAATTTGTAGTTTCTTTTTTATGTGGCCTAAGAGGCCTAATTGCTGATTTGGACAACCTATTCGGGAAAATTCACATGTTGAAGTTGTTTATGTTGAATAAGGGGTTTGGGCCATGTATTTTTATGTTTCTAATGTGTTTGAAGGATTAAAAAGAGGTTATTATGCCTTAGTCTCCATTTTTTTGTGCTGAAACAAGGATTTAGTGAAGGAAAAGAGAGTCCTAATTGAATGGACATGAAAGAATTTTGTTTGTGTTTACACAAATGAGAGTGAGTGAGTTGTTCTTCCTCTGATCTCTGCATCACCTAATAATCAACACTTTTTCTCTTGATTTTTATGTTATTGTAGATCTAGGTTCTTTGGAGAATTGAAAATCCTTTGAAGATTAGGTTGCAAGGTTGGAGAAAGTCATCAAGTTGTCACAAGGTTGTCATCTTCACAAAAAGTCACCTACAACCCCAAAATTAGAGTTTCAGATTTGGAAACAAAGAGGAATAGAAAGAGAAGATATTGAAGACTAGATTTAGAACTTAAAGTTCCAAAAAACCCTAACTGGACTGATTCACCAATTCTAGTGAATGAGTTCTAGTTTAAGTCAAAATTTAGGTTTTGACAATTTCAGATACCCATTTGCCAGATTCTTGTTTCTACACAGAAACTCAGATCTAGGACTGATTAGACTAGCTTGGTGAATGAGCCCTAGTAGTACTAAATTTTAGGATATGCAATATTACATGCCTCCATTCAATCTCTCTTAGGCTTGCAAGTACTCCTTTGCACTTTTCTAGTTTGTTGTTCTGATTTATTTGCATTTATAGGTCATTTAGTTAAGTTTCATGCATCACTAGTTTTTTTCATTAGATCTTGCATCACATTTATATTTCCAAGTATTAACTTGGTGGTGAAGCCCTCATTAATCTCTAAAAATCCCTAGGGAAACCCTATTATAATATTTCTTTCCCCTTTCTTCATTAGATTGAGATCTCTAGGGTTATCCTTCACTGAAATAATTGGAATGTGGGTCTTGCTCTATGTTCTAAACCATACGAAAGCATATATCCCATTTTCCATTGTTTCAAGCACAAAGGAATGCACATGAAAATGATATAAGGAGTGACAACTAGGCACAAGTAGGTAAGTGCACCAAGATGGTTCCCAAAAAGGGGGCTTAAGTGGCCACTTTTTTTTTAAATCAGGAAATGTTGACCTTGGATGTGAAATTGAGGATAGTTACACTCAAAATTTTGAGATGGAACAAAAAAAAGGATCGAAGTGCTCTAAGTCTACTTTCTAAACTACTAATTTATTTTGAAAATGGTTGAGATTAAGGGTTCAATAGGGGATGTACACAAATTGGTGTTGTTTTGTCCTTAAAAACATAACATAGCAACTCTTTTATGACGAGCACGGTGAACTTTTTTAGTATTTTTAAAAATTGCTATGGTCAGAAGTTAGCTAACAACATCTAGTTGATGCACAATTTTTCTGATAATTTTTTAATGAATATTTTTTTTTACTAATTTTCTAAGTGGGCACTTCCTAAAAAGTAGAATTTTGGCTATGCTCCCCCTACAAATTTTGGAAAGTAATAGATTTTTCTAAATTTTTTATTTTTTAAAATTTGTAGAATGGAGTCTAGTTTCTAAAAATGTAATTTATTTGAAATTTCGATGAATGGTTAATTTATAACGAAAAAAAAACCAAACACTATTTTTTGAAAAAAAACAGATATACAAACAAAAGAAATTATGGATGAAAGCCCTCACATTGTCAGAAAGTGAAAAAAATTATATAGTTGGAAAGCTAAGAGAGAACTTAACATTACCCATGTATTCGATTTTTTCGATATTGAACCAAATGAAATCCTAACAGTGAGCACGAACCCAGATTATGTGAAAAATTGTGGGAATTTGCAAAAAACATGTCTCTGGTCATTGGGAATTCCCTCCAAGCCTTTGGGTTGGTATTCCAAGGCAAATACCAAAGCTAAGGCTCGAGGATTCCCAAAGAAAAATATAACACGAGCGCGTTATAATGCGCTCGCGTTATTTCTTATTTTTCACTTTTTCCTTCTCTATGGAACATATCTAGCAACACATAA